>JAREIK010001916.1:0-21400 GCA_029783825.1 Sapria himalayana
TATATATATATATATCTGTCTATTTATATATATATATATATATATATATATATATATATCTATCTATTTATCTTTATATTTATTTATCTATCTATTTGTCTATCTATTTATCTACCTATCTATCTATCTTTATATCAATCAATCTATCTTTCTATCTATAAATATGTATATCAATCTATCTATCAATCATCGATATTGTTTATCTTTCTATCTATCTTCATATTTTCTTTTATCAATCTATCTAACTATCATTCTATCTATCTGTCTTCTACCGATCTATCTCTCTTTTTTCATTATATCAATCAACCATCTATCTTTATTCTCTCTTTTATCTATATGATGATCTATCTTTCAATTTATTTCTTTCTATCTATCTATATATCTAGTTGTTTTTCTATCTGTCTTTCTATATTTAAAATATCTATCTTTCTGTCAATCTTTCCATCTTTCTATGAGTCTATATTTCTATCTCTCAATTTATTTCTCTATCAAACTTTTGTCTAACTATCATCGGTCTTTCTATTTATATATATCATCTATCTATCTATTTGTGTATCTATCTATCTATCTATTTAGTTATTTATCTATATATAATCAATCTGTCTATCTATCTGTCTATCAATAAATCTATCTATCAATCTATATATCAATTTGTCTATAAAACCAATCTAACATCCTATCCTATCTATCTATATATTTGACTATTTTTTTTTATCAATCAATATATTAATCAATCTATCATGAATGTATCTATTTTTTATCAACCTATCTTTCTATTTTTTTGTCTATTTCTATCAATCTTTCTTCTATCAATTAATCTATTTGTCTATATATCTATCTATTATCTTTCTATTCATATATATATCTATTTATTTATCTATCTGACAATCTATTAATCTATCTATCTATCAATCTGTCTATATATCTATCTATATGTCTATCTATCTATATCTATATGCCTATCTATTGTTCTATCAATCTATATATTTGTCTATCTATATATCTATCTATCTATAAATCTTTCTATATGTCTATCTATCGATATACATTTTGTCTATATATCTTTCTATATTTCTATCTATCTATTTATCTTTTTATCTTTTAATCTATATGTCTATCTATTTATCTATCTATCTATTTGTCTATTTTTTGTATATGTATTTATCTATTTATTCATCTATCTAACTATCAAATTATCTATCGATCTATCTATCTATATGTCAATATCTTTCTCTCTCTATCTATCTAATATCTATTTATATATCTATCTATATATCTAGCTATATATCTATCTAATTATTTATCAATCTATCTTTCAATATGTACTATCAATCTGTCTATTATTTTGTCTATTAATTTTCTATCAATCTATCTATCAATCTTTCTTTCAATCTATCTACTACTATCTATCTATTTGTCCTAATTATATTTCTAATCTATCTATCAATCTATTTATTTTTTTTTCTAACTATCCATCATTCTTTATATCGTTTTATCTATTTATCTATCTATTTATCTGTCTATCTATCAACATTTCTATATATCTTTCTATCTATCTAATTTCTATCTATCTATCTATATGTTTTTATATCTTTCTATCTATTAGTCTATCTCTTTGTCTATATATCTATTTGTTTGTCTATCTAGCTATATATATATATATATATATATATATATCAATCAATCAATCTATAACTATATATGTGTATATCTATCTATCTATCTATCTCAATATCTATCAATTTGACTATCTTTCTATCTATCTATCTGTCTATTAATATTTAACTAGTGATATATCGATTTGTCCGTGTGTCAATCAATTTTTCTATCTATTTATCTATCAATATTTTTATCTATCTATCTATTTATATTTCAATATGTCAATCTATCTATTTATCTATTTGTTTGTCTATCTATCTCTATATCTATCTATCAATCTATATGTCGATCAATCTATCTATCTATCAATCTATCTGTGTGTCTATCTGTCAATCTATATATTTATATATCTATTTTTTTATTTGTCTATCTATATATCAATTTATGTATTTGTCTAATAATATATCTATCTAACTATCCATCTATATAGCTATTTGTCTATCTATCTTTCAATCTATCTGTCTATGTATCTCTCTAATTAATTGTCTATTTATCTATGTATCTATGTATCTATGTGTCTATCTATCTGTCTATATATCTATCTATTTTTTATCTATATATATGTCTATCTATCTATCTATCTTCTATCTTTCTATCTATTTATCTATCTAAATGTCTATATATTGATTTAAGTATCTATCAATCAATTATTCAATCTTTATCTTTCTATCTATCGATATATTTGTCTATCTTTCTTTCTTTCTATTTGTCTATTTATCTGTCTATCTATCTATCTATCTGTGTGTCTATCTATATCTATTTACCTATATCTATATCTCTATATATCTAATTATTTGTCTATTTACCTATATCTATATCTATCTATTTACCTATACCTATATCTATATCTATCTATTTACCTATACCTATATCTATATCTATTGATTTTAGTATTTATTTATCTATCTATCTATCTACCTGTCAAAATTTCTATCTATCTTTCTGTCTATCTATTTTTCTCTCTATCAATCTATCTATATATATTTATATCTATCTATCTAACTATCTATATGTCTATCTATATCACTATCTACTTATCTCTCTCTCTCTCTCTATCTATCTATATGTATAACTATATGTCCAAAATTAATTCATCTATATGTCTATCTATCTGTCTATTAATCTGTCTATATATCTTTCTATCGATCACTCTATCTATCTATCTATCTATTATCTATCTATATATCTATCTATATATATGTCTATTTGTCTATCTTTATATCTATCTATCTTTCTGTCTATCTATCTATTTATTTATCTATCTATCTATTTTTTGGTCTATCTATCTCTATATTGATCTATCTATCTATTTATCTATCTATATATCTGTAAATCTATCTATTTATATGTTTGTCTATCTATTTATCTATTTATATATCTATGAATCTATTTATCTATCTATCTGTTTGCCTATCTATCTATCTATCTATTTATCTATCTATATGTTGGTCTATCTATATGTAATTTAGAAGGGAATTAGCGAATAAAAATTACCTTCAAATTTCTGACCATTTAACGACCAAAAATATATTACCATGAAAATTAGGTCGATAAAGTGGCTTTCCAAAATATTTATAATGACGTAATTACTGACCATTTACCAACCAAAATTTTGGTTGGTAATTCCTAGATTAAATTTTTAGATTTTAAAAAAATTGCTAAGTCAATAACACTTAGCAAAATTTCCCTCTTTCAAATTTTGAACCAGAGGCAAAACGCGACTACACGGAAGCAACCTAGGAATTCTATCTCTTCTATTACCAGGTTATTTTTTTATTGTTCTTCTACTTCGGAATGCTATATATATATATCTCCATCTCTATGAATTTTATTAGCACTATCGAATTTTCATTTTTACACAATAATCGGATATTTGATTTTTTTAATTCTTCCTCTATTATCTTTCTTTTTGCTTCTATTTTCATTTAACCTATATGATTTTGACTCTACACCATTAATAAAATTATAAATTGTTAGTGTAATCTTTGTTCTTCTATTATTTAAATTTTTAGGGTTTTATTGATTTTAATACTAAATGTTTGCATTTTGTTCTCTCCTTCTATAGCTTAAGAAAATATATAATGCTTGATGTTTTCTGCTTCTTTAAATTAAGAAAAATAAAACTTAATGTTAAATGGTTATATTTTTGTTGTCTCTGAATAAATTATAAAATTTAATAGTATATATAAAGTTTTATACATCTATATAATTGTATGACATTATATATAAATGTCTACTTTAATTTATATAAATGTATTACATTATATATAAACACTAATATGTTTATATAAACATATAATAAAATATATAAATATTTATACATATATATTAATGTTTATAAATATCTATACAACATTTACATAAAACTATCTATTTATATAATTTTTTATATAACAATTATGTACCATTAAATATTTATACAATTTTGTAAATATTTATATTACATATTAATTTTAATATAAATATAGAATATTTATAATGTTTATATAAATATGATATATATACTATATATTATTTATAAAAGTTTTACATATATATATTTATATTTAAGTAACATTTATAAAATATTGTCATCACAAATATTATATATTAACACTTGTTTAATTATATAATCATTCACCATTATATATAAAAGTATTTATAACTACTTTTTAACTATATAATAATGTATAACTATATGTATAATTATATATAACTATATTTCTAAAAATATTTATTATATGAATAATAATATATAACTATATATAATTGTATTTTACTAAATGTATAATTATATAAATGTTATATATAATTATATCTTTAACTACATACATATTTATAACTATATGTGTATAACTATATATAAATACTTGTATAACTATGTAACACTATAAATTCAATATTATTATATTTGTAACAATATAAACTTATATGTATTTATATAATTAAATCAAGATAATTGTTTATAACATTGTATATATTTATGTATAACTACATATAACTACTTGTATGAATATATCTAGATATAACTATATGTTTAATTATATATAACTAATTATAACTAAATAAATTATATGTATAATAATATATAACTATAATAAATTATATTTTACTATATGTATAATAATAAAAGTTTTATACATAATTATATTTAAATATTAAATTTACAGCTTATATTTATTATATATTTGTATACATTAGTATATAAAAAAGTATTTTACTATATCTTTACCTATACATAACTATATTATAAATATATAAAATTAAATGAAACCATATTTATACCTACATGTATCAATATAAGTATAACTATATGTGTACCTAGATGTATAACCACATGTAACTATATTTATAATTACTCTATAACAATATACAACATCATGTTTAACTAAATGTGTATAACTATATATAAATATTTGTATAACAATATAAAACTGTATATTATTAAATATAACTATATTTGTAACTATGTATACATATATATATACATATATATAAATCTATATATTTGTTTATAATTTTGTATACATAATGTATAATTACTTATAACTACTTGTATTAATATATCTATATATCACTATTTGTTTAATTATATATAACTATTTATAACTATATATTATATGTATACTAATATATTACTATAAATAATTGTATCTTACTATATGTATAACTATAAAAGCTTTATACATAACTCTATTTAAATATATAAGTAACAACTTATATTTAATATATATTTGTATATATTAGTATATAAAAAATTATTTTACTACATCTATACCTATACATAGCTATATGTATAAATATTAAAAATTAAATGAACAAATATATACACCTACATGTATAAATATATGTTTAACTATATGTGTAAATATATGTATAACCACATGTAACTATATTTATAATTACATGTATAACAACAAACAACATTATGTTAAACTATATGTGTATAACGATATATACATATTTGTATAACTAAATAAAAGTCTATATAATTAGATATAACTATATTTATAACTATGTATACATATATGTAAATCTATATATTTGTTTATAACTTTGTATAGAATATGTATAATTACTTATAATTACATGTATAAATATACCTATATATAACTATATGTTTAACTATATATAATTATTTATAACTATATATTCTATATGTATAATAACATATAACTATACATATATGCCACACTATAATGGACCATCCTAGCACAACATGCACATTTTAATGCCTCTATGTTTGAGATTACTATAAATAATAGTTTAAGTGGTTGATGAATCACATGAGTTGCTTTTACAAATTCTATGCCTACTTTCTATTTATTTGTGTTTTGAATTATTTTCATCTTACAGACACCCTTCTGAACTCTTTAGTGTAATGGGGTGTGATTGATTCTGAAACCTCCTCCACCTTTTAATGATACCAACCCATACAATGTGTTAAGGCTTCGATAGAAAGCCTAACTGCTCCATACAAGACAAGTATGTGGTCTAGTAGTCTTTTATGTTGCAATTAGAAGTTTTACAAAGAAATTTCATAGTCTTCTAAGCTGCTTCTCATTATGTGTTAAGATGCAATGGATGGAAAAATAATTTTTAATTGATTGAAAAACTTTGTTTAGTATTCAGATTAGGCATAATGTGTTAAGATTAATAAGTTTTAAAAGAAGATTTTATTTTCTATTACAATTTCCATCTATTAGAAGAGAAAAAGGTCATATATGTATGTATGTATGTATCCATGTACGTATGTATTGAACTTTCATCCTGTAAAATTTAGGTACAAATTTCTTGTGCCTTATGTTTCCAGGTACAATGTAATTTTGAACAAACAAAGATGATTTTTGCAGCCCTAGTTAATGTGTTTGATCCCATTTTTTATGCTTATGATAGAATTTCTAGCTGTTTTATGTTAATGCTCCATTATGGATTAGGACCAAACCTATTGAATAAAAAATAACTATTGTATGAGTGGAGGTGGAGGTGGATGTGTAGTAGGTTGCATATCATATGCGTAAAAAAACTTTATCGGAACCAACATGAATTATTAATGAACATAAAATTAATTGAGGATAATTGAGTTTGTTTACTAAATTGATTTTTTTGTGACTAGTTATGGAAAATGATCATGAATGGAGGGTCGAATAGTGAATGGAATGTTCTATAATGAATGGGAGGATAAAGTTAATAAATTTGTTAAGTTTGCTCTGACACATCCTAAGTGTGTGAATGGTGGCACAACTATAAGGTGTCTTGCACTTTAGTTAAATGTCAAAATAAAAGTTTTTGAATGTTGAGACTGTGAAGATGCATTTGTATAGAAATGGTTTTGTGGCGGATTACTATGTTTGGATATACCATGGTGAGAAGCAAGTCTACCAGAGGTGTTCAAGTTTAGCACGGGTGTTAGTAAGTGAAACTGACCAAATGGTCTCGGATAATATAAATCACACTACATACCATAGAATGGTTTTTGATGCTAGAGACAAACCTATATATGAGGAAAATTCTAAGCATACTCAACTTTTTCTAGTCATGAGGATGTTAGAAATAAAGTGCAGACATAGGTGTTCACATGCATGGTTTGATGATATGTCTAATTTAATTCAAGAATTGTTGCCACAAGATAATATGATGCCATTGGATTTCTATAGCACGAAGAAGTTAGTTAGCGACTTGGGATTACCCGTATAGGTCATTCATTGTAGTGTGGATAACTATATGATATACTAGGGTGATGACAGTGACCTTAATATTTGTAAAATATGTGAGCATGCTTGGTACAAGAAAAAGGTTAAAGATTTTGGAAATAGATTATATATATGAAAGTTGAAGGTATCGTTTAAGAAGATGCACTATTTTTCAATAACACCTAGGTTGCAGAGATTGTATACATCAACCACAATATCTAATGAAATGAGGTGACATTCAAAGCATCATATAGAGGTTGGTAAGATGTGTCACCCTTCTGATGCTCCTGCTTGGAAATATTTTGATGGGTGCTTCCCTGATTTTTCTTTTGAAGTTTGAAATGTTAGGCTAGGTTTATTTGCTAATGGTTTTCATCTATTTGGTAAATCTAGATAGCAATATTCTTTGTGGCCTGTAGTGGTGATGTTGTATAACTTGTCTCCAGAGACTTATGTATGAAGGAGGATTTATATTTTTGTTTGTGTTAGTGCCGGGGCCTACGAATCCAAAGGGGAAGATAGATATTTTCTTGCAGCCATTTATAGTGGAGTTGAAAAGTCTTTTGGGTGTTGGGGTTCAAACTTATGATATTTCCAAACAACAAAATTTTTAGACGCGTGCTACCCTCATGTGGACCATAAATGCCTTTCCAGCATATTCTATGATGTCTGGGTGGTGTACAGTTGGTATGTTGGAATGTCTGCATTGTATGAAAGATTTTGATACTTTTAGATTAATTAAGAGCGAAAAATAGTCATGGTTCGACAACCATAAGAAATATTTTCCTATTAATCATCCGTATCGACGTAACACCAAAGACTTCATTAAGAATAGAAAGGCTACTAAACAATTCCTGGGGGTTAGATCTGGGGATGAAATTTTGTAGGATTTGAATAATAGAGGGTTGAGAAAGGTGATAGATGTTGATGTCGAGGTTGTGAATGCACCTATATCTAAGTCTTGTGGGTGGAATAAGATAAGTATTTTCTAGGATTTGCTCCACTGGCATGAACACTTGCTCAGGCAAATCTTAAAGTTATGCATATTGAGAAGAATGTGTTTGACAATATTTTCAATATAGTATTTAACATTCCAGGGAAAACTAAGGACACGTACGAGTCAAGAGATGAGTTGAATAAATATTATCATCATCCTCAATTTGGACAAAATATTCACTAGTAAATACCATGATGTGCCATTTATTCTGAATAAATCATAGAAGAAGGATGTGTTGGAGTGGGTAAAAAAACATAAATTTCCAGATGGTTATGCTTCTAATTTGGAGAGATATGTGGATTCAAACAAACTTAAGATGTTTGACATGAAGAGTCATGATTTTCATTGTATTCATGCAAATGTCGTTACCAATTACTCTTTGAGTATTCCTACCAAATAAAATATAGGAGCCGATAACTAAGATTTCTTTATTCTTCAAGCAACTAACTTCTTCTTCTTTGATTGATGAGGAATTGAAGAATCTAGATGAACAAATTTCTGTTATCTTATGCAATCTTGAGAAAATCTTCCATCCACAGTTTTTTTGACTCAATAGAACTTCTACTAGTGCACTTGGCTTACGAAGCTAAGATTGCTAGTCTAGTCCATTATTGTTGGATGTATCCTCCAAAAAGGTAATATTAATTCACTCAACCAATTCTTTTGCTATATATATATATATACACACACAAACATGATTTGTAATATTCAATAATCATTTGTAGATACTTGAAGAAAATAAAGCATACAATAATAAATAAGGTTCAGGTTGAGGGTTCTATATCAATTGGTTATATTATGGATGAGGATGCCAATTTCACATCATTCTATTTCAAAGAAGGAGATCCAACATTTCCACTTAAAGAAAAGTAGAATGAGGTTTATCTTGATGACATTGTGGGTAATGATATGTTTGAAATTTTCAAGCCTCCGGGTAAAAAATTGGTGCTGAAGGGAAATATTATCTAGCAGACAATGAATATATAACAGCTTATCTATATGTTCTAATGAATTGTCCAGAGGTTCAACCATTCATAGAGTAAGTATTTCCTAAAAGTTAAATGAGATCTATTTAGCATTTTTATTTACTATTTCCTATCAATGTATCCATTATTTCTAATTTCTTTTTTTATTAAATTTTTTATAGAAAAATATAAACAATTTCTAAACATGAATGACGAAGCTATCAATGCCATGACGGAACAAGAATTTCCATCATTGTTTGAAAAATATGTATGTTTACTAAACATGAAAATCACAAAACATTTGTTTTGTTCTAATACAAATTTATAATTGTAATATCAACAATCCACTGATTTCTAATTACTAGTTCATAATCGTGCAAATAAAATTTCCAATCATTATCTTCGAAGTATAGCATGATGTCCTCTAAGAGAGGTTAGAACTTACAATGGTTACGGTGCAAATGGTTTTAAATTTCACACTAAATCATATGGTAGTTGCTGGGCAACAGAAAATATGGGGGTATTCATTAAAGGATCCATATCCAATGAAACCAAATCTGACTATAACGAGACTCTGGTTGAAGTGGTCGAGTTAGAATTTGAAGCCCTCCCTGTTAAAAAAACTGTGTTATTCAAATGTAAATGGTTCGACCCAACACTACATGTCAGTATTATTGTTCATCCTCGATATAACTTGTCGATGTGCACAATAAAAAATGATTCAATAAGTATGAACCTTTTGTCTTAGCAGTACAAGGATCACATGTTTATTATAATGAATATCCGAGTCAGACTGGTCCTAGAAAGGATTGGAAAGCTATGTGCAAGTTCAAAACAATGGCTCAAATTGACATCTCCGCATTTCCATGTACTGATGTTATAGAACCAGCTTTTCAAAATGATGAAAATAATGTTATAAATGAAGCTGTGGTGGGGGATGAAGCATCCTTTTAGTCACATCTTCTAAGATGAATACAAGTGGGGATATTGATGTTGATAAATATTTAATTGATTATGAGTAAGAAATGGGTGATGAAGAGGAGTTTGAAAAAAAAGTAACTACATTTGAAGAAAAAAATGAACTAGATTTGGATGATTCTAATGAGAATTAGCTGACAGTGAGTTTTATGTTATTTTAATCGTTAATCATTTTTGTTTATTTTCATTTCCTTATGTATTTTACTTGAAGCTTACTAATCAATAATGTGTTGTTTATTATTTTTAACAGATATGGCACATGGATGAGGTAGAGGAACCACGTTGCAAGGTCGTACCAGTTCTGGTATATGTAGCAAGGCCTCAAGTATGCCCTATCCTAGTAGAGGGTCAGGGGTGGATGAGATGACATAGCAGATAGAGAAGGTTGTGAATGTACCACAGAAGCATCATCAGTAGACTGAACCACATAATGGTCCTGAGATTTTGATGAATGATCAAGAGACATGGGAGGGAGAGGAGGCGAGAGGAGGGAAAGGATGGAGATGTTGGAGAGTCTTCCTCAGAGCACCCTACAGATGAGACTCTCCCTATTGCTCAGTTTGATCCGATGATTGATAATCCATAAGATATCAAACTTAACTAATGATTTATCAATTTCTAAATTTATTTTTTACTTGCTATTAAATTTTGGGTTACAAGATGAAGTTAGAGCCGTCTGTTTCAATTTCTAAAGTTATGAGGACAATTATTAGGAAGTCCTTTAAACCTAATGGACATAATTGGAAGTCATTGATGCATAGAGACTAGTTGATGATTTTGAGAGAATCAAAGGTACATATTACTACCTAACATTTTATATATCTTTTATTACCTCTTTTGTTCACTGATAAAAAATATTTAAATTATAATTACAAAAAGTTCATAGGTGGACACAGCCAAATGAGGTGGTCAAAAGTGTGTTCTACAAACATGCTACTAGTCGGTATAAAGAGACCGTGTACGAGGTCAAAGATAAATGGTTGAAGAAAGAGCAAGATTTGAGTATCATGGATCATGTTTTCAAAGAGTGGCGAAGAAGATGAGAAGATCTTGATTATAAGAATATGTGTGATAAATAGAGCGGCAATCATCGCTCAAAGTGGGCTGGAGAGGGTAGTGGCATGTGTACACACACTTGTGGATCTCGCTCTATGCATGAGCACGTATGAGCATTGGCATTATTTCTAATTTATACTTTTTATGTTTACTACTTTGTGAATTATGTTCAATTATGCCTACTTTTCATTTGTCATAAGAAATTTATTTTGAATAGAATAAATGTATGTGTTGTGTGTAATTAAAGACATGCAAGGAGGGTAAGAAACCCAGTGCTCCTTGCTTATTCAGATACATGCACATGAAGGCTCATTATGATTAGACTTTTGTTGATCAGAGATCTCGTGCAGCAAATGTAAGTTTCATTAAAATAAAATTACTTCTCTCTTTTTTTTGAATATAAATTTAAATACTTAACGTACATGTTTATTAGGTGATATATGAGGAAATGTTAGCTGCTGTGACTCAGGCATATTCCCAGTCTACTTTAGGTTTATGTGAAGGTGCAATAGGTAGTTCTCATTCATTAGCTCCACTAGTTGAAACGAATCAGATTTGGTAAGAGGCTATTGATGGCAAGGAAAAGATGCCAGTCTATGGCATCGGTTCATCGACATCATCATTCTACTCACACAGATGACCAGATTATGAAGCAGCATTTTCAGGAACATCTTCGAATTTGTTCTCGACGATGGAGGACTTTCAGGACGTGATGCAAAATGCGATACAGTATCAGTTAGTGAATACCGAGTGACGCATGATCGATTATGAGGATGATAGGGATGAGTTGCATCTATGTTTTGATTGGATTATAGAAAGAAGTTTCAGGATGGAGGACTGTAGTTCAACCCTAATGATCTACCTCGGATTGTTCAGCATAATGCTCCAGCAACAGCATCTACTCCATCACCTACAACAGCACCTGCAACAACTGTATCAGGACTAGTAGAAGCAGGCAGCTCTACCTTGGTACCCAACATCTCACCATATGGACGAGATACGTCTCAACATAAATATTATGAAACTAGATTGGATGATTGAGTGTATTACACACATTTTTTTTCATGTCTTAAACTTGGAATTTGGTATTCATTTTTTTTATTTTCACTTGACTTATTTACTATATATATGCATTATATATATTAGTTTGCTTGTTTTAATTGTGAATTTCTTCTGTTTCGTAATATATATATATATATATATATTTATTTATTTATTTATTTATTTTTATTTATTTATTTATTTATTTCAAAGCAAGATATAAAACTCAAAATGGAAAAAAAATATTTAAAAATTAATTTATAGACCAAATTGAGACCAAAAACCGAGAAAAATTTTTTAATATCAATGGTTGGTAAATAGTCACCAAATGGTCGATAATACTTTTGGAGACCAATTGCCTACCAAGGATATTAAAAAATTTTGGTTAGTTTTTGGTCGCAATATCGTCGATTATAATTAACCATTTATAGACTATTTACCAACCTAATGCTTTTGGTCGGAAAATGGATGGAATATAGTCGGTAATTATTTGTCTGTAAATGGTCGGTAAATACCGACCATTTGGAGACAATTTATCGACCTGATACTTTTGGTCCGAAAATGGTCGGAATATAATCGATAAGTGTTTGTCGGTGAATGGTCGATGAATGGTCGAAAATTAACCGATCAACCTATTGTTTGTTGGCAAAAAAGTACCCACTAGCAAAATTGTGACTAAATAATTTGGTTGGTAAATGATAAGTAATAGGTTTACCAACCAAAAAACAGCTAATTACGGACAAAATAATTAGTTGGTAATTCGGTGAATTTTAGTAGTCTACCGATCTATCTATGTATCGATCTATCTATCTATTTACTAATCAATCAATCAATATATCTATCTATTTACCAATCAATCAATCTATATCTATCTATCTTTTTTTCTATTTATCTATTGATCTATTGATCTATTTGTCTATCTTTCTTTCTTTTTATATGTCTATCTATATGTCTATATATCTATGTATCTATCTTTCTTTCTTTCTGTCTATCTATCTATCTATATTTTTATGTATCTTTCAGTCAATTTAGTTGTCTATCTATCTATATATCTACCTAACTATCTATTTTGTTATTCTCATTATCTATCTATCTATCTATCTATCTGTATGTCTTTCTATTTGTCTTTGTATATATCTATATATATATATATATATATATATATATTTCATTATATCAATTTATCAACATGTCTATCAATCTATCTATCCATTTGTATATCAATATATGTATGTATCTATCTATCTATCAATTTATCTATCTATCTATCTTTCTATCTATCTACCTTTCTATATAGCTAACTATCTATCTATCTAACTATATTTATATATTGATATTTATTAGTCTATATTTCTATCTTTCTATCTGTCTATATTTCTATCTATGAATATTTTTGTCTATCTATCTATCTTTCTATCTACATTTCTATCTATCTATCTATCTATCTATCCATCTATCTATCTATTTGTGTATCTGTATATCTATCTATCTATTATATGTATTTATCTATCTATATATATTTATATCAATCTATCTATCTATCTATCTATCTATCACTCTATCTATCAATATAAATATCAATTTGTCTATAACACAATCTATTCATATGTCTATCTATCTATATATTTGACTACTTATTTGTCTATCAATCAATCCATCAATATATCTATCTATTTGTATATCTATTTATCTATCTATCTTTGTTTATTTCTCTCTATTTGTTGGTTAATCTATCTCGCTTTATATCTATTAATGTACCTATCTATCGATCTGTCAGTCTTTATGTCTATCTATCTGTCTATCTATCTATATATCTATCTATTGGTTTATATATTTATCTATCTATGAATCTATCTATCTATCTATCGATCTGTCTATCTATGTATCTATCAAACTATCAATCTATCTTTATGTCTATCAATCTATTTATCTATATGCCTATCTATTTATCTATCAGTCTATCTATTTGTCTATCTAAATATCTATCTATCAATCAATATATCTATCTGGCTAGTTATATATCTATCGTTATATATTTTTGTCTATCTATCTATATAACTATATATCTATCTGTCTAAAAATCTATCTATCAATATATCTATCAATCTTTCTATCAATTCATCAATTTATCTGTCTATCTATCTGTTTAATAATCTATCTATCTATCAATATGTTTATTTTTTTTGTATATCTTTCATTATTTATATCTTTTTATCTATTTATCTATCTATTTTTCTTCATGTGTATCAATGATTATATCTATCTTATCTATCTATCTATTTATCTATCTTTTTATCTATTAGTCTATCTTTCTGTCTATCTAGCTATCTATCTATATGTATATATATATATATATATATATGTATATCATATATCTATCATTTTGATTATATATGTAACTATCTATCTATCGATTTGTCTATCTTTTATATATCCATATCACTATCTATATTTATTTATCTATTTATGTATCTTTCTATTTTCATTTCTATCTATCTATCTATCTAGTTATCTTTATATCTCTCTATCTATTTATCTATCTATTTACTTATGAATATGTAAATCTATCTATTTATCTATCTATGTATATATCTATTTGTCAATGTATATATCTATCTCTCTATCAATCTATAAATCTCTCAATCTATCTATCTATTAATCTATATATTTATCTATCAATTTAACTATTTAGTTATTAGTTTATCTATCTATAAATCTATGTATTTGTCTAATAATCTATCTATATTACTGTCTATCAATCAATCTATGATTCAATCTATATGTCTATCTATCTATATATCTACCTATCAATATGAATATATATATATATATATATATATATATATATATATATATATATATATATATATTTATTTATCTATCTATATATCTATCTATTTATCTATCTATATATTTATATATCTATTTAATTGTCTGTCTATCTTCCTATCTATCTGTTTATCTATCTATCTATATGTCTAAATATTTATTTATCTGTCTATCTATCTATTTATCTATCTATCCATCTATCTATCAATCAGTGTATCTTTCTATTTATTTATCTATCTATATGACTATCTATCTATTTTCTATTTTTCTATCTATGTATGTATGTATCTATCTATCTATATGTCTATCTATATATCTAACTATCTATCTATCATTCTTCCTATCTATGGGTTTATCTTTCTTTCGATCTATCTTTCTATTTTTCTATATATCTTTCTTTCTATGTCTCTATACAGTTATATATCTATCTATTTATTAATCGATCTATCTATATATCTGTCTATCTCACGGTCTATCTTTCTATCTATCTTTCTATCTATTTTCTATCTATCAACATATCTATATTCCTAACTATCTTTCAATATATATATTTTTCTATCTATCTATCTATCTATCTCTTTATCTATCTATCTATGTTTATATCACTCTGTCTATTTATCTATCTACCAATTCTATCAATTTGTCTATCAATCTATATATTAATAAATCTATCCATCTGTCTATCTATCTATGTATTTATCTATTTATCTATCTATAAAGAAATTTATCAATATGTCTATCTTTTATCTATCTATCAATCTATCTTTTTATCTATTTATTTGTTTACTTATCTATCTAACTATAAGTCAATTACTCTACATATCTACCTATATGACTATCTGTCAGTCTTTGTATCTATCTATATATCAATCAATCTATTTGTCTATCTATCTATCTATCTTTATCATTATTTATCTGTCTATCGATCTTTTCTTCTATCTATCTAATTATATTTTTATCTATCTGTCTATCTATTTGTTTATCTATCTATATATCTGACTATCAATCAATCTTTCTATCACTCTATTTATCTATCTATCTTTCATTCTTTTTTTCAATTTTTCTTTTTTTTCAATTAATTTATCTATGTGTCTCTCTATCTTAGTCTTTCTATCTATCTGGCTATCTGTCTATTTATTTATCTATTATCTATCTATCTATCTATCTATGTGTTTATCTAACTATCTATCTCTTTCTATATATATATATATCTATATTTCAATCAATATGTATATCTATATTTATATCTATCTATCTAAATGTCTATCTATTTGTCTATCTATCTATCTCTCTAACTATTGATATATAACTCTAACTTTGTGTTTATTATCTATCTATCTATCACTCTATTTATCTATCAATTATCTATCTATCTATTTGTCTATCTATCTATATCTATCTATATATATGATTATCTATATGTCTATCTATTTGTAATTCTATTTACCTCTCTATCTATCATTATATCTATGTGTATATTATCTGTATATCTATCACTCTATATATCTATCTATTATCTTTCTATCTATCTGTCTATTTTTTAGTGAATCTTTCTATGTGTCTATTTTTTAGTCAATCTATCTATCTTTCCATCTTTTTATTTAACTATCTAACAATCGAATTCTATATCTATCTATCAATATTTTTGTTTAACTATCTAACAATCAATTTGTCTATCTATCTATCTATCTCACTATATGTCTATCTATCTATCTATCTATCTATCTTTTTATCTATCTATCTAACTATATATATATATATCTATCAATTTTTTTATCTATTTGTCTAATTTTTTTTCTTTCTATCTTTATTTCTATCTATCTATATTTTTATCTATCTATTTATCTATATATCTATATATTTATCTATCTATCTGTATATCTATTTATTTGTCTATCGTTATGTTTATCTATCTATCTTCTGTCTATCTATCTATCTATCTGTCTATTTTTTTTCTAAGAATCTATTATCATTTCTATCTTTTTATCTATTTTCTATCTATTTGTCAATATTCCTATCAATCTTTATATCTATCTTTCTTTCTATCTATTTGTCTGTCTATCTATCTAACTATCTATTTATATATCTTTTTATCTATCAGTCAATCTCCCTTTCTATATATATATATATATCTGTCTATCTAGCTATTTATCTATATATAACAATATATAAGTGAATATCTATCTGTTTATCCATTTGTTTATCTATCTATTTATCTCTATATCTATCTATTTATCTATCTTTCTGACTATTTATATGTTTATCAATATTTATATATCTATCAATCTATATATTGGTCATCATTTCAATCAATCAATCTATCTATTTATCTATCAAAATGTCTATTTATCTTTATATCTATCTGTCAATCTATATATCGATCAATATATCTATCAATCTGTGTGTCTATTTGTCAATCTATATATTTATCTCTCAATTTATATGTTTATGTATTTGTCTATCCATCTAGCTATGTATTTGTCTAATAATCTTTCTAACTATCTATCTATCTAGCTATGTGTTTATCTATCTTTTTATCTATTATCTATCTTTTTATTTATTTATCTATCTTTTTATCTGTCGATCTATAGACATGTGGTGCATGTTGAGTCCAAATTATTTTTCTATGTATCTATGCATCTATTTGTCTAAATATATATATATATATATATATATATCAATTAAATATCTATATATCTATTTATATGTCTATCTATCTATCTATTTATCAATCTATCAACATATATATATATAATATATATATATTATCTATCTATGTCTATCTATTTATCTATCCTATGTCTATCTATTTATCTGTATATATATATATATATATATATATATATATATATATATATATATATCTATATATTTATTTGTCTATCTATATGTCTATCTATTTATCCATCTTCAGTCTTTCTATTTATTTATCTATCTACCTATTTAAATGTCTATCTATCAATCTTTCTATCTATGTATTTATCTATCTATCTATCTTTTTGTCTATCTATCTTTCTTTCTATTTGTCTATTTAAGTGTCTATCCATTTATCTATCTATCTATCTATCTATATGTGTGTCTATCTTCTGTCTATCTACCTGTCAAAATTCTGAGCTATCTTTCTGTCTTTCTATTTTTCTATCGACCAATCTATCTATCAATATTTATATCTATTTATCTATTTATCTATTTATCTATCTTTCTACCTATCTATATGTATGTCTATGTAACTATCTAGCAATCTATCTATCTATCTATCTATTTGTTTATCTATCTGTGTAATATATATTTATCTATATGTCTATATATCTATATATTAATCTATCTCTCATTTTATCTATCACTCTACCTATCTGTCTCTTAATTATTTATATACTTGTCTATCTATCTGTCTTTTGTCTATCTATCTATCTATTTATTTTTTTGTCTATTTATCTGTCTATCTATTTATTTATCTGTCTATCTATTTTTTTGGTCTATCTATATATCTATTGATCTATTAATATATTTATCTATCTATATATTTATCTAACTATCTATCTATATAACTATATGTCTATCAATCAATCTATTAATTTATATATCTATGTATCAATCTATATATATATATATATATATATATATCTGTCTGTTTATCTATCTATATATCTATCTATCTATTTATCATTCATCTACTACTTTTTCTATCTCTATATATCTATCTATTTATATATTAATCTATCTATCTGTCTATCTAATTATCTCTCTATGTATCTATCTATTTATTTTTCAAACTATTTGTCTATCTATATGCTTATATATCTTTTTATCTATCTCTATATCTATCGATATGCCAATCTATCTATCTATCTCTCTATCTATCTACTAATCTATCTATCTATCTCTATATCTATCTTTGTTTCTATCTATTTATCTATCTATTTGTCTATCTATCTATATATCTATCATCTATATATCTATCCATCTATCTACCTATCTTCCTGTCTATCTATCTATCTATATTTACATGAATCTTTCTGTCTAACTATTTGGCTATCTATATATATATATCTATCAATCAATATATTTGTTTTTCTCTCTATCAATCTATCAATCTATATGTATGTCTATTTATTTGTCTTTGTATCTATCTATCTATATTTATATCAATATGTCTATCTTTCTATTTATAAATATATTTATCAATCTATCTATCCATTTGTATATCTATCTATCTATGTATGTATCTATCTATCTATTTATCTATCTCTCTATCTTTCTATCTGTCTTTCTATATAGCTGACTATCTATCTATATATCAATCTAACTATCTGTCAATCTTTTGCCTATCTATCTATCTATATTTCTATGAATCTATCTATCTATATTTCTATTATCTTTCTACATATTTGTTGATCTATCTTTCTATTTATATATATATCTATTTGTCTATCTATCTATATATTTATCTATCGATCTATCTAACAATATTTATATATTTATATCTATCTATCTATCTTTTTATCATTCTATTTTTCTATCTATATTTTTATCTATCTATCTGTCTTTCTATATATATATATATATATATATATATATATATATTATAATATTTATATATTTAATTATATATCTATCTATCCATCCATCTATCTATCTATTTATGTATCTACCTGTATATCTATCTATTTATCTATCTATCTATCTATATTTATATCAATCTGTCCATCTATCTATCTATAAATCTAACTATTACTAAATCTATCAATCTAAATATCAATTTGTCTATAATACAATCAATCTATCTATCTATCTATATATATATAACTATCTATTTGTCTATCAATCATTTTATCAATATGTCTATCTATTTATCTATCTTTCTCTCTATTTTTCTATCAATCTATCTCTCTTTCTATATAATAATGTGCCAATTTATCTATCTATCTGTCATTCTTTATGTCTATCTATCTGTTTATCTTTTTGTCTATCTATCTATCCATGATCTATTTTTTTACCTATATAAATAATTTATGAATCAATCTAGATATTTATCTATCTATCTTTCTTTCTATCTATCCATCTATCTATCTTTATTTTTATCTATCTATCTATTTATCTATATGACTATCTATTTATCTATCAATATATCTATTTTTCTATCTATCTATCAATCAATTAATATATCTATCTGGCTAGCTATCTATATCTATCTATCGGTATATATTTTTTTATATCTATCTATTTATCTATATTTCTATATATCTATCTATTTGGCTATCTATCTATCTATCTATGGTCTTTTTAAAATTTTTCTATTTGCCTATTTATTTATCTACCTATTTATTTATCTATCTATATATTAATCTATCAATGTGTAAATGTATCTATCTATTTATTCATCTATCTAACTGTCTAATAATTTGTCGATCTTTGTATATATATATATATATATATATCTATCTCTCTATCTATATATCTATTTATCTATCTATATGTATATATGTCTATTAAACTATCTATTAATATGTTCTATCAATATGTTTATAAATCTCTCCATCAATCTATCTATTAATCTATTTATCAATCTATTTATCAATATCTCTGTCAATATGTCTATCATATTTTCACAATCCATCTATCTATCTGTCGATCTATCTATCAAACATATTTCTATCTATCTATCAATGTCTATTTTTTGTCTATCTATCTATTTATATTTCTATCATTTTATCTATTTATCTATCAATTTGTTATATGTCGATCAATCTTTCTATCTATTTGTCTATCTATCTATCTTTATCTATTGGTCTATTTTTCTTTCTATCTATATGTATATCTATCTATCTATCTAGCTATCAATCTATCTGTCTATATATCTCTATATATATCTTTATATCTATATGTCTATCTATTTATTTATCTATCTATCTATCTATCTATAAATTTGTTTATCTTTTTGTCTATCTATCTCACTATCGATATTTATCTATCTATCTATCTATCTATTTGTGGGTCTCCCTATCTATCTATCTTTTTATTTATCTATATGTCTATCTATCTATTTATCTATCTATCTATTTAACTATCTATCTATTTATCTATTAATATGGCTATCTATCTATCTATATATCTATCTATTTGTCAATCTATATGGTTATCTATCTATTATATCTATCTATCTATCTGTAAATCTATAATATTATCTACAATTTATCTGTTTA
>JAREIK010001916.1:28031-67556 GCA_029783825.1 Sapria himalayana
AGATAGACAAAAATATAACGATAGATATATAACTAGCAGATAGATATATTGATTGATAGATAGATATTTAGATAGACAAATAGATAGACTGATAGATAAATAGATAGGCATATAGATAAATAGATTGATAGACATAAAGATAGATTGATAGTTTGATAGATACATAGATAGACAGATCGATAGATAGATAGATAGATTCATAGATAGATAAATATATAAACCAATAGATAGATATATAGATAGATAGACAGATAGATAGACATAAAGACTGACAGATCGATAGATAGGTACATTAATAGATATAAAGCGAGATAGATTAACCAACAAATAGAGAGAAATAAACAAAGATAGATAGATAAATAGATATACAAATAGATAGATATATTGATGGATTGATTGATTGACAAATAAGTAGTCAAATATATAGATAGATAGACATATGAATAGATTGTGTTATAGACAAATTGATATTTAGATTGATAGATAGAGTGATAGATAGATTGATAGATAGATAGATTGATAAATATATAGATAGATAAATACATAAATACATAGATAGATATACAGATACACAAATAGATAGATAGATGGATGGATAGATAGATAGATAGATAGATAGATAGAAATGTAGATAGATAGATAGATAGATAGACAAAAATATTCATAGATAGAAATATAGACAGATAGAAAGATAGAAATATAGACTAATAAATATCAATATATAAATATAGTTAGATAGATAGATAGTTAGCTATATAAAAAGGTAGATAGATAGAAAGATAGATAGATAGATAAATTGATAGATAGATAGATACATACATATATTGATATACAAATGGATAGATTGATAGACATGTTGATAGATTGATATAATGAAATATATATATATAGATAGATATATACAAAGACAAATAGAAAGACATACAGATAGATAGATAGATAGATAATGAGAAAAACAAAATAGATAGTTAGGTAGATATATAGATGGATAGACAACTAAATTGACTGAAAGATACATAAAAATAGATAGATAGATAGACAGAAAGAAAGAAGATAGATACATAGATAGATAGACATATAGATAGACATATAAAAGAAAGAAAGATAGACAAATAGATCAATAGATCAATAGATAAATAGAAAAAAAGATAGATAGAAAGATTGATTGGTAAATAGATAGATATAGATGATGATACATAGATAGATAGATCGGTAGACTACTAAAATTCACCGAATTACCAACTAATTATTTTGTCCGTAATTAGCTGTTTTTTGGTTGGTAAACCTATTATTATCATTTACCAACCAAATTATTTAGTCACAATTTTGCTAGTGGGTATTTTTTTGCCAACAAACAATAGGTTGGTCGGTTAATTTCGACCATTCATCGACCATTCACCGACAAACATTATCGATTATATTCCGACCATTTTCGGACCAAAAGTATCAGGTCGATAAATTGTCTCCAAATGGTCGGTATTTACCGACCATTTACAGACAAATAATTACCGACTATATTCCATCCATTTTCCGACCAAAAGCATTAGGTTGGTAAATAGTCTATAAATGGTTAATTATAACCGACGATATTGCGACCAAAAACTAACCAAAATTTTTTAATATCCTTGGTAGGCAATTGGTCTCCAAAAGTATTATCGACATTTGGTGACCATTTACCAACCATTGATATTAAAAATTTTTGTCGGTTTTTGGTCTCAATTTGGTCTATAAATTAATTTTTAAATATTTTTTTTCCATTTTGAGTTTTATATCTTGCTTTGATAATAAATAAATAAAAAAAATAAATAAATAAATAATAAATAAATAAATATATATATATATATATAATATTACGAAACAGAAGAAATTCACAATTAAAACAAGCAAACTAATATATATAATGCATATATAGTAAATAAGTCAAGTGAAAATAAAAAAAATGAATACCAAATTCCAAGTTTAAGACATGAAAAAAAATGTGTGTAATACACTCAATCATCCAATCTAGTTTCATAATATTTATGTTGAGACGTATCTCGTCCATATGGTGAGATGTTGGGTACCAAGGTAGAGCTGCCTGCTTCTACTAGTCCTGATACAGTTGTTGCAGGTGCTGTTGTAGGTGATGGAGTAGATGCTGTTGCTGGAGCATTATGCTGAACATCGAGGTAGATCATTAGGGTTGAACTACAGTCCTCCATCCTGAAACTTCTTTCTATAATCAATCAAAACATAGATGCAACTCATCCCTATCATCCTCATAATCGATCATGCGTCACTCGGTATTCACTAACTGATACTGTATCGCATTTTGCATCACGTCCTGAAAGTCCTCCATCGTTGAGAACAAATTCGAAGATGTTCCTGAAAATGATGCTTCATAATCTGGTCATCTGTGTGAGTAGGATGATGATGTCGATGAACCGAATGCCATAGACTGGCATCTTTTCCTTGCCATCAATAGTCCTCTTACCAAATCTGATTCGTTTCAACTAGTGGAGCTAATGAATGAGAACTACCTATTGCACCTTCACATAAACCTAAAGTAGACTGGGAATATGCCTGAGTCACAGCAGCTAACTATTTCCTCATATATCACCTAATAAACATGTACGTTAAGTATTTAAATTTATATTCAAAAAAAAGAGAGAAGTAATTTTATTTTAATGAAACTTACATTTGCTGCACGAGATCTCTGATCAACAAAAGTCTAATCATAATGAGCCTTCATGTGCATGTATCTGAATAAGCAAGGAGCACTGGGTTTCTTACCCTCCTTGCATGTCTTTAATTACACACAACACATACATTTATTCTATTCAAAATAAATTTCTTATGACAAATGAAAAGTAGGCATAATTGAACATAATTCACAAAGTAGTAAAAATAAAAAGTATAAATTAGAAATAATGCCAATGCTCATACGTGCTCATGCATAGAGCGAGATCCACAAGTGTGTGTACACATGCCACTACCCTCTCCAGCCCACTTTGAGCGATGATTGCCGCTCTATTTATCACACATATTCTTATAATCAAGATCTTCTCATCTTCTTCGCCACTCTTTGAAAACATGATCCATGATACTCAAATCTTGCTCTTTCTTCAACCATTTATCTTTGACCTCGTACACGGTCTCTTTATACCGACTAGTAGCATGTTTGTAGAACACACTTTTGACCACCTCATTTGGCTGTGTCCACCTATGAACTTTTTGTAATTATAATTTAAATATTTTTTATCAGTGAACAAAAGAGGTAATAAAAGATATATAAAATGTTAGGTAGTAATATGTACCTTTGATTCTCTCAAAATCATCAAATAGTCTCTATGCATCAATGACTTCCAATTATGTCCATTAGGTTTAAAGGACTTCCTAATAATTGTCCTCATAACGTTAGAAATTGAAACAGACGACTCTAACTTCATCTTGTAACCCAACATTTAATAGCAAGTAAAAAATAAATTTAGAAATTGATAAATCATTAGTTAAGTTTGATATCTTATGGATTATCAATCATCGGATCAAACTGAGCAATAGGGAGAGTCTCATCTGTAGGGTGCTCTGAGGAAGACTCTCCAACATCTCCATCCTTTCCCTCATCTCCCTCCTCTCCCTCCTCTCCCTCCCATGTCTCTTGATCATTCATCAAAATCTCAGGACCATTATGTGGTTCAGTCTACTGATGCTTATGTGGTACATTCACAACCTTCTCTATCTGCTATGTCATCTCATCCACCCCTGACCCTCTACTAGGATAGGGCATACTTGAGGCCTTGCTACATATACTAGAACTGGTACGACCTTGCAACGTGGTTCCTCTACCTCATCCATGTGCCATATCTGTTAAAAATAATAAACAACACATTATTGATTAGTAAGCTTCAAGTAAAATACATAAGGAAATGAAAATAAACAAAAATGATTAATGATTAAAATAACATAAAACTCACTGTCAGCTAATTCTCATTAGAATCATCCAAATCTAGTTCATTTTTTTCTTCAAATGTAGTTACTTTTTTTTCAAACTCCTCTTCATCACCCATTTCTTACTCATAATCAATTAAATATTTATCAACATCAATATCCCCACTTGTATTCATCTTAGAAGATGTGACTAAAAGGATGCTTCATCCCCCACCACAGCTTCATTTATAACATTATTTTCATCATTTTGAAAAGCTGGTTCTATAACATCAGTACATGGTGATGCGGAGATGTCAATTTGAGCCATTGTTTTGAACTTGCACATAGCTTTCCAATCCTTTCTAGGACCAGTCTGACTCGGATATTCATTATAATAAACATGTGATCCTTGTACTGCTAAGACAAAAGGTTCATACTTATTGAATCATTTTTTATTGTGCACATCGACAAGTTATATCGAGGATGAACAATAATACTGACATGTAGTGTTGGGTCGAACCATTTACATTTGAATAACACCGTTTTTTTAACAGGGAGGGCTTCAAATTCTAACTCGACCACTTCAACCAGAGTCTCGTTATAGTCAGATTTGGTTTCATTGGATATGGATCCTTTAATGAACACCCCCATATTTTCTGTTGCCCAACAACTACCATATGATTTAGTGTGAAATTTAAAACCATTTGCACCGTAACCATTGTAAGTTCTAACCTCTCTTAGAGGACATCATGCTATACTTCGAAGATAATGATTGGAAATTTTATTTGCACGATTATGAACTAGTAATTAGAAATCAGTGGATTGTTGATATTACAATTATAAATTTGTATTAGAACAAAACAAATGTTTTGTGATTTTCATGTTTAGTAAACATACATATTTTTCAAACAATGATGGAAATTCTTGTTCCGTCACGGCATTGATAGCTTCGTCATTCATGTTTAGAAATTGTTTATATTTTTCTATAAAAAATTTAATAAAAAAAGAAATTAGAAATAATGGATACATTGATAGGAAATAGTAAATAAAAATGCTAAATATATCTCATTTAACTTTTAGGAAATACTTACTCTATGAATGGTTGAACCTCTGGACAATTCATTAGAACATATAGATAAGCTTTTATATATTCATTGTCTGCTAGATAATATTTCCCTTCAGCACCAATTTTTTTACCCGGAGGCTTGAAAATTTCAAACATATCATTACCCACAATGTCATCAAGATAAACCTCATTCTACTTTTCTTTAAGTGGAAATGTTTGATCTCCTTCTTTGAAATAGAATGATGTGAAATTGGCATCCTCATCCATAATATAACCAATTGATATAGAACCCTCAACCTGAACCTTATTTATTATTGTATGCTTTATTTTCTTCAAGTATCTACAAATGATTATTGAATATTACAAATCATGTTTGTGTGTGTATATATATATATATAGCAAAAGAATTGGTTGAGTGAATTAATATTACCTTTTTGGAGGATACATCCAACAATAATGGACTAGACTAGCAATCTTAGCTTCGTAAGCCAAGTGCACTAGTAGAAGTTCTATTGAGTCAAAAAAATTGTGGATGGAAGATTTTCTCAAGATTGCATAAGATAACAGAAATTTGTTCATCTAGATTCTTCAATTCCTCATCAATCAAAGAAGAAGAAGTTAGTTGCTTGAAGAATAAAGAAATCTTAGTTATCGGCTCCTATATTTTATTTGGTAGGAATACTCAAAGAGTAATTGGTAATGACATTTTCATGAATACAATGAAAATCATGACTCTTCATGTCAAACATCTTAAGTTTGTTTGAATCCACATATCTCTCCAAATTAGAAGCATAACCATCTGGAAATTTATGTTTTTTTACCCACTCCAACACATCCTTCTTCTATGATTTATTCAGAATAAATGGCACATCATGGTATTTACTAGTGAATATTTTGTCCAAATTGAGGATGATGATAATATTTATTCAACTTATCTCTTGACTCGTACGTGTCCTTAGTTTTCCCTGGAATGTTAAATACTATATTGAAAATATTGTCAAACACATTCTTCTCAATATGCATAACTTTAAGATTTGCCTGAGCAAGTGTTCATGCCAGTGGAGCAAATCCTAGAAAATACTTATCTTATTCCACCCACAAGTCTTAGATATAGGTGCATTCACAACCTCGACATCAACAGCTATCACCTTTCTCAACCCTCTATTATTCAAATCCTACAAAATTTCATCCCCAGATCTAACCCCCAGGAATTGTTTAGTAGTCTTTCTATTCTTAATGAAGTCTTTGGTGTTACGTCGATACGGATGATTAATAGGAAAATATTTCTTATGGTTGTCGAACCATGACTATTTTTTGCTCTTAATTAATCTAAAAGTATCAAAATCTTTCATACAATGCAGACATTCCAACATACCAACTGTACACCACCCAGACATCATAGAATATGCTGGAAAGGCATTTATGGTCCACATGAGGGTAGCACACGTCTAAAAATTGTGTTGTTTGGAAATATCATAAGTTTGAACCCCAACACCCAAAAGACTTTTCAACTCCACTATAAATGGCTGCAAGAAAATATCTATCTTCCCCTTTGGATTCGTAGTCCCCGGCACTAACACAAACAAAAATATAAATCCTCCTTCATACATAAGTCTCTAGAGACAAGTTATACAACATCACCACTACAGGCCACAAAGAATATTGCTATCTAGATTTACCAAATAGATGAAAACCATTAGCAAATAAACCTAGCCTAACATTTCAAACTTCAAAAGAAAAATCAGGGAAGCACCCATCAAAATATTTCCAAGCAGGAGCATCAGAAGGGTGACACATCTTACCAACCTCTATATGATGCTTTGAATGTCACCTCATTTCATTAGATATTGTGGTTGATGTATACAATCTCTGCAACCTAGGTGTTATTGAAAAATAGTGCATCTTCTTAAACGATACCTTCAACTTTCATATATATAATCTATTTCCAAAATCTTTAACCTTTTTCTTGTACCAAGCATGCTCACATATTTTACAAATATTAAGGTCACTGTCATCACCCTAGTATATCATATAGTTATCCACACTACAATGAATGACCTATATGGGTAATCCCAAGTCGCTAACTAACTTCTTCGTGCTATAGAAATCCAATGGCATCATATTATCTTGTGGCAACAATTCTTGAATTAAATTAGACATATCATCAAACCATGCATGTGAACACCTATGTCTGCACTTTATTTCTAACATCCTCATGACTAGAAAAAGTTGAGTATGCTTAGAATTTTCCTCATATATAGGTTTGTCTCCAGCATCAAAAACCATTCTATGGTATGTAGTGTGATTTATATTATCCGAGACCATTTGGTCAGTTTCACTTACTAACACCCGTGCTAAACTTGAACACCTCTGGTAGACTTGCTTCTCACCATGGTATATCCAAACATAGTAATCCGCCACAAAACCATTTCTATACAAATGCATCTTCACAGTCTCAACATTCAAAAACTTTTTATTTTGACATTTAACTAAAGTGCAAGACACCTTATAGTTGTGCCACCATTCACACACTTAGGATGTGTCAGAGGAAACTTAACAAATTTATTAACTTTATCTTCCCATTCATTATAGAACATTCCATTCACTATTCGACCCTCCATTCATGATCATTTTCCATAACTAGTCACAAAAAAATCAATTTAGTAAACAAACTCAATTATCCTCAATTAATTTTATGTTCATTAATAATTCATGTTGGTTCCGATAAAGTTTTTTTACGCATATGATATGCAACCTACTACACATCCACCTCCACCTCCACTCATACAACAGTTATTTTTTATTCAATAGGTTTGGTCCTAATCCATAATGGAGCATTAACATAAAACAGCTAGAAATTCTATCATAAGCATAAAAAATGGGATCAAACACATTAACTAGGGCGGCAAAAATCATCTTTGTTTGTTCAAAATTACATTGTACCTGGAAACATAAGGCACAAGAAATTTGTACCTAAATTTTACAGGATGAAAGTTCAATACATACTTACATGGATACATACATACATACATATATGACCTTTTTCTCTTCTAATAGATGTAAATTGTAATAGAAAATAAAATCTTCTTTTAAAACTTATTAATCTTAACACATTATGCCTAATCTGAATACTAAACAAAGTTTTTCAATCAATTAAAAATTATTTTTCCATCCGTTGCATCTTAACACATAATGAGAAGCAGCTTAGAAGACTATGAAATTTCTTTGTAAAACTTCTAATTGCAACATAAAAGACTACTAGACCACATACTTGTCTTGTATGGAGCAGTTAGGCTTTCTATCGAAGCCTTAACACATTGTATGGGTTGGTATCATTAAAAGGTGGAGGAGGTTTCAGAATCAATCACACCCCATTACACTAAAGAGTTCAGAAGGGTGTCTGTAAGATGAAAATAATTCAAAACACAAATAAATAGAAAGTAGGCATAGAATTTGTAAAAGCAACTCATGTGATTCATCAACCACTTAAACTATTATTTATAAGTAATCTCAAACATAGAGGCATTAAAATGTCCATGTTGTGCTAGGATGGTCCATTATAGTGTGGCATATATGTATAGTTATATGTTATTATACATATAGAATATATAGTTATAAATAATTATATATAGTTAAACATATAGTTATATATAGGTATATTTATACATGTAATTATAAGTAATTATACATATTCTATACAAAGTTATAAACAAATATATAGATTTACATATATGTATACTTAGTTATAAATATAGTTATATCTAATTATATAGACTTTTATTTAGTTATACAAATATGTATATATCGTTATACACATAGTTTAACATAATGTTGTTTGTTGTTATACATGTAATTATAAATATAGTTACATGTGGTTATACATATATTTACACATATAGTTAAACATATATTTATACATGTAGGTGTATATATTTGTTCATTTAATTTTTAATATTTATACATATAGCTATGTATAGGTATAGATGTAGTAAAATAATTTTTATATACTAATATATACAAATATATATTAAATATAAGTTGTTACTTATATATTTAAATAGAGTTATGTATAAAGCTTTTATAGTTATACATATAGTAAGATACAATTATTTATAGTAATATATTAGTATACATATAATATATAGTTATAAATAGTTATATATAATTAAACAAATAGTGATGTATAGATATATTAATACAAGTAGTTATAAGTAATTATACATTATGTATACAAAATTATAAACAAATATATAGATTTATATATATGTGTATATATATATGTATACATAGTTACAAATATAGTTATATTTAATAATATACAGTTTTATATTGTTATACAAATATTTATATATAGTTATACACATTTAGTTAAACATGATGTTGTATATTGTTATAGAGTAATTATAAATATAGTTACATGTGGTTATACATCTAGGTACACATATAGTATTACTTATATTGATACATGTAGGTATAAATATGGTTTCATTTAATTTTATATATTTATAATATAGTTATGTATAGGTAAAGATATAGTAAAATACTTTTTTTATATACTAATGTATACAAATATATAATAAATATAAGCTGTAAATTTAATATTTAAATATAATTATGTATAAAACTTTTATTATTATACATATAGTAAAATATAATTTATTATAGTTATATATTATTATACATATAATATATTTAGTTATAATTAGTTATATATAATTAAACATATAGTTATATCTAGATATATTCATACAAGTAGTTATATGTAGTTATACATAAATATATACAACGTTATAAACAATTATCTTGAGTTAATTATATGAATACATATAAGTTTATATTGTTACAAATATAATAATATTGAATTTATAGTGTTACATAGTTATACAAGTATTTATATATAGTTATACACATATAGTTATAAATATGTATGTAGTTAAAGATATAATTATATATAACATTTATATAATTATACATTTAGTAAAATACAATTATATATAGTTATATATTATTATTCATATAATAAATATTTTTAGAAATATAGTTATATATAATTATACATATAGTTATACATTATTATATAGTTAAAAATAAGTTATAAATACTTTTATATATAATGGCGAATGATTATATAATTAAACAAGTGTTAATATATAATATTTGTGATGACAATATTTTATAAATGTTACTTAAATATAAATATATATATGTAAAACTTTTATAAATAATATATAGTATATATCATATTTATATAAACATTATAAATATTCTATATTTATATTAGAATTAATATGTAATATAAATATTTACAAAATTGTATAAATATTTAATGGTACATAATTGTTATATAAAAAATTATATAAATAGATAGTTTTATGTAAATGTTGTATAGATATTTATAAACATTAATATATATGTATAAATATTTATATATTTTATTATATGTTTATATAAACATATTAGTGTTTATATATAATGTAATACATTTATATAAATTAAAGTAGACATTTATATATAATGTCATACAATTATATAGATGTATACAACTTTATATATACTATTAAATTTTATAATTTATTCGGAGACAACAAAAATATAACCATTTAACATTAAGTTTTATTTTTCTTAATTTAAAGAAGCAGAAAACATCAAGCATTATATATTTTCTTAAGCTATAGAAGGAGAGAACAAAATGCAAACATTTAGTATTAAAATCAATAAAACCCTAAAAATTTAAATAGTAGAAGAACAAAGATTACACTAACAATTTATAATTTTATTAATGGTGTAGAGTCAAAATCATATAGGTTAAATGAAAATAGAAGCAAAAAGAAAGATAATAGAGGAAGAATTAAAAAATCAAATATCCGATTATTGTGTAAAAATGAAAATTCGATAGTGCTAATAAAATTCATAGAGATGGAGATATATATATAGCATTCCGAAGTAGAAGAACAATGAAAAAATTACCTGGTAATAGAAGAGATAGAATTCCTAGGTTGCTTCCGTGTAGTCGCGTTTTGCCTCTGGTTCAAAATTTGAAAGAGGGAAATTTTGTTAAGTGTTATTGACTTAGCAATTTTTTTAAAATCTAAAAATTTAATCTAGGAATTACCAACCAAAATTTTGGTTGGTAAATGGTCAGTAATTACGTCATTATAAATATTTTGGAAAGCCACTTTACCGACCTAATTTTCATGGTAATATATTTTTGGTCGTTAAATGGTCAGAAATTTGTAGGTAATTTTTATTCACTAATTCCCTTCTAAATTACATATAGATAGACCAACATATAGATAGATAAATAGATAGATAGATAGATAGATAGGCAAACAGATAGATAGATAAATAGATTCATAGATATATAAATAGATAAATAGATAGACAAACATATAAATAGATAGATTTACAGATATATAGATAGATAAATAGATAGATAGATCAATAGAGAGATAGATTGACCAAAAAATAGATAGATAGATAAATAAATAGATAGATAGACAGAAAGATAGAAAGATATAAAGATAGACAAATAGACATATATATTGATAGATATATAGATAGATAATAGATAGATAGATAGAGTGATCGATAGAAAGATATATAGACAGGTTAATAGACAGATAGATAGACATATAGATGAATTAATTTTGGACATATAGTTATACATATAGATAGATAGAGAGAGAGAGAGAGATAAGTAGATAGTGATATAGATAGACATATAGATAGTTAGATAGATAGATAGATAGATATAAATATATATAGATAGATTGATAGAGAGAAAAATAGATAGACAGAAAGATAGATAGAAATTTTGATAGGTAGATAGATAGATAGATAAATAAATACTAAAATCAATAGATATAGATATAGGTATAGGTAAATAGATAGATATAGATATAGGTATAGGTAAATAGATAGATATAGATATAGGTAAATAGACAAATAATTAGATATATAGAGATATAGATATAGGTAAATAGATATAGATAGACACACAGATAGATAGATAGATAGACAGATAAATAGACAAATAGAAAGAAAGAAAGATAGATAGACAAATATATCGATAGATAGAAAGATAAAGATTGAATAATTGATTGATAGATACTTAAATCAATATATAGACATTTAGATAGGTAAATAGATAAATAGATAGAAAGATAGAAGATAGATAGATAGATAGATAGACATATATATAGATAAAAAATAGATAGATATATAGACAGATAGATAGACACATAGATACATAGATACATAGATAAATAGACAATTAATTAGAGAGATACATAGACAGATAGATTGAAAGATAGATAGACAAATAGCTATATAGATGGATAGTTAGATAGATATATTATTAGACAAATACATAGATTGATATATAGATAGACAAATAAAAAAATAGATATATAAATATATAGATTGACAGATAGACACACAGATAGATAGATAGATTGATTGATTGATTGATTGATCGACATATAGATTGATAGATAGATATAGAGATAGATAGACAAACAAATAGATAAATAGATAGATTGACATATTGAAATATAAATAGATAGATAGATAAAAATATTGATAGATAAATAGATAGAAAAATTCATTGACACACGGACAAATCAATATATCACTAGTTAAATATTATTAGACAGATAGATAGATAGAAAGATAGTCAAATTGATAGATATTGAGATAGATAGATAGATAGATATACACATATATAGTTATAGATTGATTGATTGATATATATATATATATATATATATATATATATATATAGCTAGATAGACAAACAAATAGATATATAGACAAAGAGATAGACTAATAGATAGAAAGATATAAAAACATATAGATAGATAGATAGAAAATTAGATAGATAGAAAGATATATAGAAATGTTGATAGACAGACAGATAAATAGATAGATAAATAGATAAAACGATATAAAGAATGATGGATAGTTAGAAAAAAAATAAACAGATTGATAGATAGATAGAAATATAATTAGACAAATAGATAGATAGATAGATGGATTGAAAGAAAGATTGATAGATAGATTGATAGAAAATTAATAGACAAATTAATAGACAGATTGATAGTACATATTGAAAGATAGATTGATAAATAATTAGATAGATATATAGCTAGATATATAGATAGATATATAAATAGATATATAGATAGATAGATAGATAGAAAGATATATTGACATATAGATAGATAGATCGATAGATAATTTGATAGTTAGATAGATGAATAAATAGATAAATACATATACACAAAAATAGACAAATAGATAGATAGATAAATAGATAGACATATAGATTAAAAGATAAAAAGATAAATAGATAGATAGAAATATAGAAAGATATATAGACAAAATTATATATCGATAGATAGACATATAGAAAGATTTATAGATAGATAGATATATAGATAGACAAATATATAGATTGATAGAACAATAGATAGGCATATAGATATATAGATAGATAGACATATAGATAGATATATAGACAGATTGATAGACAGATAGATTAATAGATTGTCAGATAGATAAATAGATATATATATATATATATGAATAGAAAGATAATAGATAGATATATAGACAAATAGATTAATAGATAGAAAGAAAGATTGATAGACAAATAGACAAAAAAATAGAAAGATAGGTTGATAGAAAAATAGATACATTCATTGATAGATTGATTAATAGATTGATTGATAAAAAAATAAATAGTCAAATATATAGATAGATAGATAGGATGTTAGATTGTTTTATAGACAAATTGATATATAGATTGATAGATAGATTTATTGATAGACAGATAGATAGATAGACAGACAGATTTATTTATATATAGATAAATAAATAAATAGATAGATAGATACACAAATAGATAGATAGATACACAAATAGATAGATAGATAGATATATAAATAGAAAGACCGATTGGTAGATATACAAAAAGTTTGATAGAGAAATAAATTGAGAGATAGAAATATAGACTCATAGAAAGATGGAAAGATTGATAGAAAGATAGATATTTATAAATATAGAAAAAGAGACAGATAGAAAAACAACTAGATATATAGATAGATAGAAAGACAAATAAATTGAAAGATAGATCGTCATATAGATAAAAAGAGAGAATAAAATATAGATTGATTGATTGATATAATGAAAAAAGATCGATAGATCGGTAGATAGACAGATAGATAGAATGATAGTTAGATAGATTGATAAATAGAAATATATGAAGATAGATAGAAAGATAAACAAATAGATAGATTGATTGATAGATAGATTGATATACATATTTATAGATAGAAAGATAGATTGATTGATATAAAGATAGATAGATAGATAAATAGATAGACAAATAGATAGATAAATAAATATAAAGATAAATAGATAGATATATATATATATATATATATATATATATATATATATATAAATAGACAGACAGACAGATATATATATATATATATATATATATATATTGATACACATATAGAATGACAGATAGATAGACACATAGATAAAAAGATAGATAAAAAGAATGATAGATAGAAAGATAGGTTGGTAGATAGATAGATAGATAGACTGATAGATAGACATATAGATTAGACAAATAGATAGAAAAATAAATAGATAGATTCATAGACAGACAGATAGATAGATAGGTAGATAGATATGTAGACATATATATAGATGGATAGGAAAAGAGATAGATTGATTGATACATAGATAGATAAATAGACACACATATAGATAGATAGAAAGATATATAAATAGATAGATACATAGATAGATATATAGATAGATAAATAGATATATAGATAGACAAACATACATATAGAAAGATAGATAGATAAGCATATAGATAGATAGATAAATTGATTGATTGATTGAAAAATAGATAGACAGTTAGATTGTTAGATATAATGATAAATAAATAGATAGATCTACTAATATATAGACATAAAGATAAATAATTGAATGAAAAATAGATAGATCGATCGATAAATAGATAAATAGAAAGATAGACACTTAATTGACACATTGATAGAGTGATAAATAAAACAAATAGATAGACAGATTTATAGACATATTGATATACAGATAGATGAACATATAAATTAACTGATAGATAGATAGATTGATTGATAGATTTAAAGATAGAATGATAAACATATAGATAGAGAGATAAAAAGATAGGTAGATAGATACATAGACAAATAGATAGACAGATAGATTGAAAGACTAATAGATATACAGACAGATAGATAGAAAGACAAACAGATTGATAGACAGACACAAATAATTTGAAAGACAAATAAAAAGGTAGAAAAAGATAGATAAATAGATAGATAAATAGAAAGACATATAGTAATAGATAGATTGATAGACATATTGATTGATTAATTAATTGATAGTTTATTAGATAAGTTGATAAATAGATTGATAGATATACAAATAAACAAATAGATAGGTAGATAGATAAATTGATAGATAGATATAAAGATAGATAGATTGATATATAGATTGATATACAAATAGATAGAGAGATAGATAGATAGATATATAGAAAAATAGATAGTCATATTTATAGACAAGTTGATAGACATATAGATAGATAGTTAGAAAGATAGATAGTTAGATAAATAGATATAGATACACTAATAATAGACAAAAAGATATCCAGATAGATAGATAGATAGATAGATTAACAGATGGATAGACAGATAGATAGACAGAGAGATAGACAGATAGATAAAAAAATAGACAGACATATGGATAGCAGATTGATAAATAGATAGATAGGTAGATAGAAAAATAGATATTCTAATAGGCAAATAGATAGTCAAATAGAAAGAATGACAGATATATAGATACACAGATAGATTAATGCATTGAAAGAGAGATAGATTGAAAGACAAATAAACAGAAAGAAAGAAAGATAGATGGATAAATAAATAGATAGATAGATTGATCGATTGGATGATAGACAAATAGATAGACAAATAGATATATAGATATATAGATACATATATAGATATGAAAACAAATAGATAGACAGATAGATATACATATATAAAGATAGATAAATTGATAGATAGATAGATAGGTAGACAGATAGATAGACAAATAGATAGATTGATATAAAATAGATAGAGAGATAGACACAAAGATAGATTGATAGAAAAATAAATTGATAGATAAACAAAAAGAAAGATTGAAAGATATACAGATAGATAGACAAATAGAAAGACAGACAGATAGAATGATAGATAGATAAATACATATACAGATAGACAAATAATTAGATAGACAGATAGATAGATAGTTATATAAGAAGAAAGATAAAAAGATAGATAGATAGATGGATTGATCGATAGATACATAGATAGATATATATATATATAGATGGATAGATAGATAGAAAGATAGATTGATAGAATGATTGATAGACAAATTGATAGACATATTGATATTTATATCGATATATAGATTGTTATATATATTGATAAATATATTGATAGATAGATATAAAGATAGATAAAAAGACAGATAGATAAACAAATTGATATGTATCTAGATAGATAGAGAGATATACAGATAGAAAAACAAATAGATATACATATAGATAGAAAACTAGATAAAAAATAGATAGAAAATAGATAGAAATAGATAGAAAATAGATAGAATAAGATAGAAGAATATAGATAGATAAATAGGTATAAATAAATAAAGTAAGATAGTTAGTTAGTTAGACAGATAGACAAATAGATAGATATACAGATATATCGATAGAAAGATTGATTTATTGATATACATTTAAATAGATAGATATATAGAAAGATATATAGGTAGATAGATAGATAGATAATATATATATATATATATATATATATATATATATATATATATATATATATATATATATATAGACTGATAGATATAAATATAAATACCCATTTAGATAGAAAAACAAATATATAGATAAAAAGATTGATAGTTAGATAGATAGTTAAATACACATATAAAAAGATAGATAGATAGATATCTATATATATATATATATAGACATATTGATAAAAAGATAGATAGATAGACAGACAGTCAAATTGATAAATAGAAAGATAGTTAGATAGATAGATAGAGAGATAGATAGATAGATAATACATAGATAGATAGACATATAGTTAAAAATATTCCTACACAGATACATTGACAAATAGTTAGACAAAAGATAGATAATTATATTGATAGATTTACAGATATATAGACATATATAGAGATAGATAATATATAGATTAATCCTATTATAAATAGACAGTCAGCTAAATAGATAGATAGATAGATAGACATATTCTAGATAGATAGATAGATAGAATTATAGTTTGATAGATTGATAGACTAATAGATAGATAGACAGATAAATAAATATATAGATAGATATATAGAAAGATACACAAATAGATAATAGATAGATTGATAGATAGATAAATAGATAAATAGATAGATAGATAGATAAACAAATTTTTAGATAGATCAATAGATAGAAAGATAAATAAATAAACATATACATAGATAGATAAATAGATTGATTGATAGATAGATAAAAAGATTGATAGAAAGATATATAAACTTATAGATAGGCAGATAGTTAGACAGATAGATACGCATATTTATAGACAAAAAAAATAAACAAATAGATAGTCAAACAGATGGATAGATAAATGGATAGATAGATAAATAGATATATATAAACATATAGATAGATAAAATGATAGAAAAATAGAAAAATAGATAGATAGATAGATAGATAGACATATAGATAAACATAGAGATAATTAGATAGATAGATAAACAGATAGATAGATAGATAAATAGAGAGACAGATAGATAGATAGATAGATATATAGATAGATTATTAAATAGATAAATAAACAAATAGATTGAAAGATTAATGCACACAAAGATAAACAATAGGAGACAAATAGGTAGACAGATAGATACACAAATAGATAGGACATATAGATAAATAGATAGATATATAGAAAGAAAAATAGATAGATAGAAACACAGATAGACAGAATGATAGATAGGTAGAAAGATAGATAGACAAAATAATGATAGAAAGAATGATAGATAGATATATAGAACATTAGATTTTTAGAAAGATATATAGATATAAATTTTGATAGATTGATAGATAGATGGATTGATAGAAAGACTGATAAATAGATTGATACACAAATTGATAGATAGATTGATAGAGAGATAGATAGATTGATTGATTTTATAGATAGATAGTTAGATATATAGATAGATACATAGATAAATAGATAGATTAATAAATAAATTTTAGACAGATTGATTGATTAATATAAATATAGATAGATAGATAGATACACAAATAGATATATAGATAATAAGATAGATAGATAGATATACAAAAATAAAGAAAGAAAGATAAATAGAATGATATATAAACATAATGACATAAAAATAAAAAAATAGATAGATAGATAGATAGATAGATAGACAAATATATAGACAGATAGACAGATAGATAGATATATAGATTCATAGATAGATAGGTAGGTAGGTGGATAGATAGACATATAGTCAAATAGATAGATATACCGATAAATAGATTGATTGATAGAAAGATAGATAACTAAAAATATAAATATACAGTTAGATACAAAGATATATATAAAAATAGATAGAGAAATAGATAGATAGATAGAAAAATAGATGGATAGATAGATAGAGAGATAGATTTACAGATAGAAATTATAAAAGATTTATAAATAGATAGATTGATAGATAGAAAGATAGATAAATAGATAGATAGATAGATAGAAATATAGGTAGATAGATAGACAGAAAGATAGACAGATAGATAGTTGGTTAGATAGAAAGATAGACAAACAAATAGAAACATACATAGATAGATATATAGATAGATATACAGATAGATAGAAATAGAGATCGAAAGATAGATATATATATATAGTTTGATAGAAAGATAGATTAATATACATATAGATTTATAGATATATAGGCATATTGATTGATAGATAGACATATAGTTAGATAGATAGATATATTGATATATTGAAAGATAAATATAAAAATAGATAGATAGATAGACTTATACATAGATAAACAGATAGAAGATGCGTAGATAGATTGATTGAAAGATTCATAGACAAATTTATAGATAAATAGTTAGGCAGATTGATATAAAGATATATATATATATATATATATATATATATATATATATAAGATAGATAGATAGACAAATAGATAAAAGCCATATAGATAGACAGAACGATAGATGGATAGAAAGAAAAATAGATAGACAAAAAGATAGATGGAAAGATGAATTGAAATATAAACATATTGATAGACAAAAGGATAGTAAGAAAGATATATATATATATAAATAAAAAGATAAACTAAAAGATAAACATTTAGATAAACAAATAGATATATAAATAGATAGACACATAGAAAGAGAGATAGATAGACAAATAGATAAACATATAGTGAGACAAATAAAGAGATAGATAGATTGAAAGAAAGATAGATAGATAGGCAGATAGATAGATAGACAGATATATATATATATATATATATATATATATATATATAATTATATAAATAGATAGATAAATAGATAGACATATATATTAATAGATAGATATATAGATAAATAGATAAATTGATAGATTGATACATAGAAAGAAATATAGATAAGCATATAGATTATTAGAAAGATAGATAAATCAATAGATAAATAAATAGATAGATAGAAAGATAGATAAATAGACATATAGATATAATGATAGATACATAGATAATAGTATATAGATAGATAGATACATATATAGACATATAGATAAAAAGATATATAGACAAATATATAAATAGAAAGAAAGATAGATAGATATATTGATTGATTGACAAATAGATAGGTATATATATTGATAAATAGATAGATAGATAGACAGAAAGAAAGATTGATAAATAGAAAGATAGATAGATAGATAGAGAGATACATAGACATGCATACAAATATATAGATAGATATACAAATAGAAAGATAGATAGATATATAGATTAAAAGACAAATATATAGATAGATAGATATATTGATCGATAAATATAAATATAGATAGATAGATAGATAGATCAAATGATAGATAGATAGATATATAGAAAGACATATATATAGATAGATAGTTTGATAGACAGATAGAAAGATAGATATATAGATATACAGAAACATAGACAGATATTGAGGTAGTTAGTTAAAAAGATAGATATATAGATTGACAGATATATAAATAAATATATTGACAGATGGTTAGATATATTGATAGATAGATTTATATAAAGATTCATTGATAGATTGATCCACATATTGATAAATAGATAGATTGATATAATGATAGATAGATAGATAGATACAAAGATAGATAAATAGATAGACAAATAGATAGATAGATAGATATATATACAAATAGTTAGACAAATAGATAGACAAAAAAATAGATAGAAATATAGACAAATAGATATACCGAATGAAAGACTGAACGAAAGATAGATTGATAGAAGGTTTGATAAACAGATATATAGATTGATAGATAAATAGATAGATAAACTGATAGATAGACAGATAGAAAGATATATAGATAAATAGATCAATTGAAAATAGATTGATAGATAGAAAGATAGATAGACAAATTGTTAGATAAATATAAAGAGAGATATACAAATAAATTGGCAAATAGATAGATAGGTAGAGAGATAGACATATTGATAGAAAAATAAATAGAAAGACTCATAGACAATAGATAGAATGATAGTTAGATATATATATATATATATATATATATATATATAGATATACAGATAGATATACAGATAGATAAATAGATATATAGATAGATAAATAGATAGATAGATAGATAAATAGATAGATAGATAGACAGACAGATTATTAGACATAGAGATAGAAAGATTGATAGATAGATATATAGATAGGTAGACATATAGTTAGATGGATAGAAAGATAGAATGATGGACATATAGATAGAAAGAAATATAGATATATAGACAGATAAAAAGGTAGATAGAATGATAAACTGATAGAAAGATATATAAATATATAGTTAGATAGATAGATAGATAAATAATAGACAGATAGAAAGAGTTATAAATAGATAGATAGGTAGATAGTTAGACTCTTAGATGACCGATAGATAGTCAAAAGATATACAAAAAGATAGAAAGATAGATAGATATATAAAGACATAGAATAGAAATATTAATAGATATGTCGACAAACATATTGATAGACATGCACATAGATAAATTCACAGTTAAATAGAAAGATAGAAAGAAAGAAATATTAATAGAAAGATAAATAGATAAATAGACACTAAGAATGATTAATTGATAGATATATTATTAGACATATACATAGATAAATATATAATTAGACAAATGAATAAATAGATAGATAGACAAATAAATAAATAGATTAATAGATGCATAGACATATATATAAATATATAAATAAATAGATAGACATATAGATAGACAGATAAATAAATACATAGTTTATCTTATAAATATATAAAGAGACAAACTACTTTCTATAAAAAGATAGATAGATATACAGATTATGATAGATTGATAAAAAGTTCATTTAAGCCCTTTGAGCTGAGTTCCCGTAAATAAATATATAAATGTTCATTTGGTCTTATAGACAATCTTTTTATCAATCTATCTATCAACCTATCTATCAATATGTCAATCTATCTATCTATCAATCCGTCTATCAATCAATTAATCTTTCTATCTATTTGTTAATATATCTATATGTTTGGCTAACTATCTGTCTATTTGTTTGTCTATATATATGGCTATATGTATGTTTGTCTATCTATCAGTCTATCTTTTTTCTGTATGTTGTTTGTGTATTTGTTGATCTGTCTATCTACTTTTATAATAATTTATCTACTATTTGTCTAAATATCTATCTATCTATTAATCTATCTCTTATCTATCTAATTATCAATGAAACTATTGTTTTTATCTATAAATCTATCTAGTTATTTTACTATCTATCAATCTGTATATCTATCTATCTATCTAATTATCAATCCATCTACTATTTATCTATCCATCTATCTTTATCACTATCTTCTATCTATTTGTCTATCTATAAGTTAATATATCTGTGTATATATCTATATATCTATCTGTATATCAATCTATCTATCAATTTTTCTATCTTTATGTCTATCAAAATATTTATTTATCTGTCTATCAATTTGTCTATCCATCTATATATCAATCAGTATATCTATCTATCTATAGAATAATTTATCTTTTTGTCTATCTATATGTTTATTTATCTATCTATCTGTCTATCTATCATTCTATCTATCTATCTATATGTTTATCTCTATGACTTTCTATTTATCTATCTATCGGACTAACTACTTGTTATTTATTTGTTCATCTATATATCTATCATTCTATGTATAGATTCTATCTGTTTATATATATGTTTATCTATTTGTCTATCTATTTGTCTATCTCTCTATCTTTCAATCTATCTATCCAACTATCTATCTATCTATTTGTCAATTTTTCTATTTGTTAATCTATCTATCAATCTATCAATCTATTTATCTATCTATCTTTCTTTCTTTCTTTCTGTCTATCAATTTGTCTATCAATCTGATATCAATTTATCTATCAAAATTATTTCAATATATCTATTTATCTATCTTTCTATATATCTATATATCTGTGAGTCTGTCTATGTATATATATGTCAATCTATCTTTCAATATATATATCTATCTATCTATTAGTTTGTATGTCGATCTTTTTGTATGCCTAACTATCTATCAAATGTCTATTTATCTATGTATCTATCTATTTGTATGTCAATCTCTCAATATATTAATCTATCAGTTTTTCAGTCTATATGTCTTTATTTTTGAATATATGTCTATCAAGCTATTTATCTATCTACATTCTAGCTTTCTATCTATCCATATGTCAATCTGTTTATCAATCTTTTTGTCTTTCTGTCTATATGTCTATCTATTATTTATCAATCTATCTTTCTAAATATATTTATTTCTTTATACCTTTCTACCTATCTATCTTTCTATTTATCTCTATATCTATCTATCTCTTTATCTTGCTATCTCTTTAGCTATCTAACTCTCTATCTTTCTATCTCTTTATCTTTCTATCTCTCTATCTCTATATCTTTCTACCTCTAATTCTCTCTATCTCTATATCTTTCTACCTCTAATTCTCTCTATCTCTTTAGCATTCTACCTATCTCACTACAAGAAAATCACAGTTTTGCAACGGATTTTTCCGTTGCAAATCCATTGCAAACCCATAAAAATCCGTTGCAAATCTCTATTAGCAACGGATTTGCAACATAAGTGTTCTGTTGCAAAAAACCTTGATGCAATTTTGCACTCTTTGGCATTCGGTTGTAAAAGACCAATGGATTTGCAACGGAATGATTCTATTGTTTTATTGCAACGAATTTCACATCTGTTGCTAATTCAGTTGCTAAATCACAAAAATCAAAAGACAATGAATAAACTAAAGTTGTTGCCATTCCGTTGCAAATTTGCAACAGATCAGCAACTATTTCATTACTAACCACTACAATTTCTGTTAGTCATTCCGTTGCAACTTTGCAACAGATTTGCAACCACTACGAGTCGTTGCAAAATATGTTGTTGTAATTCGATTATAATTCCATTGCCAATTTGCAACATATCAACAATCGTTTCATTACTAACCATTGCAATATCTGTTGCAATTCCTTTGCAACTTTGCAACAGATTTGCAACCACTATGAGTCGTTGCAAAATATGTTGTTGTAATTCTATTGCAATTCCGTTGCAAATTTGCAACAACATTGCAACAAATATTTTCTTTATAAACTTTACTTAGTTGCAACAGAATAGCTGTTGCAAAATCCATTGCAAAATCCGTTGCAATTATTTTTTTCCAATTTTCATTAATTTTTGTTAAATTTGTAAATTTCCAAAATTTCCTATATTATTTAAAATTTTCTGTACCAATTTCAAAATTTCCTATACCATAATAAAAAATGCAACACAAATTTTTTGATAACTAATAGTTAATAGTTTCATATATCATATTTAAACAAAATTTAAGTTTATAGTTCCCTTGTGCAATAGTTTAATAATTAAAATGTTTAACAATCAGTGGGATCCTTCAGTAGAAGGTACATCTGACTCTGGAGCAATGGCTGGTGGAATAGGCAGACCCCTAATAAGCTCTGAAATCTGTGTATGAAAAGCTGTAGTGAGACTTTGTACAGTCTGTAAATGCTCCCTCTGCTGCTGCATCATTTGCTCACGCATCACACTCATCTCCTTTTCCAAAACCTGGATTCGACTATCTTCTTGTGCCTGTGTCTGAGATTCTTGAACTGGTTGACTAGTTGAAGGCATATTAATAGAATTAGATGATGCCTGAGATCGTAGGCATACATATCCCATCGATCCAAGGCCATATACTCGTTTCTTCTTGACTCCCCCAACCTCATCTAGATAGATTTTAGTTGCATCAACTGATTGAGATGAAGATGCATCATTTCTTATAGCTGTGGTCTCAGTCTCATACCTTTCAACTACACGATCCTGAAATATATAAACATTAGTAATATATTTTTCTATAAACAAAAATTATAAACAAATTGACTAAAAAGTTTGCACTTACATAGATATCCTTAGAGTTCCGATCAACAAATTGATTATCTACCTTCCTCTTATGAGTTTGTTCTAGGAGCTCATGTGGAAGAGGTGGACGCTTTAACTTGACCGCCTAAAATTAAAAAGTATCATATATTAAAATAAGTAGTTAAAAAAATAAAATTAAAATCCAAATATTTATCAATATACGTACCAAACGTTTAGCATGCTCCCTATGAGATAAGGAACCACCGGTATGGCGCGAAGGTCCTGCACCATCACCTCCAGTCTCACTCATCCTATTCATAGATCCTTGGGCAGACTTTTTCTGAAATTCTGGTGACTACCAATAACGTTGCCAAGCTTCCCAAATACTCTCTGAGATGAAACTCGGTCGTTCTCTATGATCTTTCCATCGACTAACATCATTGCTATAACGTCGTGAAGCCTTTTTATGCCATGCAACCTTAACTTGAGCATCTAGTGAAGGATCTCACTGATAATGTTTCTGCAATTGAAATAATGTCAAAAATGAAAATCTGTGAAAGAAAAAAAATAGTCTTATTGTATATGATATGTGAAACTTTTTAATGTTGTCAGTTTTCTTGAAATTATTCACATTCCAATTCCACCTTATCCACATTATAAAAAAACATTAAAAAAAACAAGACCAAAGTGAAACAACATTTGTTATTGATCAATATATAGATAAATAAAATAAAATAAAATATATCTTAGACCCAATTCATACTTGAAACTCTTGCCAGTAGAAATCTTTGATATCATGAGGCACCATCTTCCAATTATAACCCATCACATGCAAATGCTCCTTGAAGATATTAGTGATAATTCTAGATATATTCTCTGTGATGTGTATCCTACAAGTAAACATACAAAGTTAATCAATGCAGTCATTCAACTTCATGTGGTCAACAATAAAGAAATTCAAATGATATAGTTTAAAAAGGAAAACATACTCTCCATCAGTAAGTATAATGGTAGGACGAGAGACAGAACTAATGGGTAGTGGTAATGCTGAACTCTGTAGTGATGCTCCTTGTGGTGTTGAATCTTCTACAGGTGGTGGTGTAGATTATGATGCACGATCACCTGGTGTATGCAAGGTAGGGCTAGTAGTATCATGGATGACGGCACCTGGTGCAGATGTATGTGTGGTAGGTGATCCCTCTAATGATTCAGAATCTACTAGGGCACTAGGGGAGGAAACCACATTCCTACCACGTCCTCTACCCCTTATCCTAGATCCTCAGTCCTACTCCTCGACCCATATCTGCATGAGAATAAGAACATAATACAATATATATTAATTGCTAATTAAATAGTTATACAACAATCAAATTACCAACCTAATTTTCATCACTGTTTAAATCATTCCATTCTTCTTCTTCATCTTCATCATATTCTTCTTCTTCATCATCATGTTGAGAAAGTGTTTCAGTTACATCGATATCTAACATTTCACCTATCGGATCATTAAGCAAAATAGTATCATTTTCCACCGGTAAACTAATTTCATCCACATCATTTGTTTCCTCTTGAAATGGATCTTGTGGGGTAATTTCTGGCTCTGCAGGCATCTCAATCATCCCTCTAGCCTTGATTTTACAAACAGCCCACCAAGATCTAGTATCACATTTTAAGCTTAGATATGTGCAATAATACACTTGTTGCGCTTGCATTGCTAAAACAAATGGTTCATCTTGTGCATATCTTCTTGTATGATTTACATCCACTAATTTGTATTGCTTGTGGATCCTCGTCCCAACATTTGGTGTAATGTCAAACCACTCACACTTAAATAAAACAGTCCTCTTAATGGGCCATCCTGGGTACTCTAATTCCACGACTTCTTGCAATTGACCGTAGTAGTCAGTTTCATCAATTGTGTAATTAGTACCTTTAACGCACACACCACTATTGTTTGAAAATCTAGAAGTACCCCGTTGAAATGTGTGAAAACGAAACCCATTCACATTATATCCATTATAACAGTTAACTGTTTGAAGCAGTCCATCTGCTAGAGCTTTAAGATATATGTTTTCAACGTTGTCACGTGCCTGCTAATAAGAGTGTGTTAAAAGACAATTTACCATAAACTAACTAAAATAATAAAGAACTTACATAAGTCTTGAACCATGCTAGGAAAAATTCATCGAGTCTAGCATCCACAGTTGCATCATTAATGTATGGCTCATTTTTCCGTAACTCAATAATTAATATTTTGTTAATAAAACATTGATTAGTCAAATTAGAAAGTTGCATCATTAGTGCAATAGTTGAGTTAAGATGCATACTCAATATAGTGTTTAACTTCAATGCAGTTCAGCAAGACATACTAATGTGCGACATTTATCTCTTGTTCACATTAGCATTCGTGTTGTATGTCTTCCAAAAGGTCGACCGGGATGGGTGAATATTGACAAGTTCCCATCGAAATCATTTCCTTCTCTAGTATGGGACTCAACATTACGAGGCATCCTTCGATGCCTTGTATGGAGTGTTGGATTGAAATAATGCTCACAAAAAGCTAAAGCTTCTTCAACTAAATATGCATTGCATATGGATCCTTCCACTTTGGCCTTATTCCTTACATTGTGTTTTAACTTCCGCAAATACCTAGCAATCCAATCAATAAGTTTATAAATACCAATATCATATAATGATTCGTTGATAGTAAATGTAGTTGTATAACATTAATTTGCATACCTTTCAAATGGATACATCCATCGGTATTGGACTGGTCCTGCAACCCTTGCTTCATATGCCAAGTGTGTTGGCAAATACTCCATTGAGTCAAAAAAACTAGGAGGGAATATCCGCTCTAGTTTGCAAATAATAATTGGTATTTCTAACTCTAATCTCAACATAGTTTCTGTTTTAAGCACAGTTGTTGTAAGCTCCTTAAAGAACAAGCTAAGTTCTATTAATGCTTGCCACACGGCTGATAGAAGCATTTCTCGAAATGCAATTGGTATCAACCTTTGCATAAAGACATGACAATCGTGACTTTTCATTGCAAAAAGTTTATGTTTTCTCATGTCTACACACCTGGCTATATTTGAAGCATATCCATCTGGAAATCATAGATTCTGAACCCAAATACACAACTCATTTTGACCATTTTTGTCTAATGTATAGCAAGCTTTTGGAAGCTTGCCATCAACATGTAATTCTGGTCGACGACATATTTCCATTAAGTCTAATCTAGACTTTGCATTGTCTTTTGTTTTCCCGTCAACATTCATCACTGTGTTAAAGATATTTTCAAATACATTTTTCTCTATATGCAACACATCTAAATTATGTCTTATGAGATTTGTGCTCCAATATAGAAAATACCAAAAAATTGACTTCTTTTTCCATCCAGTTAATTTTCTAACAGGAACATTAGCATCATTTGCCCCAATCTCAGTAACTTTTTTTAAGCCTAATGCATTAATTTCCCTTATCAACTCAACACTAGAGCAAATTTTTGGAGGTGGATCTGTTACCGTTCGATTCTTTCTAAAAGCATATTTATTTCTTCTAAATGGATGATCTAGTAGAAGGAACTTACGATGATTATCAAACCAAGTTTGTTTCCTTCCATTATGTAGGGTAAAAGCATTTGATTCATCCATACAATATGGACATGCTAGTCTGCCAGATGTACTCTAACCGGACAACATTGAGTAAGCTGGAAAGTCACTAATTGTCCATAAGAGAGCTGCCCGTAGCATAAAATTTTGCTTTCTAGAAATGTCATAAGTTTCAACTCCAATTTCCCACAATGCTTGTAACTCAGAGATCAAAGGTTGTAAATACACATCTAACTTGTCCTTCGGATTTCTAGGGCCTGGGACAATAATTGTTAGAAATATGTATTGTTCCTTCATACACATTTCTGGGGGCAAATTATATGGAGTGAGAATAACAGGCCATGAAGAATACTGACTCCCAGATTGCCCGAATGGTTGAAATCCATCAGTACATAAGCCTAATCTGACATTACGGCTTTCAGCTGCAAATGAGGGATGTATAGCATTAAAATGTTTCCATGCAGGAGTATCAGAACAATGACGCATCTCACCATCTTCTACAAAATGATCATCGTGCCATCTCATACTCTTAGCAGTGGCTTCTGAAGCATATAACCGTTGAAGTCTTGGTGTTAGTGGAAAGTAGTACATTTTTTTATATGGCACAAGCTTTTGTCTATTAATACTTTGTGGTCGATATCAAGCATGGTCACAAAATTTGCATTTAGTTAATTCCGAGTCATCACCCCAATAAATCATACAACCATTCAGGCAAGTATGAATTTTATAGACTGGCAACCCAATTCCCTTGATAAGCTTCTTGGTCTCATAGAAACTATCGGTCATAACATTATCATCCGGCAACAACTCCTTCATAAACTGACACAAAGCATCATAGCACCGTTCAGACAATCGATGCTCAGACTTGATGTGAAGCATTCGAGCAATGGCTGATAACTGTGAGTGTGTTTGACAATTAGGCCATACTTCTTGGTTTGCAGCATTAAGCATGTCATAAAAATTTTGTGCGGTTGGATTTGGAGATTCCTCAACAATATTAGTATTAAATTGTGGACTAACTACATAATAAACCATCTGAACAAATGTAGTCGATGATCCAACATTATTTGTTACTGCATGATGGTTAGTGGCATTCACATTATATAATGCCTCCTCCCCATATATAGATGATTCGGTCTCACCATGCAAGTACCACACACTGATAATTAGGGACAAAATCGTATTTATAAAGATGAAACCTTGCCTCGTTAACATCAACAAAATTCTTATTCTGGCACTTCTTCTTATTACATGAACATCTAATGTGATTACCGTCACTACCTTCTGGTCGACTAAGTGCAAATTGAACAAATTCTTCGACTCCTGATATAAATGATTGGTTAGGCAATCCATTTGTTAGCCTTAAATACATCCATTCTCTGTTGTAACTCATTTTACATGCCCTGATATGTAACATAAATTAGTCAGTTGTTGATATATAATGAAATTAGGAAAGTACTGATCATCATCTCTCTTTAAGGTCATAGATAATCAAACAAGGGAAAATAGATTCCTTATATTTTTCCCTTAAGTTTTTCATGAATAACCAAACAAGAAAAAAAAAATTTATTTTCCTCTCCCAAGCTTTTTCTTTCTTCCTTATTTTCTTTCCCTCACCTTTTCCAGGTTCCGGGTTCCCAAGACACAAAATGCCAACCACCAAAAATTAGCATTCCTAGTACACAACAATCAAAGCTAGAAACAGTGTATTTAAAGACCAAATTGGTGTTAAAAGTACTTGCCTATCAGCAGCCTCAGCAATAATTGGCAATCTAGGGACGAATCAATCTAGCTACCTGCAAAATGTTCAAAGTATGGCCAAGATGTTCATAAAAATACAAAAGGCCACTAAAATTCTTATATAGACTTATCAATAAGGCTTTCAAAATGTTATATCTTAACAACTATAATACATGTATCTAACATCATATAAAAGCATGGGTTTCAAACAAAAAAACCACGTAGAAAAAAAAATTAAAAAAAAAACTAAACTAATATCCAAAAAAACTCATATAGAACCCTAAAGAATATATACCTTAAGGAGGCATGAAATCTTCAACAAACTCCTAGACTTACAACAAATTTAGGAAAAGCATGGAGCAATATGTAAATTGCAAAGACAAGATTTTAATCCTATATCCATAAAATAGAAAGAAGAAGGCTAAATTTCATCATATCTTTCATTAAAATGCCTAGAATGAGAAAATTTGCATCCTGCTTGGAATTCTTAGATAATGATATGAACAGAAAAATTTTCATCTTTTTGAGGCTCATCCAGAGTTTATCTCCAATATTAGAAACAATAGCCAAGCTTAAAGACCATAAATCAAATGAAGTCAAAATCTCTACCAACTAAGCCCCACAATATAGATTTAAAACCTCAAAGATTAATGAAGAACTATATTTCAAAATTAGAAACATACTAACATCCAAAATCAACCCTAACAAAATAAATTAACATATGTAACATTAGAAAGGGTACACATTTTCAACCAGAAAAAAAATCAGTACTTTGAATAAAGTGATACTAATTTAGAAGTTTGTGCCTTCTCATATCATTTTAATGTTAGTAATCAGTTTTGATTTTTGTTAACCTTTTCAATAGCAAAACTTATCTTAATTAAATAAATATTGGGGAAACTACTTTAACAGTTTGTCTTCTACCCTAGATCAAATGATTAACGAATCAAAGAAGTTTATCTTTATTTATTTATTGAATAAAAATTGCTTAAAAACCAAAACAGAGGCTATATTTGTACTAAATATTTTTTCCAAAAAATTGGAAGACATAAAAAAAGTCTCAATACCTAGGCAATGTATAAATCCTGGTAATACAAATGACTGTGTAATGACTGTGTAAGTCCTTAGTGAGTCAATACAAATGCTGATTAAAAGGTCCTCATCAAGTCATCATCATCCTTTTTTTTCAGCACCAAAAAGTTCTTATTTTTCTGTTAATACTTTTTAAATTTGCAGGAGTTGATGGTGTTGGACTTGGACTAATTTTGCATTATCAAACACTTGGAAAGTAAGTATCGATTCCCACTTCAATGGCCCTTTATTGATCTGCTGGGAATAAATATGCTTGTATTTTTCTATCTTCAAATAAACTTGATGCAGAGACAAAATTGCCTACTATTTACTTATAGACAATATACCATGTCTGAATTGCCTACTTCTAGTTGCTTCCATTTTATTTTGTTTTTTTTAAATAAGGACACAAAAATAGAACTCCCAAAATGAAACACCTACTTTTTTCCTTTCAAATAAAAATTACAGGCTAATAACATTTGGTGTAAATCCAACTCCATCAGATCCTGTGAACAGAAACCTCTCTAAGCAACTTAATTCAAAATCAATATAAAATCTTCAATCAAGTGACTAGCTTTTCTTCATTAGCAAAGTAAAAAGAATTACAAAAGCACATGAAACATATGCTAAAGAATATGAATGATGAAAGCAGAAGATCAACAAAATTCAACAACCAAATAGTGGGACGGACAAGTACAATAGACAAGTGTTTTTGTCATGATAAGTATTTACATGCATGTTTTAAAGTCTTTTGGATATAAATATATTTTTTCATGATAAGTATTTACATGCATGTTTTAAAATAAAATAAAGGTTATTTTTATAAAAGACAATGAAATAAAGTAAAAAATTGTTGAATGAAATTGAGTTTTCAAATAAAATAAACATTTGTTTTTATCATACGGGCAATAAAGGTAAAGTTGAGGATTGATTCTGCAGTTGTCCTAACTAGGGTCAACCCATGATGAAATCAACTTCGAATTCTTAGGGAATCTGAGTGGTGATCCATACAGTCAGAAGTAAAATCAATACCCTTAAAAACATGAGGTAAAATCAAACCAAATCGCAAAGAAAAGAACCAAAAATCATGTAGTTCTAATAAATAAATACAGAAAATCAGAACCAAACACTGAGAGGGGGACCAAACCTACAGTAGCCGTGAAGATGACTAAACCTGCAGCAGCCAGAGAGAGGCAAGGGAAAAGGACTAGCAGCAGCAAAAAGGGGACCAAAACCTGCAGGGAGAGGGAAAATTAGGGCTTTTAGGCTTTTAGGTTTGATTTTAATTTGGGTTTGATTTCTATTTTATTTATTTATTCTCCGTGAAAATTAGTGGTGGGGGCAATTTGGGAAAATTTGGGAAGCAATTCTCCCATCACACATGATTATAAATTTACTAATAACAAATTAGTAATTTATATTTTCAAAATTAAATAATAGAAATTCATTTTTTTAATAAAAATTTAAATGATTCGATGGTTATTATAATTTAAAGTAGAAACACTGAAAAATAAATAAAATTGAATGGATACTATTTAAATAATAAAATTGAAGTGATAGTAATTTTTCACAATAATATATCAATAGCACTATTTTTAATATTTGTTTTTTCAACTGACGTTCTGATTCTTCTGAAGTACTAAGGAATCAAAAAAGGAAATATATTATTTTCTTAAAAAAACAAAAGGAAATACATTATTATTGGGATAGGGTCAATCCACTTGGACCAACTTTATGTGACAGATTTATAAATTCAAATGTGAGAAATTTTCAAAAACTTACCAAAAGAAGTCAAAATTATCATAAAAAATAATCTGCCAAAAGGACAGTCGTACTTGTAATTATAGAACCAGAATGCAAAATAATGAAAAATTGACAAAATAAACTATTATTTTTTTGTTTGGTTTTAGTGAATTTAAATTCCTAAATTTAGATTTTCCCTAGAAAGATAAAGTGGTAAAAAAGTGGGAACGAATTAAATTTGGATTTTAGAAAATACATGAAAAAGTATTTAATTTTAAAATTTCTGGGAAGGAGAAGGAGAGTTGAAAATGGAAGGAAGGAAAAAAGTTAAAAAAAATTAATAAGTTTCTAAAGTGAATTAATAATGTAATAAAGAATATTTTAAAAACATAAAAGAATTCAAAATGTCGTACCTACCTATCATTAAAACCCCCAAAAAAAGGAGAAGAAAAATGGTAAAAAATGAATAAGTTAAATTTGATTTTCCTTTATTTTTGTTTCATTCTTACAATTGTTTCCATTAGGTTATCCCAAATCAGAACAATGTAAAATATATATATATATATATATATATAATTTTTAAAAAACATCAAAATAGTTTTCTCTATATCTTCAAAATTTGTTATTAATAACAATTTTCAATTTTCACTTTATATATATATATACTAAAAATCAAAATAGTATTCTCTATATCTTCAAAATTTGTTATTAATAACAATTTTCAATTTTTACTTTGGGGAATACTACAATCAATAAATGAGTTTTCTTAAGTTATTAAAATTAGTTTTTACAACCATCATCATCATTCAAAAAAATACACGAGGAAATTGACTTTTGAAATTAGATATCTTGAATTTTGATAAATTAGAAAAATATTATTTTGAAATTAAAAACTTAAAAGATGAAATTGAAAATTAGGAAAAAAAATGAAAATTTAGAAATTGATTTTTTTGAAGAGTTTGTTTTCTTTTTTTCTTTTTTTAGAAAATGATAAATTGTGAATAAATTAAGAGTGGAATTAGACAAGCTAAAGAGCTGATCAGAATACGTGGCAAAGGGGCTTGATCGAATGACCTAAGGGTCGGTAAATTAACCTAAAGGGTTCGGGATATTATGTTAGGCTTCTAAATATGTGGCTTAATTTAATAAATTGGACCTAATTGGATGAGCATCTAAGTATAGAATGTGCCTAAGTGGGTTGGGCATAAACTAATGTATTGGGCCTAAATGAATGGGTCTAATTCGATCTAATTGGATAAGTCTCTAATAGGATGGGCCTAAGTTAATGAGCCTAAGGTAGATGGATTGGACCTATAAAGTGGACTTAGTTGGGTTTAAGCAAATGGGTTGGTCCTAATAGGTTGGGTTATGCCTAAGGTAAATGGGTTGTACCTAGGAAGTGGGCTTGGTCTTAATAAGTTGGATTGGGCCTAAGGTAAATGGGTTGGACCTAGAAAGTGGGCTTGGTACTAATAAGTTGGGTTGGGCCTAAGGTAAATGGGCCTAAATATGTTGGGCTTAGATTAATAGGTTTGAACCTAAAGTAAATGGGTTGGACCTAATGGGTTAAACCTATATAGTGGGCTTGGGTCAAATTTGGTGGGCTTCTAGGTATGAGGTTGAGCCTAATTTAATTGGCCTAATTTGATGGGCTTAGATTAATGGGTTTGAACCCAAGTTGATGGGCATAAATATGTTGGGCTTTGATTAATGGGTTGGACTAAAGTTGATGGACCTAAATATGTTAGGCTTGGATTAATAGGTTTGAACCTAAAGTAAATGGGTTGGAACTAATGAGTTGGACCTAAGGTAGTTTATGCTATCGGTATTGATCCTATTAGGCTTAAGTAAATTAACTACAAAATTTCTAAATAGGAGTATAAATCAATCATATGTTAAATATAACAAAAATAAAATAAAAAAAAATCTCTTAGTTTGAATAACTGTTCCCAGACAAAAAAAACACTACTATTTTGAAATCAAATCCTAATCTTCGCCATTCATAATGAAGATTTATGAGTTAAGAAACTCTCTTCCAAATTTCAGATAGATCAGACCACAGACGAAGCGGGATCGGACCTATGATGAAATTTAGACAGTGAAGAGAAAAAAAACTTTGATTTTCTATCTTAAAACCCGAAATATAGATACTGTTTCCGTCCTGAAATATGACTATTCGGGACTCAAAATCCAATCTGCACCGTTCATAATATAGATCTATGTCTTAGCATAAACATATCCAAAATTCAGAACGATCTGACAGTTAAAAACAACGATCAAAAACTTACACTAAAATCGTTCGAAATCGAAACAAAATCAACAACTATTGGTTCTAACTAGTATAACTTTTAAATGGAATCTACAAATATAATCTGCACCGTTCATGATCTAGATCTATGTATTATTCCAAACATATACAAAATATAGAATGATCTAACGGTTAAAAACAATGATCAAAGCCTTATACTTAAATCGTTCGAAATTCAAACAAAATCAACAACTATCGGTTCTAACTAGTATAACTTTCAAGTGGAATTTACAAATATAATCTTCACCATTCATGACCTAAATCTATGTATTATTTAAAACATATACAAAATATAGAATGATCTGACGGTTAAAAACAATGATCAAAGCCTTATACTAAAATCGTTCGAAATTGAAACAAAATCAACAACTATCGGTTCTAACTAGTATAACTTTCAAATGGAATCTAAAAATATAATCTGCACCATTCATGACCTAGATCTATGTATTATTTCAAACATATACAAAATATAGAATGATCTGACGATTAAAAACAATGATCAAAGCCTTATACTAAAATTGTTAGAAATTGAAACAAAATCAACAACTATCGGTTCTAACTAGTATAACTTTCAAATGGAATCTACAAATATAATCTGCACCGTTCATGACCTAGATCTATGTATTATTTCAAACATATCCAAAATATAGAAGGATCTAACAGTTAAAGAATTAAAACGAACTCTTACCTCGAACTTACCAATGCTAAAGCCGATTTCAAAATCTCCAAAAAATAACTTATGATCTACGAAAATACGACCATTGAAATTTCGATCGGAGAACATCCAGTGGTTTCTGGTGTTGATTAGAATGTTATATCAAAATTTGAGATCGATCAGCTTCTATTTGATGGTCCGATCGACATCAAATTCCATAGATATCCTCTCCTTCTTCCCTCTTTTCTTTTCTCCTCCTTTGTTTCTTCCCTCTCACGGGTTTTTTTAATATTTTTATCCTCCATCCGTTTTTGGCTCCCCCCCCACTTCCCCTTATGCTCTCTCTCCTCCAAAAAAACAAAAAAAAATGCCCCCTTCCAATAACTGTTTCTCCCCCTTTTTTCTCTTTTTCTTATTTTTTTTATTTTATTTTTTTAGTTTTTTTAAAGTTTTGCTCAGCTCTAAATTAAAAAAACAATAATAAAAAAATAAAAAAAATAAAAATAAAAAAATAAAAAATAAAAAAATTAAAAATAAAAAAAATTAAAAAAATTAAAAAAAAATTAAAAAAAAATTAAAAAAATTAAAAAAAATTAAAAAAATAAAAAAATAAAAAAATAAAAACTGCTTTTTTGGGATCTACAGATACTAAAATAAAAAATAATCATGATAGTAAAATAAAATAAATTATTTTTACTTATATTAGTTTTCTATCAATTACTTACCATGATGTTTCTAAAAAGAAGTTAACTTAAAAATATCATTAAACACAATATAAGTAACAACAAAATTTAATTCGTCGATAAACTCTATCGGAAAATTGTGAATTTCTTATAATGACCCCTCTATATAAATGTTGATAGTTAATAATTTACCTTCAATTATAAATAAAATTCTAAGTTATCTTTGATAAAATTCCTTGAAATTTATAAATCTATTGCAAAACTATTTCAAATCTATTGCGAAATTGCAACAACTGTAATTTTGTTGTCAATCAGTTGCACATTTGCAACGAAATCATTCCGTTGCAAACTTGCAACGGCCAAATCCGTTGCAATGTCGTCTCAAAGAATAGTGCCAAATTTTCCCACCATGTTTTACAACAGAAATGAATCCGTTGCAAATTTCCGTTGCAAGTCCGTTGCAATTTACTTATCATACTTTCATTATAATTCAGTTGTAAATCTGTTACTGTTTTGCAATAGATATCTCCGTTGCAATAATTTCCGTTGCAAATCAGGATTTTTCTTGTAGTGTCTATTTCTCTACCTAGCTACCTCTATATCTTTCTATCTCTATATCTCTATACCTCTCTATCTCTCTACCTATCTAACAACCCACCTTAATGCCTACCTACCTCCCAAGCTAGATAGCTACCAACCTAACTAGATATCTATCTATCTTTCTATCTTTCTATCTATCTATCTATCCTTCGATATGTCTACTTATATACCTATCTATTAGTCTATCTTTTTTTATCTATTTTTCTATCTCTCAATATCTTTATCAATATATATGTCTATCTAGTCTATTTGTCTAATTGTCTCTCTATCTCTCTATCTCGCTATTTATATCTCTATCTCTTTATCTATATAACTACCTAATTATCTATCTTTCTATCTCTCAATCTTTCAATCTGTATATCTGACTATATGTCTATTTATCTATCTATCTATCAAATTATCTATCTATCTGTCTATCTGTCTGTCTATATATCTATCTACCTATCTAGCTATCTATTTGTCTACTTATATATATGTCTATCTATATACATGTATATATATATATATATCTATCTATCTATCTATATATCTATCTTTCTTTATGTCTATCTTTCTATCAATCAATCAATCTATGTGTCTTCTTGTCTATCTATCTGTCAATCTCACTATATATCTATCTTTTTATCTTTCTATCTATATATATTTCTATATGACTATATGTATATATATCTATCTATCTTTCTTTCTTTCTATTTGTCTATGAATCTTTCAATTTGTCTACTTATATGTCTATCTAAAGGGTCTTTATATCTATTTATCTATCTATCTAACTAACTATCTATCAATTGATATATCTATCTATATGTCTATCTATCTGTCTATTATCTAAGTGACTATCTATCTATCAGTTAGTCTCTCAATCTAACACTATGTTTGTCTATATGTCCATGTCTATCTGTATGTCTGTCTATATATCTGTATGTCTGTCAATCTGTCTGTCTATCTATCTGTCTATCTATTTTTTATATGCCTATCTATCTATCTATTTATACTATCTATTTATATACCTTTGTGTGTATCTATCTGTCTATCTATTTGTCTATCAATTTGTCTATTTATCTGTATATCGATCTATCTATCTATCTATCTGTATATCTATCTATTTATATATATATATATATATATATATATATATATATATATATCTATCTATCTATATATCTAACATCTATCTATCTATCTATATATATAACTATCTATCTGTCTATCAATATCTCTATTTATTTTTCATTTTATGCGTCTATATATATGTCTATTAATTTGACTATCAATCTTTCTATATTTCAATCAATCTGTCTATCAATCTTTCTATATTTCAATCAATCTGTCTATCAATCTTTCTATATTTCAATCAATCTGTCTATCAATCTGTCTATCAATCTATCTATCAATTTGTGTGTGTATATATATATATATATATATATATATATATATATATATATATATATATATATCTATCTATCTATTAGTTATCTGTCTATCTGTTAATCTTCAATCTATCAGTCTACTAGTCTATAAGTCTTTATATCTGTCTTTCTCTCTATCTTTCTATCTAGCTATCTATCTGTCTATAAATATAGCTATTTATCTTTCTATATGTTTACTTGTCTATTTCTTTTATTGTTGATCTGTCTATATGTCAATCTACTATCTATCAATCATTCTATCTATCTATATATCTTTATATCTTTCTTTCTTTCTTTCTATCTCTCACTATCTCTATATCTCTATATCTCTATTTCTCTCTATCTTTCTAACTCTCTATATCTATATCTCTCTATCTCTATATCTTTCTACCTCTATATCTCTCCATCTCATTTGGTCTCTACTTATCTATGTCTCTACTTCTTTACCTCTTTATCATTCTATCTCCTAATCTCTTTACCTCTCTATATCTCTTCCTACCTAACTCCCAACATAAATACCTACCTACCTTTCTAGCTACCAGAGTAACTATCTATATGTTTATGTGTCTAATTATCTATCTTTCTATATATTTACGAGTCTACTTATCTATTTGTCTATTGTGTATCCAATATCTCTTTATATCCCTATCAATCTATATGTCTATCTGACTTTCTATCTATAATTTTTGTTTATCTATCCATCACACTTTTTCTCTATCTTTCTATCTGTCTATTTGTCCATTTATCTATTTTTCTATCTATCAATCTAGTTGGCTATCTATCTATATGTCTATCAATATATCTATATGTCTATCAATCAATATATCTATTTATATATAATCTGTCAATCTATATTTTTATATATTTATCCATATATCTATCTATCTATCTTGCTATTTGTATATTTATCTATTATATATTCGTCTAAATATCTATCTTAATT
>JAREIK010001916.1:74525-142025 GCA_029783825.1 Sapria himalayana
TCTCTATTGTCTAACTATCTATCTATATTTCTATCTAATTATCATTTCTATCTATCTGTCAATTTATATTCTATCTATTTGTTTTATTTGTCTATATATCTTACTCTTTCTATTTATCTCTTTGTCTATCCTATGTATATCATTTTTCTATATGTGCCTATCAATTTGTATATTTATCTGTGAATCATGTATCAATAAATTTCTCATCTAACTATTATTAATTCATATATCTAGCTGTCCTTATATCTAGCTGCAAATGTACTAGCTATCTATTATCTATGTGTATTTCTATCTTCTATCTATCTATCTAACTATATAGCAATCTATGTGTATATAAATAGGATATCTATCTATCTATCTATTTATCAAACTCTCTATCTAGTTGTATATCAATCTGTCTATCATCTTACTATCATTTGTCTATAAACTCACCCAGTCAATCAATCAATCGTTCTGCTATCCACCTCTTTATTTTTTTCTATCTATCTGTGTATTAATCTATCTATCATTCTATTATCTATATATCTCTCTATTAGTCTATCTATTTATCTAGATGTTTTTCTATCTATCTGTCTACCAATTTTTCTATCTTTCTATCAATCAATCAATCTATCTATCTATCTATCTATGTGTCTATCAATCTTTCTATCAATCTATCAGCCAATCCTTCTATTAATCTATCCATCAATCTATTTTTGAAAATGTCTATCAATCTATTTATTAATCTATCTATCTATCTGTATATCAATTTGTTTATCACTCTATTTATCAATCTTTCTATCATTCTATCTATCAATAAATCTATCTATTTGTCTATCTATCTATATAAATATCTATCTATCAATCAATTTTTGTGTATATCAATATATTTATTTATCTGTCTATCTGTCTGTTTGTCTTTCTATTAATCTATCTATCTATATGACTATCTATCTATCTATTTATCATTCTGTCTATCTATCTATCTATCTATCTATATATCAATATTTCTATTAATATTTCTATCAATTTGTCTATCAATCTCATTATCAACCTGTCTAACAATCTTTCTATCAATCTATTCTATGAATTTGTCTATCAATTTATCGATCAAACTATTTATCTTTCTATCTAACTAAGTAACTATCTATCTATATTTCTATCTATCTATCTCTCTATCTCTTTATCTATATGTCTATCTATCTGTCTATTGATATGTATATCTATCCATATATCTATCTATCTACAAGTATATTTATTTTTTTATCAATTTGTCTATCAATCTATCCATCAATCTGTCTATAAATCTATCTACTAATTTGTCTATGAATCCATCTATCAATCTATCAATCTATGAATCTATCAATCTATCTATTTATCTATATTTATATGGATATGTTTATCTATATGTCTATTAATCTATCTATCTATATGTCTATCTATTTTTTTATCAATCTATCTATTAATTTGTCTATCAATATGTCTATTAATCTGTCTATCAATCTATCTATCAATCCAACAATCAATCGATCAATAAACGTGTCTATAAATATGTCTATAAATTTATCTATCAATTTGTTTATAAATTTATATATCAATATGTATATCATTTAATTAATCTATCTATTTATCTATTAGTCTATCTATCTATCTATCAAATTGAACATTTATCAGTCTTTCAATAAGTATATGAATCTATTTAGTTTATCAATCTCAATCAATTAATCTATCTATCAATTTATCTATAAATCTATCTATCTATTTTCTATTTGTCTTTATATCTATCTATCTATTTATTATCTATATATTTGTATATCTATCTGTATATCTATCTATCTATCGTAATGTATATCTATCTTTTTTTCTATCTATTTATCTATCAATTTATTTTCTATCTATTTGTCTATCTATATATATATATCTATCTATCTATTTATCTATCTATCTATATTTAATTCTAATTAGTTTATGAAATCTATCTATCAATCTATTTATCAATATGACTATCAGTCTATATTTCAATCTATTAATAAATCTGTCTTTCATTATGTCTATCAATAATTCTATATATCTATTTGTCTATGTATCTATCTATTTATCAAACTATCTATTTATTTATCTATTTGTTTATCTATATGTCTATCTATCTATCAATATTTCTATCAAAGTGTATATCTATATGTATATTTCTATTTATTAATCTATCATTAATCTATATGTCTATTTCTATTTCTATTTCTATATATTTAATAATCTATCATTAATCTATCTATCAATTGAACTATATCTCAATCTATTTATTTATCTGTTTGTCTATCAATCAATCTATCAATCATTTTGTCTATAATTCTATAAACCAATCTATCTATCCTTATCCCTATCAATCTATCTTTTTATCTATCTATTTATCTGTATATCTATCTGTCTAACTATATGTTTATCTATCGATTTATCTATCTGACTTCTATCTCTATCTATGTATCAATTTATTTATCTATCTACCACTCTATATTTTATCTATCTATTTGTATATCTATCTGTCTATCTATCTATCTATCTATCTTCTATCTATCTTAATAACACTATATTTGTCTATCTATCTATCAATCTATCTATCTTTATGTATGTCTATCTGTCTATGTATCTCTCTATCTATCAGTTTATTAATCTAGTTATCTATTTGTTTATCTATCTATCTCTATGTTTGTCTATCTATTTATCTATCAATCCATCGATCTATCTATCTAACTAGTTATCTGTTCATTTGTCTGTTTATTTGTCTGTATATGTATCTATGTATCCATCTATTTGTTTGTTTGCATTTCACTCTTTCTATCTATCTATCTATCTAGATGTATATCTATTTGATTAAATATTTATCTATTTATCTGTCTATCTATCTATCTATATCTATATCTATCTATTTATCATATCAATCAATCAATCTATCTATCTATCTATATTTCTATCTATCTTAATATCTCTCTATCTATCTATCTCTTTGTCTATATATTGTCTATCAATCCATCTATATGTCTGTCTATCTATCTATCTATTAGTCTGTTTATCTATATATCTATTTTTTTTTCTATCTATCTATATATCTATCTATCTATTTGTCTACTTGTCTTTCTAATCATCTGCCTCCTGAATGTTTATTTGTCTGTCTGTGTGTTAGTATGAATGTATTCAAACTATTTTATTTATCTATATGTAATAAACCTATGTATCTATCTGTATGTCAGTCTATCTATCTATCTATATATATACCTATCTATCTATCTATATATCTGGCTATCTATCTAATTATATAACTATCTATATATCTGGCTATTTATCTAATTATATAACTATCTATATATCTTTTTATCTAACTATCTATATATCTTTCTATCCATCTTTTTATCAATATCTTTATCTATATATCTATCTTTTTGTCTATCTATCTATTTATCAATTTCTCTAATAGTCTATCGATCTATATGTCTATCTATATGTATAGCTATCATTCTATCTATAAATCAATTAATCTTTCTATCTATCTTTCTATCTATATATCAACTCTTTATCTATATGTTTGTCTAACTATCTATTTATCTAGCTATTTATATATCTATTTCTCTAATAATCTATTGATCTATCTGTCTATCTATATGTCGATATATCATTCTTTCAATCAATCAATCTATCTTTCTATTTGTCTATCTATCTGTCTTATCAATCTATATAATAATATGCCTATCAATTAATCTATCTATCAGTCTTTTAATCTGTCAATTATTCTGTCTATCAAACTATCTATCTATCTAACTATCTATTTGTTTATCTAAATGTCTTCCTATCTGTGTATCTATTTGTCTATTAGTTTGTCTGTCTTTTTGTCTGCCTACCTACCTACATGCCTAATTGTCTACCTGCGTGAAGTCTAAAAATCTCTCCATCTATCTATCTATCCGTGTATCTTTCTATCTATCTATCTATTTATCAATCTAGTTGTATATCTATATGTCTATCTTTCAATCTCTCTATCAACCTATATTTCAATCTATATATCAATCTGTTTATCTATCTTTCTATTTATCTATTTATCTATATATATATATATATATATATATATATCTCTTTCTATATGTCTATCTATTTATATCTATCTGACTATATATATATATATCTATGTATCTATGTATCTATTTATCATTCTATCTATCTGGCTATCAATGTGTGTATCAATCTGTCTATCTATCAGTATATCAATTTGTGTATTAATCTATCTATCAAACTATCTATATGTCTATTTTTCTATTGTCTATCTATTTTCCTATCTATTTGTTTGTCTATCTATCTATCTATTTGTCTACCTACCTGATTGCCTTTCTACCTCCCTGACTCTCTATCTATCTTTTTATTTGTGTATCTATTTATCTGTCTGTCTATATATTTGTTTGTTTGTTTGTCTTTCTATCTATCTAACTATCTATTTGTTTGTCTGTATGTTTGTCTATTTTAATATCTATCTTTCTTTCTATCTTTCTGTCTGCCTATCTGTCTATTAATCTTTCTATCTATTTATCTATCTTTCTCTTTTTCTTTCAATCTATATGTCTATTTATCTGTCTATTTATTTGTCTATCTATCTCTTAATCTATCTATTTTTCTATCTTCTTATATATTTCTATATCTTTCTAGCTATCAATTTGTCAATATATTTGTCGATCAATCTCTCTTTCTCTCTCTCTATCTATCTATCTTTTTATCTGTCTTTCTATTTGTTTTTGTGTTTGTCTTAATGTCTATCTATCTATTTATTTGTCTATTTTTCTATCTATTTGTGTGTCTATTGATCAGTGTGTCTCTCTATATGCGTGCCTATTTGACTCTCTATCTATCTGTCTATCTCTCTGTCTATATATCTATCCATCTTTTTTCTATTATCTATCTATCTATTTGTCAATCTTGTTTCTATCTATCCCTATATCTATCTATTTATATATCTATCTATATATTTGTATATCTATCTATCAATTTATCTATGTATCTGTCTGTCTATCTATTTATCTTTTTGTCTATTTATCCATCTATCTATATATCGATCTATTTATCTATCAATATATTTATCTATCTATGTATATGTCTATCTATTTGTCTATATGTCTATTTATCGATCTATCTATCTATATTTCTATCTATTTATTTATTTATCTATTTATCTATCTATGTTTCTATCTATCAATGTATGTATGTATGTATGTATGTATATATGTATATGTCTATCTATCTTTCTTTCTTTCTTTCTTTCTTTCTTTCAATCTATCTGTCTACCTATATGTCTTTTCATCTATCTATTTGTCTTTTCATCTATCTATCTATCTATCTATTTATTTATCTATCTATCTATTAATCTATCTATATGTTTATCTATCTATCTATCTATCTATTTGCTTATCTATCTATTTATCTATCTATCTATTTATCTATCTATTTATCTATCTATCTATGTATCTATCTATCTATCAACCAATCTATTTATATGTTTATCTATCTATTTGTCTCTATCTATTTATATTTTGTCTATCTATCTATCTATATGTCTATTTCACTATAATAAAATGTCTATTTAGCTATGGAAATTTAGCAAGAGAAATAATCCCTAGCTAATTAGCAGGGGATTAGCTAGAGAATAACAAGAGATGTTTGATTTTACACTAAATCACAAATTTTCGATGAATTTATAATGGATTAGACTTGGAAATTTTAGATTTAAAAATGTCCCTAACTAATATTATCCTAAATTTTAACGCAATGATTGGTGGGCATTTTACCAATGACTTAAGAGATGGATTTTCTCTAGCTAATTAGTTGGATACAAAATCCCTCGTTAAATAATATTCTGAAATTTTTTTTATGATTTTATATTTAATTGCCATTGATTATTCCTATAATGATATTTTTTACAAAATATATGAGTTGATCTATGAATATTTCTCTAGCTATTTGGGCTTGGGATAAGTTTCATTGATAATCTTTAATGATTTAAATTTTTTAATATATTATTTGTTTTAATGTTTTGTGTAATTTTTAATATTAAATATGTGCCATGGTCTATGAATGAGCAAACCTTGAGGGGCACATTATTCCAATATAATTATAAAAATAAGATATTATAAATAAATAATTTCAAAAATATTTAAATCCAAATAAAAATTTATATTAATAAAGACTAAAATAACTATCTTGAATGATTATAAAATTTTTAAAAAATTATACAAAATATTTTTCCAAAAAATTTAATTATGTTATTTAAATATTTGTATTAAATAAACATTAAATAATTAATTATATAATTAATCATTTTAAGATATTTTAATTAATAAATGAACATACATAAAAATTAATACTAATAAAAAGCTAAAATATTTAATTGTATGATTAAATAAAAAAATTATAAAAATACCTAAATTAATGAATAAACAAGTAAATATTTATATTATTTAAAATAAAAATAAAATTTTATCATTATATGAATCTTTTAAAAAAATATTTACTAAAAGATTTAAAATTTTTAAAATATAAAAAAAAATATAATTTTTCATAAAATTTAAAAGAAAATAAACTTATATTTAAAGATAAATACATAGATGTTTTAATTACATCAAAATAATTTTGATGATTTAAAAAATAAATAAGTTAGTGTAGTTATTAAAAGAATACTTCAAGTTTTTTTTAGCATTTCAAAAAAGTTATTTAAAATATTACTAATAAAATTGTTTTGTCCTAAAAACACTTAAAATTTTTTTTAGCCCTATAAATACTTTTGAAAATTACTACCAAACTGACCCTAAGTTGATTTGAATTCAAACTTTATTTCACAACAAGAAAATATCGATTTAGCTAGGAAAAATTAGCTAGGGATCAATCCCTATCTAATTTGCAAGGAATTAACTAGAGAACGACAAGGAACTGATGATTTTTTTTATTAAAAAAAAGCAACGGATTAGTGAAGAATTAGCATGGGAAAAATTTTCATAAATTCTGCTAAAGAAAAGTGGAGATTTTAGCGATGGATTTAGTGATGGATTAGCAACAAAAAATTTTCGGAACCTCCGTTCATGAACAATATGGATTTTAGTGATGAATTTAGCGACGGATTAGCAACAAAAAAATTTTCATAACTTTCATTCAAGAAAAGCAGGATTTTAGCGACGGATTTAGCGACTGATTAGCAACAGATTTTTTCTAGTTAATTTTTAGCGATGGATTTAGCAACTGAATTTCCCTTGCTAATAAAATAATTCATTTAGCGACGGATTTAGTTATAGATTTTCCCTTGCTAATAAAATCCTTGATTTAGCGATAGATTTTTCCCTACTAATAAAATTCATGATTTAGCGACAGATTTAGCAACGGATTTTCTTCCGCTAATAAAATCTATGATTTAGCGACATATTTAGCGACTGACATTCCCTTGCTAATAAAATCCATGATTTAGTGATGAATTTAGTGATAGATTTAGTGACGAATTTTCCCTTACTTATAAAATCAGTAATTTAGCTACGAATTTAGCAATGGATTTTTACTTGCTAATAAAATCTATATTTTATCTACGAATTTAGCGATGGATTTTCTCTAGCTAATAAAATCCGTATTTTAGCTACGAATTTAGTTAGTGAATATCCCTAGCTAATAAAATCTATAAATTAGTGACGAATTTAGCGACGGAATTTTCGTAGAAAATAAAATCCTTAATTTTGCGATGGATTTAGTGATGGAATTTTTCTAGCTAATAAAATTTGTAATTTAGCGATGGATTTAGTGATGGATTTTCTCGAGCTAATAAAATTCATAATACATCGATGAATTTTCCCTAGCTTATAAAATCCATAATTTAGCTACGGATTTAGCAACGATATTTTCCTAGACATATTTTAATTATATAATTATATTTATTTATTATTTATTTTAATATTATATTTAATTTTATTTATTAAATTTATGTTATTGGTCTATAGATGATCAATTCTTGAAACACACATTCTTCTCATAAAATCAAAAAATAATAATATTATAAATAATTAATTTAAAATATATAAAAATACAAAAAAAATTATATTAATAAGGACTAAAATAACTATTTTATGATGTATTAATTTTTTAAAAAATTATACAAAAAAATTTTCTAAAATTTTTAATTAAGAAACTTAATAATTTAAATTAAAGTAACATTAAATAATTAATTCAATAAGTAAAATTTTTTCGATAAATTAAAAATTAAATTAACATACATTAAAATTTCTACTAATTTAAATGTAAATTAATTCATTGAATGATAAAATAGAAAATATTTTCAAAAATATCTAAATTGACAAATAAACTAGTAATATTAATATTATTATATGTATTAAAAAAATTTTATGATTATAGAAAACTTTATAAAAAATAAATAAGACAAATCTTAAAAATCTTGAAATATAATAAAAATATAATTTTTTTCAATAAAGTTAAAAAAAATAAAATAATAATTATAAATAAATATATAGATGTTTAATCCTACTAAAATTTATAAAAATTAAATAATTGAGTAATTTTTTTACAATTAGCTTTTAACATAAAGTTTTTAATAAAATAATAAATATTATATTTTTTAATTATCTTCTCACTTTAAGTAATTTTTTGAATTTTAAAAATTATTAATTATATCAAATAATATGAAATTTTGAGCATTTAAAATTATTTCATATTATTTTCATAAAAATTAATATGAATTCTTATTAATTTATAACCATAAAATATAAATTTTTATAGATTTTTTAACATTAATTGTATTTTATAACTTTTAGGCGAGTGGCTAGAAGACAAATCATCTTTTCATTTATATATTATTATATGAAGTTTGTTAATTTCATACCTATTTGATATTTTTTTAAGGCAAAACATATTTTTTTATTGTTTATATATTTATTGTTTAATTAATATTATAATAAAAAATTGTAAGGAATTTATTTTTTATTTGTACCTTGATACATGCACATTAATTTCTTTAAAAATATTTTGATAGTAAATAAAATTAATGAGTATTTTTTTATTTTATATATATATTGTTTATTTAATGTTTTAATAATTAAAAATATAAATATTATTCTAAAATATACATTCTCTCTCTCGACTTGACGCATCTCTAACAGTAACAGAGCCGAATTCCTCCTCATTCCGTCATTATCTCTTGACACTGATTCAACTAAAATTAATTTGAGGTTTAAGTTTTAATTTATTATTGATTTGAAGTATGTTTATCGATTATCTTGGATTGATTAATCGAAGAGTAAGCACTTTTATTCTATTTTTTTTTGTTTTCGAGTTTCTTCTTTAATCTCCATACGGTATGCTTGGATTTTGTATATAAACTTATTCGCATAAATGCTTCATGCACCTGTGATATAATATGTTGTCACTGTGTGGTTCTGATGGTGATCGTTTACAAAAACAATATATAAATAATATATATACTTAGGTTTGCCGACTTGATATCTACAAAAATGGTATACATCAATATGCATGTTTATTTTATACATAACTAGTATACATACTTAGGAATGCCGACTTAATATTTACAACAACAATATACATCAATATGCATGTATTTTGTAGATAACTAGTATACATACTTAGGTATGCCGACTTGATATCTACAAAAAATATTCAAAAATAAGTAATGATTGAATTCAAAAATAAAATAAAATAAATAAAATAAATAAAATAAATAAAATAAATATAATAAATATAATAAATAAAATAAATAAAATAAATAAAATAAATAAATAAAATAAATAAAATAAATAAAATAAATAAAATAAATAAAATAAATAAAATAATAAAATAAATAAAATAAATAAAATAAATAAAATAAATAAAATAAATAAAATAAATAAAATAAATAAAATAAAAGTTTAGCATGTCAAATTAAATTAAACTGATTATACTTAATTGAACCAGTTTGAACTATTCTACCAATTTTAGAAAACTCAATAACATTCACACATGTAATTGAAAATAATTGAGTAAAAGTTTCTCAATTCACTTTGAAATGTTCTCATGATATGTGTTGTTGTGTGCTAGGAACCCCTAATCACTTTTATTTATAGGCAAGATTCCTAGTTTTTAAATTTTTGATGCAACATTTAGTAAGCCAACACAACTTTCACATGTCAAGTCAATCCTTGGTAGGTATACACATCATCATATAACAAGCACACTTTCAAGCACGTAGCATTAATGCATGAGAACACATAGTAAGAACATAATCAATGCTTATCACTCATGTAAGCCAAGACATGGAAAGCATACATACTAACACATGATATTCATGAAAGTAAGCATGTGATAAGCTTGTAAGTCAACATATGATATAAAAATAATTATTCTTATTGATATTTTCATAGACTTTATTATAATTTTCCTACATGATTAATTTATATTCTTATGGTTGCACTTATCTTTAACAAAATTATCATGGTGTGTGTGTGTGCGTAAAGATTTATATTAATCATGTATCTAACATTTTGTAAATTAAATTTATCTAAAAATTATCTCAAACATAATAACTTCATATTTATGTTTCTTGAAATAAAACACTTTTATTTCTAATAATTTCAATATTCCTTCAATAGATGTCTCGTATTGTGTGATTCCTTGTGATCTCTTTTGTGTTAGTGATGAGTGGACTTGTTGAATCAAGTTTAGTAATATTAAAATAATGATTTCATACTAAAATAATAAGATCAACATATAGCAATGTGTCATGGACACTCAAGCTAAGATAGTATAAAATATATGAACCAAACTTTTTTGTACATAATTACTATCAAGAATAATATTTTTAAAAACAAATAGCATGGTAATAAAAATCCAAACTAACAACATGGTAGACTAATCGGCAAAAGATGATGAATACTCTAACACTAAAAATATGAGTCCGATCCTCGTAGATGTTGGATAAGTTTTCCATGGTGCTATCATTTATCATGTTGTTCAGACGTTGGGACGTGAGTTTTACCTATTCTAATCATGAAGCCTCATAGCTTATATACGAGCCAAATAATAATTTTTGGCTGAGTTTGGAAGAAGGGTAGGTAGATAAAAAAAGTATAATATTTTAAATCTATAAAATTTTTGATTTCAATAGAGGATATAAAACTATTAAAAATATTTAGAAATTTTTAATGTTTATAATTCCCACAATGTCATGCAACACAATAGATTTTTTCTACCAAAAAATGTTTTAACTTCAATTTATGATTTTATCTATAACAATGTAGTTTATTATAACTCTAACAATTCAACTTCTACCAAATTTATATTAAATATAATTTATACCATTAACAACTTTGGGTTATTAAAAGTTTGGGCATCTTTGTGATGTTGATGAATTTCATGTCATACAAGAGTATTCTCCTTACGACAACATTCGTTAGGATACCCTTTATCCTGCCATGTTAATAACATCATCTTTCAACACACAATAATTTTTCTATGCTTCAATATGTTTATTTTAAACAATTTAAAAAACTAATAAATATTAGTAGTAATTGTTAGTTAAACATTGTAGTTATTAGTTGAATATCATAACTATTAGTTGTAACCTACAAGCTTGAATCTATGTTTCGTGTTTCACAAAATTTGTGGCAGATGTATCATGTAATAAATAGTAATAAAGAATATAATAAAATATGAGAAGTATTATGTAAATATATGTATCATTAATGAAACATTATTTTATAGTACTAGTGAATATATACGAGTACTCTTTTATGTGTGTACTGTTTTATAGTTTAATATGATATAAACATATTTACTAATTATTTTTTAGTAAAGAATTATTAAATATTATTTCATATCTTAATAAAATAAATATAAATTAATATAATTTCAAGAACATCAATACAATATAAAAAAATTGTAGCATATCATAAAAGTACAGCAAAATGAATTATAAAGAACATTAATAAGTTGTAAATAAAAATAAATAATTCAAAACTATTGAGAATTATATTGTAATATTATATTTTATTATCTTGAGATATTAGAATGAGATGATTCATATAGATTAAGAGTATTTATAGTTTCTTTTTGTATTTATAAGTGAATTTTTATTTTATTTAATAAATGATAATGTCATTTTATATTTTTTATTAATAATATTATATTATTGTGAGATTTTATTTATTTTATTCAGTTGTTTTATTTTTTATGGGAATACTCGATATGTAAAGTTTCATCAATCATTTTTATTCATTATGTAAAGGAATGAGTTTTAGTTATATATTATTATTATTGAGTAGTATTTTCTTTATATCATTTTTTTTTCATTTTCATGCATATATCTTCATATTTTTTCTCCATATATATACATGGACATGCAAATATATGGAAGAAATTTATGATGCTTTAGCAGAACATCTCTTTGCTATAGAAGTAGTAGTAAATAGCCATTTAAAGTAACTTCCTACTCATGTAGAAAATTGTAGAAATATAGTATTTCTTTTCTCTCTCTCTCTCTTAACATCATTGTTGGCCATATTTTAGATATTTATCGAAGTTGTATGACTATATATAAATATATGTATAACTATATAACACTCTACATAATTAAATATAGCTATATTTGTAAGTATGTTATATATATGAAAATCTATATATTTATTTATAACTTTATATATTTATGTATAACTATTTGTATGAATATATCTATATATAACTATATGTTTAACTATATAAAAATATTTATAGTTATATATACTATATGTATAATAACATATAACTATAAATAATTGTATCTTATTATATGTATTACTATAAAAGCTTTATACATAATTATATTTAAATATATAATTTACAACTTATATTTAATATATATTTATATATATTAGTATTCAAAAATTATTTTACTATAAATATATATACCTACATGTATAGATATAATTTTAACTATACATGTAACTATATGTATAACCACATGTAATTATATTTATAATTACATGTATAACAACATACAACATTATGTTTAATTATATGTGTATAACTATATATAAATATTTTTAAAACTAAATAAAACTTTATATAATTATATATAACTATATTTTTAACTATTTATATATATATATGTATACATATATGTAAATCTATATACTTGTTTATAACTTTGTATATATTTATATAAAACTAAATATAACTATTAATATGAATATATATATATATATATATATATATATATATAAACTAAATGTTTATTGATATATAATTTTTTATAACAATATATGTTATATGTATAATAACATATAACTATACATAATTTTATATTATTAATGTATAACCTATATTTAAATATATAATTAACAACATATATTTAATATACATTTTTATATATTAATATAAAAATGTATTCTAGTATATCCATACCTATACATAACTATATGTATTATTATATGAAATTATATAAACAAATATATATACATACATGTATAAATATAAGTTTAACTATACATGTAACTATATGTATAATCACATGTAACTATATTTTTAATTACATGTATAATAACATACAACATCATATTTAATTATATGTGTATAACTATATATAAATATTTGTAAAACTAAATAAAACTTTATATAATTAAATATAAATATATTTTTAACTATTTATACATATATGTATACATATATTTAAATCTATATATTTGTATATAACATTGTATATATTTATGTATAACTAAATTTAACTACTCGTATGAATATATATATTTAACTAAATGTTAAATGATATATAATTTTTTATAAATATATATATTATATGTTTACTAACATATAACTATAAATAATTCTATCTTATAAAATTATAACTATAAAAACTTTATATATAACTATATTTAAATAAATTAATTAACAACATTTATTTAATTTACATTTTTATATATTAGTATAAAAATGTATTTTAGTATATCCATACCTATTCATAACTATATGTATAAATACATGAAATTATATGAACAAATATATATACATACATGAATAAATAAAAGTTTAACTATACGTGTAACTATACTATAACTACATGTAACAATATTTATAATTATATGGATAAAAACATACAACACAATGTTTAACTATATGTGTATAACTATATGTAAATATTCTTATAACTATAAATAACTCTATATAAATAAATATAACTTTATTTTTAATTATGAATACATTTATTTATACATATATGTAAATCTATATAATTGTTTATAACTTTGTATATATTTATTTATATTTATTTATATTTATTTATAACTACTTGTATGCATATATCTATATATATTTATATGTTTAACTATATGTAACTATTTATAACTACATTTACTATATGTATTCTAACATATAATTATATATGGGATAGTATTAATTTGTTGACCTAATTTGAAATTAAATGGCATAAGATATAATATCAACAATATGTACGCACGTAGAATGAGAGTGATTATTGATCAGGCTAATATATGGTATAGTACAAATAAGGGTCGTACTCTTACCTAATCCCTGCCCTTGGGCCTCAGGCTCAATTATGAACTTATGTATGACAAAAGATGTAATATTTGATTGGTTTATACAGAAGAAATTTTATTTTCTTTTATATAATTTTTTATTCTAACACTGCACTCTCTATGTGTCTCTCTCTCTCTCCCTCTATAATTCTTCCTATCACTCTATTCCTCTTTTTATTTGTGTGTCACGCTCTCTCTCTTGTTATTTTCTTTCTTGCTGTCCAATCTTGCTTGTTCTCTCTCTCCCCCCCCCCTCTCTATCCCTCTCTCCCTCTTTTTCTCTCTCCCTCTCTATTCCTCTCCCTCTCTATCCCTCTCTCTCTTCCTCTCTCTCTCTTTCCCTCTCTCTTCCTTTCACCAGTTCTCTCCCCCTCTCTCTCACTCCTTCTCTTTCTATCTCTCTCCCCGTCTCCCCATTTCTCTGCTCCTCTCTCTCTCCCTCTCCTCCTTCAAACATTAAATGTCTTTTTTTGCTTTCTTTTCTTGTGCATTATCGTACTTTGCACCCTTTATCTAGTATAACTATGATATCTTTTAATCTTTATCATGCTAAAAATTACTTTATTTATTAATGTAGATTCTGCAAATGCATTGCCTTGAATTTTACAATTTTTAAATTTTAAATCTTCAACTGTAAGTAATTTTAGTTAATTATTTGTATATTTTAAAGTAATCGAATCTTATATTTATAATAATGATTGGGCATTATTTTTTGTAAATAAAACAGGGCAATATGAGCTCAGATCATCAATTGATGTACAGATGGGTTATTAATGGATTTTGAATAAAGATTTTTTGATTAAGCTTGAAACTTTCATCAATTTTGCATTTAGTCAATCAAGATTGATGGATGGAGAAAAAATTAAGTGTCCATATAATCATCACAAGTTTAAGAATAATCCTTTTCATGATGTAAACACTTAAAGCTGCAGATAAAGAGTTGTGACCTAGTTGTAAAACACATTCGCAATTGTCACTTGTGGCTCTACTAATGAGCATTAAGTTAGAAAATCATATGTTTGAGATATTATTTGATAAGGTGACAGAACTGATGAAAAAGATTGTTCCGGATAATAATTTGATCTCTAACAACTTTTACACCACTAAGAAGTTACTACGAGGAATTGGTCTACCAGTGCAAAAAATTGATTGTTTTTTAAATGGATGCATGTTATATTGGGGTAGTGATAGTTATTTTAATTAGCTGTAAGTTTTGTGACCATTTTCAGTTTAGGAAGGCAACTCTTGTTGTAGATACGTGACAAAAATTGAAGGTTGTCTTTTTAAGAAGATGTTTTATTTTCCATTAATTCCTCAATTATAAAGACTATATGAATCAAATAGTATAGCACATGATATGCGGTGGAATTCCGAGCATGAGGTTGAAGAAGGCATAATGCGTCATCTATCAGATTCACCTACTTGGAAGCATTTTAATTATATACATCAAGATTTTGCAGCATAAAGTCAAAATATGAGATTAGGTCTTTGCACTGATGGATTTCAGCCATTTGGGCAATCTGGACTTTAGTATTCAACATGGCCAATGATAGTGATGCCTTATAACATGCCTCCATGGTTGTGTTTGAAGGAGTAATATATGATTTTGTCAATATTGGTTATAGGGCTAAAAAATCTCATAGACATGCTCGATGTTTTCTTACAGCCTCTTATTGCATAGTTAAATCATTTATGAGATGTTGGCGTGAATACATATGATATCTTAAAGAAGCAAAATTTCATTATGCGGGTAGCCCTTATGTGGATGGTAAGTGATTTTCCTGCATATTCAATGTTGTCTGGCTGGAGTACTACAGGATGATTCGCATGCCTATATTGCCTGATAAATTCTGATGCATTTACCCTCAAATTTAATGGTAAACAGTCATGGTTTGATAACCATCGTAAGTTTCTATCTACGAATCATCCATTTCGAAGAAATAGAATTGCATTTCGAAAAAATAAATTTGTGATAACAGTTACACCAGCAAGTCGTTCAAGAGATGATATTATTACAAAGATTCATATTTTGGGTTTGAAGAAGGTAATTAAAAAGGATGAAACTAGAAGTAATTGACCAATAGGCAAATTATTTGGCTGGAAGAAACATAGTATATTTTGGGACTTTCCCTATTGGAAGTCCAATTTAATTCGTCATAACATAGATGTAATGCATATTGAAAATTTTTTTTTGACAATGTTTTCAACACCCTCCTTAATGAAGACAGAAAAACAAAAGTCACTTTAAAATCAAGACCAGAGCTGAATGATTACTGTTAGCGTCCTGAATTGAAACTGAATGAGGAAACAAAAAAATTCCCTAAAGCTAGCTACACACTTGATAAGAAGGCAAGACAGATATTATGTGAATGTATTAAAATTTGAAATTCCCTGATGGATATGTGTAAAATATGGGTAGATGCGTGGATATGAAGAATCTTTAAGTTATTTATAATGAAAAGTCATGACTGTCATATATTTATTCAGAGATTAATATCAATTGCATTCCATGAATTACTTCCACTAAGTGTTTGGAATGTCCTTACAATATTTAGTTTGTTTTTAAAATAGCTAACTGCAACTACAATCAAAATAGATAACATGGTGTAGCAAATAATTATGATATTTTTTGCAGGTTTCAATTTTTTTTATTTTGGTTTTGTTCTTTGCTTTTCTGATTCAAAGTATTCAGACATTACCACGGTCTTTCCAATGCATGGGTCTCATATTTATAGATTTCAACTTTTTCAAAAAGAGGGCTAGCTTATCTTATCTTTATTATAATAAAAACATTTTATTTTTGCAATCTCTTTATCTCTAAACATAATTGCTGGACATATATTGGATTTTTGTTGAAGCTGTAAAACAATAAAATTTAATTTATGTTTTTTAATATCTATAATATTTATTTTTATATATCTGTGAATATGTTTTTGTGTCTTTAAATTTTTTGGGTATATTTTTAGCCTATTATAGGTAAGTAAAAACAATTTTCAGCAGCAGTAGCAGCGACAGCGAGGGTAGTGATGGTAGCATCGGCAGCAGCAGCGGTGACGGTAGCAGCAGTAGACGGGGTAGTGGATGTAGTAGTGGTGACAGCACCGGCAGCATTAGCAGCACCAACAGTAGTTGCAGAGGCGACGTCATTGGCCACAAACGCAGCTACGGCAACTATGGTAGCTATGGCATTAGCGGCTGCCACGACGGTGGCAGGTGCGGCAGTTGTAGCACCGAAAACTATGGTAGCAGTATTGATAGCACCAACTACGGAAGTGTTAGCAGCGACAACGGCATCGGCAGCCGTAGTGGTAGCAGCAGTGGTGGCGGCAGGAGCGGTAATGGTAGCGAGAGTAGTTGCAACGACAACAAATGCGGTATATACGTACATATATAGTCAGCATATATGTACATATAACACTATTGTATTTTTATGTACATATATAGTGAGTATATATATATATGTATGCATAATACTACAGTTTATATGTACATATACTATAGAAATATATGTACGAGTGAAATGCTAATATATATGTATATATTTACTGCAACAATATATATTTATCAAAACATAGTTATTTATTTATTTATTTTGATTTGATTTGGTGGTTTAAATTCCATACAGATATGGAACCGCATTATTTCTCATACAAAGCTTGTATAAGTGAAGACATATTTCAACAAACATGATGTACCATGATTTGGGCAGCATTTTTGCAGCAGAAAGTTGGTGATCAGAGGAGTAGAGGGCGAGAGAGCAATGTCAATGCATTGATAGATTATACTTTATGCAAAGTTGGTGGATACATTGATTAATAAGATGTAATATATTTTTTGTTATTTTTTTGTTTTAGTTATTTAAAATATTGTATTAGAATAAGTTAATAAAGAAATTTTTTTATTTAATTTAAAAGTTTCATTTATAGTTTCTGTTTTTATAAAATTTAATTTAAAAATATTAAATTATTTAATTAAATTTTTGTTTAAATTGTATGACAATCAACTTTAATTTGTGTTTTTTCATGTCTATATTAACTATATATATAAGTGTGTGTGTGTGTGTGTGTGTGTGCGTGAATATGTTTGTGTTTCTCCAAATTTTTTGGGTTGAGTTTTAGCCTATTATAGGTATGTAAAAGTCCATTATCAGGTGTGGTAGCTGTGGAAGCGGTGGTGGCAGTGGTAGTGATGGCAGTGGCGGCAGTGGCACTAGAAGTGGTAGTGGCGGCAGCGGCGTCAGCAATGGTGGCAACGGGAGCAGCGGCGTCAGCAATGGTGGCAACGGGAGCAGAGGAGGCAAGAGAGGCAATAAAGGCAGCAGCAACATCAATGGCAGCATCGGCATCGGTGGCAGTAGAGACTACAACTACATCAATGGTAGTGGTGGCAGCGGAGGCAACATCGATAGTAGTCGCAGCGGTGGTAGTACCGATAGCATCCACAGCGGTGCCAACACCGACAACAGCGACAGCACCGGCAGTAGCTGCTGTGGCAAGGGCGGCGACGACAGCGGGAGCAGTAGGAATAGCAACAAATGCGATATACGTACGTATATAGTCATTATATACATACATATAATTCTGCATTATTTTATGTACATATATACTGAGTATATATGTACTCGGTATATATGTACACATAATAATACAATTTATAAGTATAAATACTGCAGTAATATATGTACGAGTGAAATGCTGGTATATATGTATATTTTTGCTGTAGTAATATATATTTATCAAAACAGAGTTTTATTTTTATTTTTTTTGATTTTATTTGGTTGTTTAAATTTCTTACAGATGTGGTACCTCATTATTTTTCTTACGAAGCTAATATAAGCGAATGAATATTTCTACAAACATGAAGCACTGTGACTCGGACAGCATTTTCACAGTGAAAAGTTGGTGACCAGAGGAGCAGAGAGAGATAAAGCAACGTCAATGTATTGATAAATTATACTTTATGCACAGTCTGTAGATACATTGATAACTAAGATGTAATATAATTTTTTTTAGTTATTAAAAATATTGAATTAGATTATGTTATTAAATGAATTTTTTTAATTTAAAATTTTCACTATAGTTTATGTTTATTAAATTTAATATAAAAATATTAAATTATTTAATTAAATTTTAGTTTAAGCTGTATGACAATCAACTTTAATTTGTGTTTGTTCATTTCTATAATAACTATTTTTATATATCTGTGAAAATGTTTGTATGTCTCCGAATTTTTTGGGTAGAGTTTTAGCCTTTTATAGGTATGTAAAAACGTATTATCAGCATCAATATCAGTGATAGCAGGAAACAGTGGTGGGGATGGCACGACGTCATTGGTGGCATTGGCAGCAGTGAGGGCTATAGCGGCAGCAATGGCGGTGGTGACGGTGGGACCGGTTGTAGCGGTGGCGACGGTGGGAGCGGTTGTAGCGGTGGAATCGATGGTAGCAGCAGTGGCTGCACCGGAAGTAGTGGCAGCACTGGTGGGAGTGGCGGCATCGGAGGTAGCGACTATGGCTGCACCGAAAGTAGCGGTGGCTGTGGCGATAGCAGCGGCAACAACGGAAGCAGTGGTAGCACCGGAAGTAGTGGTAGAAGTGGCAGTGCGGAAGCAGCAATATCACTAGCGATGCCAGCAATAGCTGCGACATGCAACGGCAGCACCGACAACTAGGGCAGCAGCGGTAGCTATGATGGCCACGGTGGCAGTGGCAGTAGTGGCAGTGGCGGAATTGGCAATGGCGGAATTGGCAGTGGTGGTAGCGGAGGTGGTAGCGGCGGGATTGGTGGCAGCAGAATCAGTAGAGGCAGTGGTGGTGATGGTGACAGTGGTAGTGGTATTGGCAGTGACATCGGCAAAGACAACAGCAGTAGGAGAGGCAGCGATAGTGGCAATGGCAGCAGCAGCAAGAGCAGCAGCGGGAGCAGCAGCAAAAGCACCAAATGAGATATATACATACGAATAAATTCAGTATATACGTACATATAATACTGTAGTATTTTATGTACATATATATCAAGTATATTTGTACTCAATTTATATGTACACATAATATTGTTATTTTTATGTACATATACTGTAGTAATATATGTAAGAGTGAAATGATAGTATATATTTACATATATACTATAATATTATATATGTATCAAAACATGATTTTTTTTAATTTGACTGAGTGGTTTAAATTTCTTACATATATGATACCACATTGTTCTTCATACAAAGCTTTTATAAGTGATGAAAATTTCACTAGACATTATGTGCCGTGACTCGGACAGCTTTGTCATAGTAGAAAAATGATGATCGGAGGAGTAGAGGAAGAAAAAGTAACATCAATGAATGGATATATTTTATTTTATGCACTATCGTTAGATATATTGCTGAATAAGATGAAATAAAAGTTTGTTACTTTTTTGTTTCAATTATGTAAAATATTAAATTTGAATAAGATATAAATGATTTTATTCTTTGTTTATTATAAATTATTTATATTTTCAATTTTTATTCAATTTGATATAAAAATATTAAATTATTTTATTAAAAAATTTTAAAATAAATTAAATCCTGAAATTATTTTTGAAATTAAATTAGCTAGGGAATTTTCCCTAGCTAATTTAGAAAGGGAAATATTAAAATTAGCGACAGATTTTCCATCCTTAAATTTATTTAGCTAGGGACTATATCCGTTACTAAAATTTATAGACCAGCACTTTAGCTAGGGAATCATCCGTCGTTATTTTCGTTTAGCGACGGAATATATCATTTATCTTGCTAATTTAGCTAGGAATTTTGTCTTTTTTAGCAAGAAATTTTTTTGTCGCTAACTTTTTAGCTAGGGATACTTTTCGTCACTAAAATTTAGTAAGAAGCACTTTAGATAGGGGACCGATCCATCGGTAATCCATAGTTATATCCCATTTAGTGACGGAAAATGCCCATTTAGCTAGGGAATTATCCCTAGCTATATGGGATTTTTCTTGTAGTGTTTTTTGTCCATACAATAATTTATATGAATTAAACAATTGAATAAGATCATTACTATTAACTTATAATATTTCATTTTATTAAAATAATAAATATTACTTTTTTTATTGAACTTTTCACATTAAGTACATTTTGGAATTTTATGAATTATAATTTTATATCTAATAATATGAAAATTTATGCCATAATAATAATTTCATATTATATTCATAAAAAATAAATTGAATTCTTAAAATTTTATAACCATTATATATATATGTGTGTGTGTGAAATATTTTATTATAATATTATATTATTATTTTTTATTTATAAAATAATATCATTTATAGTTAAATAAAAATCTATTTATTTTTTTTATTTAAATTATTTATTTTTTATAATTTTTGTTTTCTTTTATATTTTTGTTTCTTTTTTTTTTCTATATATTTACATTCATTTTTTATTTATAGTTTCTGTGAAATATAAAAATGCTAAGGCATACAAGCACATAAACTATTTTATCTATCTTTGTGAAGAGGAAGTGAGGAGAAGCGAATTGGGACTATGAGAGCACGTGTAACTCATAATTTTACCTCTTCTTGTTACCAAGTAAGATTAACAATGCTCTTCTCCTTCAGAATATGAATTATATTTCTTTCTTTCCCACAATTTGATTTCCACTAGTGAAGTTTGGCTGGTACAGATTAATCGGTTTTAATTTTTTTTCTTTTTTCCCCAATTTCGATTCTTCTTTCTTCTATTTTCACATCACTTATTTGATTTTGACTCTCCACCATGAGTAAAACAACATATGCTTAGTGTAAACTTTGTTCTTCTAATTATTATTTTTTTAGGGTTTTATGGATTTAAAATACAAAATGTATGCTTATTGTTTTCTGCTTCTGTAATTTTAAAAAAAAGTATGTTTATTGTTTTCTGCTTCTATAACATAAGAAAAAAAACACCATGATATATCAAAATAGATTTTCATGTTCAAAACAAAGTAACTCAAGTTCATCAACAAATTCTCATGTGATGTATCTGTTTCAATTGTATATCGCTATGATACAGGTTGCCGGTGTACAATCTATCATTAACTAATAATCTAGTTTTTGATTCCTAATAAATCATTGTTTCTTTTTTCCGAAAGATTATCATGTGGTTCATCTGGCTTGACATTCGAGTTTATGTTAGAAGAATATGAGCATTTCTTAAAAACTCATCTTCTTTGATTTGGATCTTAAAATTAGATTTAGTGTTGATGGTATCAGTTCTGCATTTTCTTTTATTTCTCAGCTGATCACTATTATATTTTTTATTGACTTTTGTTTCTAATTTGGAATTTAAATTCTACAAATTCAGCTATTTTTTTTCTTAATCTCGGTTGGACCCATGATTCTATGCATGTTATTTTAGACTTGCACCGTAATATTAAAATTTTGATTTGATTATCTTTTTTCATTTTTTTTTATTTTTTGCATGTTCTAGGATATGCACCGCAAGCTTAATATTCTTATTTGCTATAATTATAGATGAATATAAAGAAACATGTTGAATTAAAAGGAAGTACATACAATTGAGGAATATGAATGCAAATACACCCATAGATTATGTTGTGCTCCAACTATCACCTTAATCATCATGGTCAGATTTTTTATCTATAACGATGTAATATTTTTTTCATGTGCATATATAATCTTTATTTGTCTCTCTTTTTTCTCTCTCTCTCTCTGTCTAGCTATATATGTATGTATATGTTAATTGAATTTTTGTTCATTGTAGGTGTTCTTGTTCATCATGAGCAATGGGAAGATAAAGAAGCTTGGTACTGGCCTCTTAAAGTCATTTGTGAGTCAGCTAAAAGTCACAGAATCACTGACAGGTCTTGCAGGCTCTTCAATCAAGATCAAAGTGGATCAATGCCATGATAATGAAACTTACTTTACCAAAGTAACTCTCAAAAGATTACAAACAAGGCCCACCAATTATTTTTCTAACCAAAGTTGATTGCTACCTTTTGCTTTGAAGGTTCATGTAGTTTGTTAATTATAGTTTTGGAAACTATTTATGTATTTGATGAGGAGATATCCCAGCTGGAAGCAGCCTGGAGAATTTACTCTTAGGTAGTATTATTTTTTTTAAATACAATCTACTTTTTCTAGAGAAGATGATTCAAAATTTTATTCACATGGTAAGTCTCATGAAGTTCTTAACTTTGTATTTAGGGAGCTGGAGAACATTCTTCAGGTATATTTCCTTCACATCTCTCCTCAAAGTACACACACAGTTGTACTCTTTTTTATATTTAAGCTCAATTGATGGATTCAATGCTATTTTGATGATAGTCCATCAATATTGACTACTTTGCATAAATTAAAATTAAAATAAATCATGTTTTGATGTGATGATACATTGATTCACACAATAGTAATAAGCCTCAAGTTCAAGACAATCAGATATGACCTCTTTTATATATCAATGGTAAGACAATCAGATATTTAAGTTCAAGACAATCAGATTTGTTGAGATATATATTTATATACCTTTCTCTAATATTATGTTAGCCAAGAACCTTGTGCATTGAGTACACATACATGTTTACACAAACCAAGCTCAATGGATTGATTAAATGTCATTTTTTATTATAGTTATCAACATTGATTACTTTAATTGAATTGACATTAAAATAGATTATATGTATGTATATAGATATAGATATATATTTATTTATTTATTTATTTATTTCTATATAGATATATAGATATATATTTACGTATGTTTATAGATATATATATATATATATATATGTGCGTGTGTGTGTGTAGGTATATAGAAAAATATATATATATGTATGTATGTATTGTAAGTATATAGACATAGATATATATATATATATATATATATATATATATATATATATATATATATATATGTATATAGATATATATGTATGTATATATATATATATATGTATGTGTGTGTGTGTGTATAGACATATATATGTGTATATAGACATATATATGCATGTATAGACACACACACACACACACACACATATATATGTATGTATGTATAAAGACATGCGTGCGTGTGTGCGTGCGTGTGTGTATAATTGGGTAGTATCTGACCCAAGGCAATCTACCCAAACAACAAGAGGAATGAATTCTTGACCAAACAAATGATGTTATTAATAGTTAATTAGGAATTCAGATTGAACTCGTAATCTTCAAGTAGTTGTGAATTCAATACCCTACCAATCGAACCACCATGCCATTATTAGTTGCAATTATATTTTGATTTTAAAGCATTTGCATAAAATTGAAGCCTAATTTAGATTATTTTTTAACTCATATCATGAATTCATGAATCACATTATTTAGAAAATTAAAATTTATGACTGATATATATTATATCATGATTTTGTTTTAATGATGTTTTTTTTGAGATAATTATATTTTTATTTTTGATGGATTATATATTATTGTGATACGTCAATAGTAATTCGACTAGAAATGCTTTATTAAATTTGATCTATCATAGAAGAATGAGAGATCAAATTAAAGTGGTTGAAATATATGGATTCTGTTTTGATTGTCTCCAAATATATTATAAATAGATAACATTATATATAAACTTTTATACATTTATATAATCATATGACATTATATATAAATGTCTATGTTTTAATATATATAAACATATAACATTATATATAAAATTGATATGTTTATATAAAATATAATGATATATATAAATTTTTATAAATATGTATAAATGTTTACAAATATTTATACAATATTTACATAACACAATCCATTTATATAATTTTTATATAACATTTATATAACATATAAAATGTTTATACCTATTTTTAAACATATATATAAATTTTTCAATAAATATATAGTATTTATAATGTTTATATAAATTTGATATATATACTATATAATATTTATAAAAGTGTTACATATATATATATATTTATATATATGTAACATTTATAATAATATTTTAAACACAACAGCATATCAAAGCCAAAAGTAAGGTGTGGAAGAAGATGAGCTCTGATTGATTCCATTCAAGTGAAAAAGGAAACGTAGATGAGTAAATTAACCAGTTGATGCAATGCAAGCCATTGAGTGAACAAGAGGTTTTTTTTTTGTTGCTTCTTTATGCATATTTGGCATGTAGCATTAATCATGTTGTAATTTGTTTCATATTTTTTAAGTTGGGGTTATTTTGGCTTTGGTGATAATGAATATGACTAGGCAAAAATATGCATGAAGAATGCTGCTTTTTTTTAGTTTTCTTAGTTAAAATATGAGTCCTTATTAGGTTGACTAATCGTTTGCATAACTAGAAGAATTTGAATATGTTGTTTTGGCCCATCATAGAGTCGGCAGAAAAAAATAGCTAACACCCCAGTGTTAGCTGTTATATTTTGTGCCACAACTATTAATGTCACCATTACCCCGATTCTGCTACTAACTCCCTTCTTAATCCGTTAGTGCTGCTGCCCTTTTGATAACTGTAATTCCCCTTGCACATATGCATCATAGTTTGTATTTATAAGGGAAAGCATCCATAGTTTTCTTGCATTTTTAGGTTATAATATTTGGGGCTATTGCTATATTTTTGTTTGATGAAGAAATTAAGTAGTAGATACGATGACATTTTTTTAGCAGCTAATGCAATTCTTTATTTCATTACGTTGTGAATGATGAACATCTTCCTCACTTGGCCAAAGTATTATGTGATAAACTCAACTGATGTAAAAAGGTACACCTCTTCCACTTATATGTGTTGCCTTTATGATTAGGGTGTTAAAATCAACCAAGAACGATAGAACCCTAAACAAAGATAACCATGAATAGTGAATGAAATTGATCACTAAACCTTTAATGTGCAAGCCATCATGATCCTAATCTACCATTTTCATGAGATGACCATATCTCAAGGCTTTGACACTGTCATACTGCTTATGCTGTTGCAGCCCAAAAATCTTCATGATATTTTAATTTTCTCTGTAACTAAACTTAGACATTGATCAGCCATCCTTCACATTAACGTCAATCACTTCTTCGAAAGGAATTGAGGTTCAAAACTTAGATTCCACCTGCCTTGCAAGCAAATTCATATAGATATACCTAATTGATAGAAACAGTAATGTGAAACTTTGTCGGACTGGAAGCCAAAAAATTTCATGAGCTCTATATTTTATGTACATCAGATTTTTTATGTATTTTCTGATACTTATTATTCAAAACTAAAATGCATCATGAGTTTCAAATATGATATTCATTTCTAGTATCGTTCAAGTTCAATAAACTGAAAGAATTTCATCTGAGTAATGTTGATTTCTTCGTCCATATTATGTACGGGTCAGTTTTGAAATTGATGCAGGAGAAGATGGAATACAAGCTTCATTCTCACAACGTGCCATATGGCTCTAGCAATGGTCAACAATCTGTTAGTGGATTCTTTCAAGTTGATGATTCCAATAGCTACTAGGTAATGATTTTATTTCTTCCATGTTCTAAAACAGTATGTTGGAAATTCAATATTTGTTTTATGGATTAAAGTTTACACAATGATTGGTAAAGGCTATATATGTGCCGCAAAACTTGATAATTCTCCGAATCAGTATTCATCGTGCATATTGGTAAATGGTATATAAGTGATGGTCATAAATTTAAATTCTGCTAAATTAATATGTTGCCATCCTTCGTATTGTTTAATTTTGACTAGATGTCTATGTAAGAAATGAAACAAGTGAATAATGAGATGAAAGAAATGAAGAATACAATACAATAGAAGATGACCTATATGGAATAACAATTAGCAGCCTTGATAAGATAGATAGCACACAAAGTTTTAGTAGAGTATCCACAAAGGAGAGCCTAGCACAAATGGATCAGCTAATGATGAGGGTGATGATTTAGTTTAAAATGATTATATACCTATGTAATGTTTTTGTTTTACCTATGTATTTATTGTATCAAATTAATTTATTAACTAGTTTTTCATTTTGTTAATTATAAATAATGGCTTATAATATATGTTTTTATTCAATTTATTATAAAAATTTAAAAATATGGAATCAAATTTTTTGTAAAAAAATAAAATTGTGAAAATAGGTTTGTAATGAAAATTGCTAGAGAATTTTCCTAACTAATTTAGCTAGAAAATTTTCTATACAATTTCAATCAAAAAATATTAATTATTATTCTTAATTACGATTAAAATTAGCAAGGGAATATTTATAATTAGCTAGGAAATTTCTATCGTTAAAATATTTGCTAGGGATTTTTCTCATTAATATTTTGTGATGAGCACATTAGCTTGGGACAATTTCTATTGTTAATCCATTGTTATTCTATTTTAGTGATGGAAAAAAGCCAATATAGATAGATTAATATACAAATAGATAGAAATATAGATAGACAGACAGATTGATAGATAGAAAGATAGATACATAGATAGATAGATAGATAGACAAATAGATATTTAGATAGATAGATAGACATACTGATAGAGAGATTGATAAACCATACAGATAGAGAGATAGATAGATAGATAGATATCTATATATATATATCTATATCTATATGTAACAATATAAGCATATATTAAGAAAGATATATAGATAGATATATAGATAGATAGTTAGATAGATAGATAGATAGATAGACGAATATACAAATAGACAACTAGATAGAAAGAAAGACAAATATATAGATAGTTAGACAGATAAATTGACATATAGAAAGATAGATAGATATATAGATAGATAGACCAAAAGATAGACAGATAATTGAATGATAGATAGATAGATATATAGTCATATAGAGAGTAATATAGATAGATAGAAAGATAGATATATAGACCGATAGTTAGATATATATATATATATATATAGATAGATTGTTAAATAGATAGATAGATACTTAGAAAGACAGATAGATAAATATATATATAGACACGTAGATATACAAATATATAGACAAATAGATAGATAGATAGTCATATAGACAGGTAGATATATTAATAAATAGAAAGATAGATAGATAAATATATAAAAATATAGATAGACAGAGAAAAAGATAGATTAATAGATAGATATATAAATAAATAAATATATATATATATTATAGACAAATAGATAGGTAGATTGATCAACGAATAAATAGACATTTTTATTGAAAGATAGATAGACATATAGATAGACAAATAGATAGTTAGATATTAGACAGATAGATAGATAGATCAACAGACAAATAAATAATTAGACAGATAGATATATTTTTAGATAGATGATTAGATTGATTGATAAATGGACATATAGATAAATATATAGATATAGAATTATATATAGACAGATAAATAAATAAATAAATAGACAGCCAGATAGATATACAATTGATATATAGAGAGAAAGATAGATATATAAAAAGTAGATAGATATATAGAAAGATAGTTATATAGATAGATAGACAGACAAAAAAATATACAACTAAATATATAAATAAATAAATAAATATATATATATATAGATAAATAAATAGACAGATAGATAGATAAATTATCTGATAGATATATATATCAATTGATAGATAAATAGATAGACTGATATATAGATTGATTGATAGAGAGTAGATAAATAAATAGATAGCAAAATAAATAGATAGATAGATAGATAAATAGATAGATAGTCAGATAAATAGACAAATATATAGATAGACAGAATGATAGATTGATAGAAATATAGATAGACACATAGACATACATATTGAAAAACATATAGACAGACTAGATAGAAAGATAGATAGACAAATAGCTATATAAATAGGTAGATAGACAAATTGACACATAGATAGATAGGCAGGTAGACCTATAGATAGATATATATACAGACAAATGGACAGATATATAAATAGATACTTGGAATAATAGAAAGACAAATAGATAGACAGATAAATAGAAAGCTAGATTAAAGGACCTACAGATAGATAATAGATAAAAATATAGTTAGACATATAGACATTACATATAGATAGAGAATAGAGAGATAGATAGATAGACAGATATATAGATAGATAGAAAAACATTTAGATAGATTGATAGATAGACAGATTGATAATGAGATAAAAAAATATATTGAGTGATTGATTGATAGATATATTAATAGCCAGATTAATAGATATATTAGTAGACAAATTTATGGATATTTGATAGATAGATAGATCAAAAAATTGATAGATAGATAGATTGATAAATAGATAAAATAACAAATAGATAGATAGATAGAAAGATAAATAGATAGATAAATATATAGATAAAAAGATAGATAGATAGATAGAAAGATATTTAGATAGATATATAGATAGATAAATAGATAGATAGATCGATAGACAAATAGATAGATAGATATATACATCATAGATAGATAGATAAATAGAATATAAACAATGAGATAGATAAATAGATAGATAGACAAACATATAAATAAATAAATAGATAGATAGATATTCATATAGATAGATAGATAAATAGATATAAAGATAGAAAGATAGACAGACAGATAGATAGATAGATATACATACAGATAGATAGATTTTCTATAGATATATAAATAAATAGATTTAGATATCATTGGCCGATAAATAGACAGGCAGATAGACATATAGATAGATAAATAGCCAGATATACATATAGACAGATAAGCATACAAATAGATAGTCAGATAGGTAGAATGGTATGTAGGAACGATACACAGATAGATAGACAGGTAAATTGACAGATAGATAGACAACCAAATAAACAAATAGATAGATAAATAGATAGATAGATTGACAGATAGAAAGACAGACAAACACATAGAGATAAAATATATAGATGGATAGAGAGATAGATAGATAATAGATAGATAGATATATAGATTGATAAACTGACAAATAAAAATTTAGAAAGATAGATAGATATATAGATAGACAGCTTCATAGATAGATTGTTAGATAGATTGGTAAATAGATTCATAGATAGATTGATATACATATTGTTAAAAAGGATGATAGACAGATTTTTACATAGGTTTATAGATAGATTATTACATTAATTCATAGATATATTGATAGACAAATTTATAGTTAGGATGATAGAAAGATTGTTAGATAGATAGACAGGCAGATTAATAAACGAATATAGATGGATAGATAAATAGACATATTGATAGGTAGGTAGATAGTCATATATATATATATATATATATATATATATATATATAATATATAATATAGCACAAATAGCTAGATAGATAAACAAATTATTACACAGAAAGATGGATAAATAAATATATAGATAGATAGATGGATAAGGAGATAGGTAGATATACTTAAAGATAAACAGATAGATAAATAGATAAATTAGATAGAGAGAAAGATACAAATATATATGAGATAGTCAGATAGATAACTAGAAAGATAGACATATAGATTGATAGATAGAAAAATAGATAGACATATAGATAGAATGATAGCTTGATTGATAGATAAACAGACATATACATAGATAGGTAGATATATAGACAAATAAATAAATAAATAGATAGATTAACAGATAGATTAATAGACATATTGATAAACTAATTGATAGACATTTTGAAATATTGATTGATACATAAATATATAGATAGACAGAGAGAGAGAGAGAGAGAGATATATATATATATATATATATATATATATATAGTCAGATAGACAAATAGATAGATAGATTTATAGATAAATTGTAAGATAGATAGATAAATACATGATCAATAGATAGATTATAGACATACAAATAGATATATAGATAGATTAATTGAATGAAAGAAAGATAGATAGATATATAAATAGATAGATAGTTAGCTAGATAGATAAATAGATAAATATTAAAATAGGTGGACAAAAAAGATAGATAGATAGATAAACATAGACATAGACAAAAAGATATACATATATATATAGATAGATAGATAGACAGATTGAAGCAAAAATAGATAGACAAATGGATAGACAACTAGATAAAAAGATAGACAAACCAATAAGAAAATAGATCAATAGATAAATAGAAAGACGAATAAAAAGACATATAGATAAAGAAAGAGATAGAAAGATAGATATATAGACAGATAGAAAGACAAATAGACATATAGATGAACAAACATAATTATATAGACAGAAAAATAGGTTAGAGAGATAGATAGAAAGACAAATAGACATAAAGATAAACAATAAATAATATACATATAGACCGATAAAAAGAAAGATAAATAGATAGATACCACAGTCAAATAGACAGATATATAAACCTACTTATAGATAGACAAATAGATAAACATATAAAAAGATAGGACATATAGACATATATGTGGATAGAAAGACAGATAGATATATAGATAGACATATAGAAGATTGATAGATAGACAGATAAACAAACAAATAGACAGAAAAATAGACAAATTATAGATAGACAAATATAAAGATAGAAAGATAAATAGATACATATACAAATTTAAATAAGTTGATAGATATATAGATAGACCGATATAAAGATATATAGATAGATAGTTAAATAGATAGACATACATATAGATAGATAGATAGATATATATATATATATAGACAAATAGATATACAAAAAGATAGATAGATAGACATATAGAAATACAGATAGATTGATAGATAGATTGATACATAGTAGATAGACTAACATATAGATATGTATATATATATTTAGGCAGATAATTAGATAGATTGATAGATTGATAAATAGATAAAAAGAAAGATAGATTATAGATAGATAAATAGATAGATAGATAAATAGATAAATAGAACGAGATATATATATATATATAGACCGATAGATAGATAAAAACATATATAGATTGATAAATAGATTGAAATATATATAGATAGATAGATTGATTGATTGAATGGTAGAAAGAAAAAAAATAGATAGACAGCTAAGTAAATATATATACAAATAGATAGAAAGATTAATAGATAAATAGATAGAATGATAGTTAGATAGATAGATATACAGATAGATCGACAAATAGATAAAAAGATAGACAAATAGTTAGAAAAATAGATAGATAGATAGATAAATTGACAAACATATAGATAGATAGATAGATATATAGATAAATAGACTAATAGATAGATAGATTATTATATTGATAGATCACAAATAAATAGATATATTTATAGACAGGTCAGATAGTTAGATAGATTGATAAATAGATAGATAGATAGATATATAGATAGATAGATATATAGATAGACATATAGATAGACAAATAGATATATATATATAGACAAATAAGTATATAGATAGATAGATAAATAGATAGATATACAAATTGACTGATTGATATACATAAGATAGAAAGATAGTTAGAAAATTATAAAGGCACATGATAGATAGGTCGATAGATAAATAGATAGACATGTATATAGATAGATAGATAGAGGATAGATAGAACATATAGTAAGAATGGATAGATAGATGGATAGATAGATGGATAGATAGACAGATAGATAGACATATAGATAGACGAATAGATAGAGAATTAGACAGATAGATTGATTAGTAGATAGATAGAAAAATACATAGTTAGATATATATATTCAATTTGATAGACAGATTAATAGATATATTAATAGATAAATTGATAATTAGTTTGATATATAGATTGATAGCTAGATTTGTAGACAAATAGATAGATAAATAAATAAATCGATAGATATAAATATATTGATTGATTAATTGACTGATAGATAGATAGATCATTTGATTGATTGACTAATAGATAGATAGATCGATAGATTGATAGAATGCTAGTTAGATAGATAGATAGATAGACAAATAAATATACATATTTATAGAAAGATCGATGGAAAAATAATATAATCAAAGAAATAAAGATACATAGAAAGATATATAGAGAGATAGATAGATAGACAGACATCACATAGATAGACAAATAGACAAATAGATAGATAAACATATACATAGATAGATAGAATTGATGATAGATTCATAGATACATAAAGAGATAGACATATAGATAGATAGATATATATATATATATATGACAGATATATATATAGATAGTTAGATAGATAGAAAGATAGATAGATAGTAAGTTAAATCAATTGATAGACAGATAGACAAATAGATAGATAGATAGATACACGGCTAGATATATATATATTTGATAGTAGTTGGATAGATAGATAGTCAGATAAACATATAGACAAATAGATTGAAAGATAGATTAATAGATAGATTGATAGATATATTGAAAGAGATTTAGATTGTTTGATAGATAGATTGATTAATATACTTTTTGAATGATAGATAATTAGAAAGATAGATAGACATAGGAATAAAAAGAAAGATAAATAAATTGATAGAAAAATAGATAGATTGATAGATTCATTGATTGATTGATTTAAAGATAGATAAATAGAAAAATAGACAAACAAATAGACAAATAGTTAAACAAAAAGATAGACAGATAGAAAAATGAATATTTAGATAAAAAGATAGACAAGCATATAGATAGATGACACACGACTAGACAAACAAATAGATAGATAGGCAGATAGATAGAGAGATAGACCTCCAAATAGACAAACAAACAAATAGATAGATAGATACATAGATTGACAGACAAATCTTTATATAGATTAATACATAGAAAGAAAGATAGATGGATAGACAGATAAATCGATAGACAGATATATATATAGATAGATAAACAAATAGGTAGTTAGATATATAGAATAATAGATAAACAATAGACAGACAATAGTTAGTTGTTAGTCATACAGATATACAAATAGATAGACAGACACAGATACCCAAAAATAAAGAGATATAGATTAATATATAAATAGACAGATAGTAGATAGATAGATAGATTGATTGATATTTAGTTAGATAGATAGAAGATAGAGAGACAAATAAATAGGCAGAAATACATCCAGATAGATAGATATATAAAAGATAGAAAGATAGATATACAAATAGATAGTCAAACAAATAGATAGACATTTACACAGATATAAAGGCAAATACATAGACAGAAAGATAGACAGACAAACAGAAATTCAAATTGATAGATAAATTGGAAAATAGATAGATAGATAGACAGAACTATAGACATGTAGACATATATAAAGATAGATAGATATAATGATAAATAGATAGACATATACAGATAGATAGATAGATAGATAGATAGATAGAAACTTTGATAGATAGAGAGATAGATAGGCAGTTAAATAGATAGATATATTGATTGATTGATTTATAGATATATAGATAAATATATAGACAATAGATAGGCAAATAGATAAGAAAATAGATAGTCAAATAGATAGTCAAATAGATAGTCAAATAGATAGTCAAATAGATAGATAGATAGATAGATAGATTGATTGATTGACAAATCAATAGACAAATAGATACACAGATAGTTAGATAGATAGATATATAGATATATAGATATATAGATAGATAGTTAGACAAAATGATAGACAAATATATAGATAGATATATCGATAGATATATTGACAGACAAAAAATAGATAGATATATAGAAAGATCGATAAATAATTAGATAGAAAGATATATTGATAGATAGATAGTTAGACAAATAGATAGACAGATAGATAAACAAATAGAAAGACAAATAGATAGATAGATTGATAGATTATAGATAGATAGATTGACAAAAAAGTTCACAGATAGATAGACAAATAGACAGATAGATAGATATATATATAGATAGACAGATAGATTGATAGATATATAGATAGATAGATAAAAAGTTGATAGATAAATAGACACATAGATAGATAGATAGATAAACTAATAGATAGATAGTCAGATAGATATATAGATAGATATATATATATATATATGTAGATAGATAGTCAAATAGATAACAAATAGATCGATATATATATATATATAGATAAATAGATAGATGGACATATAGATAAAAAAATAGATTCACAAATAGATACACAAATAAATAGATATATAGATAGGTACATAGATAGATATATAAATAGATTTATAAACATATAGATAGACAGACAAACAAATAGATAGATAGATTGAATTATTGCTTGATAGATAGATCGAAAAATAATTGTTAGATAGATAGATGTATAAATAGATATATAGATAGATGATAGACAAATAGATAGACATACAGATAGATATATATATATATATAGATTGTTAGATAGATAGATAAGATAGACAATAGATAGTTAGTTAGTTAGAAATTTTGTTAGATATATAGATAAATAGATAGATAGATACATAAATAGATAGAAAGATAGACAAATATATAGACATATAGATAGATTAATTGATAGAAAAATAGCTAGAAATAAAGAAAGAAAGATAAATAGTTAGACATATACATAGATAAATAAATATATAAATAGATAGACATATAGATATACAAATAAATAAATAAATACATAGACAAATAGATAAAAAACAGAATAATAAGATATTTATTTAACTTTAAATATTTGGCTAGAAAAATAATTCCTATCTAATTTGCACGGGATTAGCTAGGGAGTATCAAGAGATGTTAGATTTTACATTGAATTACAAATTTGTGATCAGTTTTTTGATAGATTAGAGATGGAAACATTTAATTGAAAAATATCCCAAGTTAATATTATTGTAGATTTTCGCACAAAGATTAGCTGCAATTTTAGCAATATCTTTTGCGATGAACTTTCCCTAGTTAATTAGATTGAGACAAATTCCATCACTAAATAATTATCTGAAAAAACATTTTCATGATTATTTATTAATTACAAGCGATTAGTCCTTAAATGAAAATTTTCACAAATATATGCATTTAGCTAGGGAATTTTCCCTAATTATTTGTGTTGTGGATTATTTCTGTTGCTAATCTATACTAATTTATTTTTTTATTTTTATATATTATTTTTTTTACTATTTGTTGTAATTTTGTATATTGAAGGTTTTTAATCATCTATGGATGAGGAATCCATGAAAGACACCTCCTCAAATCATTATAAAAATATGATATTATAAAAAAATAATTTCAAAAATATATAAATATGAAAAAATTTTATATTATTAAAGACTAAAATAACAATTTAATTATTATAAAATTTTTAAAAAAATTATAGATAAAATTTTTCTAAATATTTATTATGAAATTTAAATATTTGTATTAAAAAATTGTAGATAATTAATTCTATAATTATACTCATTTTAAATATATTTTAATAAATAAATGAACATACATAAAAATTTATACTAATAAAAAGCTAAAATAATTAATTGTATGATTAAATAAAAAATATTTACAAAAATATCTGAATTAATAAATAAAAAGTAAATATTTATATTATTTAAGGTTAAAAAATATTTTTATGATTATAGGAAACTTATTAAAAAATAATTACTAAAAGATTTAAAAAGCTTGAATTATAAAAAAAATTAAATTATTCATAAAATTTAAAAGAAAATAATTTGATATTTAAAGATAAATACGTAGATGTTTTAATTACATCAAAAAAAATTTAATGATTTAAAAAAATATTCCCGAGTGGTTATAAAAATAACACTTCAAGTATTTTTTAGGGTTTAAAAGATTTATTTAGAATATTACTAATGATATTTTTTTGTTCTAAAAAAATTAAATTTTCCATTTTGGTTGATTTAATTCAAGTTTTATTTTTTAACTACTAAAATTTATAAGAATTAAATAATTGAGTAAGATTTTTACTATTAGCTTTTAATATTATGTTTTTTAAAAAAAAATAAATATATCTTTTTTTAATGATATGCTCACTTTAAGTAATATTTGTAATTTTATAAATTATAAATTATATCAAATAATATTAAATTTTATGGCTTTAAAATTATTTCATATTACTAATCTTTGGGTGGTAGGATTAGAAGGATGAGGGATTGCATATAGGTATTTTGGTATATTATTTTCATTGCATATATTATCTTTTACAATTGTGTTGTGTAATTATATAAATACTAATATTGGTTTTCTTAATAACTTTGAAGTTAAATTTATTTATGAGAGAATAATATTTAAGATGATTGAACACTTGAGAAACTTTTGTATTATAGAGTCTCTTCAAACATAGTCTCTTCAAAGTTATTGGGTAAAATTGTTTAGATATTTGTTTTTTTTATATATCTTGTTAGAGCGAGTGCCTTCTGTACTTGGGCATGAATGTGATCTACATATCTATCTTATCTTATCCTAATATATAGAATCATTTAAAATATGAAAGCTAAATAATAAAACAAATCTTACCAATATCTTATCTTTCAAATCTTACCTTAAAAGATTGAAGAGATCGTGCATGATAAATCTTGAATTCGAGACTTTTTGTTCGTAGTGTTTTGACGGATTTTTTTCATCACTTAAAGATGTGATATCTTATTAGATAGAAAAATATATCTATTTTAACATTTGAATAAGTCATGAAATTGAAGACCAAATGGAAGAACATATACATCCATTATTTGAATTCCACAAGAAATTGAAAATTGGATTTGAAAATATATCAATTATAATTGGTAGTTACTTATAAATGACTATAAACTCTAAGTTTATTCCATGCTAATTCATAAAATTTTTAAATCCAAGATGAGATTATTAATCCTACTTTGTTTTACTATCATCAAATCATATCCCCCTTCAATTCTATCCAATAAAACACAACCTAAAGAGTAACTAGGCATGAGGAAGGATTAAAAGAGCTTATAGAAGCTACCATTTTTCTAATCATGCTTTACCTATTATAATAGATTCTATTAATGTATTCAAATATATCTAGATAGATAGACCGATAGATTTTCAAATAGATAGGAAGATAGATATGAAAATAAATTGATAGATAGACAAATAGATGGACATATAGACAGATATAAAGATAGCAAGATAGATAAATAAAAAGATGGATGATATATAGATATACAGATAGATAGACAGAAGATAGACAAGATAGATAGACAGATAGATAGATAGATAGATTTATAGATATATTGATAGACAGATAGATTGACATAAAGATAGATAGATAGATATACAGATAGAAAGATCGATAGATAGAAATATAGACATACAAATAGATCGATAGACAGATAGATAGACATACATCTAGATATACAAATATTTTGACATATAGAAAGATAGATAGAGAGAGATTGATATACAGATTGATAGAGAGATAGATAAATATTTAGAGATTTAGAAAGATAGACAGACAAACAGATAGATAGATAGATTAGATTAATACATAGATAGATAGAAAGATAGATAGATATATAAAATATAGATAGATATATAAAATATAGATAGATAGAAAGATAGATAAATAAATTGATAGATATATAGATAGACAAATAGATAAATATATAGTTCTGTAGATAAATAGATAGCTAAATTGATAGACAAATAGATAGATAGATAGATATACAAATAAATAGATAGATTGATAGACTGATTTATAGGTAGATTGATAGAAAATTTAATAGATAAATTAATAGACAAATTGATGGACATATTGATTAATTGATTGATTGATTGATAGATTGATAGATAGATAGATAGGTTGATTGATTGATATATAGATAGACAACAAATTTTTAGATAGATACATACATAGATAGATAGATAGAAAGAAAGATAGAAAGATAGATAGTTCATAGATATATAAATACATAGATAGAAAGATAGATAGATAAATAGATATATATATAGAGATAGATTATTTGATAGATAGAAAGATATACAAATATATAGAAAGATCGATATATTGACAGACATATAGATAGATAGATATATAATAGATAGATATATAGATAGATAGAGAGATAGATAGACACATAGATAGATATATATTTAGATAGATATATATTTAGATAGATAATTAGATTGATAGAAAAATTAATAGAATGATTGATATAAAGATTTATAGACATAATAATAGAAAGATTAATAGACATTTTAATGGATAGATTGAAACATAGATAGAAAGTGAGATAGATAAAAATATTGATAGAAATATATAGATAGATCGATAGATAGATAGAAAACTAGATATACAAAAAGTTTAATAGATAGATAAATAGATAGATTCATAGATTATTAGACATCTAGATAGATAAATAAATAGTTTGATAAATTATTAGATAGTTAGATAGATTAATAAATAGATAGAATGATAGATAATCAGATAGATAGATATAAAATTGGATATATAGTTTGAAAGATATAGAAATAGATAGTTAGATTGATAAATATATATATATATATAGATAAATAGTCATAAATATAGACAGATAGATAGATTCATTGCGAGATAGATTGATAGAAAGAAAGATAGATAGATAGATAGACAAAATGATAATTTAAAAGATAGACAGAATGATAGATAGATAGATATAAGGATTGATAGTCAGAGAAATATAAATAAAGTTAAATAAATAGATATACAAATAGACAGACAGATAGACAGACATATAGATAGTCATGTAGTTAGATAAAAACATATACAGATATAAATGTAGATAAATAGATAGATAGATAGATAGACAAATAGATAGACAGACAGATACATAGATAAATAGCTAGAAAGATAGATAGGTATACTAATAGATAGATAGATAAACAGATAGATAGATTGAGAGATATATAGATAGATAGATAGACAGAAAGATATACAGATTGATTGATATACATATTGATAAAATGATTGATATATATATTGATAGATAGGTTGAACGATAGGTTGATAGACAGATGGATAGACAGATAGATAGATAAATAGATAGATTGATAGATAAAACGATAGACAAATAGATTTACATATAGATAGACAAAAAGATAGACAAAAAGATAGACAAAAAGATAGATGGATATACATATAAATAGACAGATAGTTAGAAAAATATAAATATAGATAGATAAATAGATAGATAGACGATAGATAGATATATAAATAATTAAATTAAAAAAATGATAGAAATATACACAACTAGGTTGATAGATAGAATTGATAGAGTGATTGATAGTTAGATTGATAGATATATCGATAGACAGATTGATAGACAAATAGATAGATAGAGAGACAGATAGACAGAAAGATAGATCCATAAATATATACAAATATAGATACTAAGATAGGTAAGTATATAGATAGATAGATAGATAGATCACAACAAGAAAAATCCCATATAGTTAGGGACAATTCCCTAGCTAAATGAGCATTTTTCGTCACTAAATGGGATATAGCAATGGATTAACGATGGATCAGTTCCCTATCAAAAGTGCTGGTCACTAAAATTCAGTGAGGAAAATTATCCCTAGCTAAAAATTTAGCAACGGAAAAATCACTTGCTAAAAAAACAAATTTCCTATCTAAATTAGCAAACTAAATGAGATATTCCATTGCTAAACAAAAAAGTGACGAAAGAATCCCAAGCTAAAGTGATGGTCGCTAAATTTTAGCAACGGAAATAGTCCCTAGCTAAATAAATGTAGAGACAGAAAAATCTATTGCTAAAATAAAGATTTTCCTTGCAAATTTAGAAAGGGATTTTTCCCTAGCTATTTTAATTTCAAAACTATTTTCAAAATTTAATTTATTTTAAATTTTTTAATTAAATAATTTAATATTTTAAAATCAAATTGAATAAAAATTGAAACTATAAATAATTTATAATAAACAAAAAATAAAATCATTTAATAACTTATTCTAATTCAATAGTTTATATAATTGAAATAAAAAAAATAGAATTTTATTACATCTTATTCATCAATGTATCTACCGACAGTGCATAAAATATAATATATCCATTCATTGACATTGCTTTCTTTCCCTCTAATCCTGTGATAATCATTTTTTTACTGTGAAAAAGCTGTCCGAGTCACGGTACATATTGTCTAGTTAAAAATTTTATCATTTATACAATCTTTGTATGAGGAACAATGTAGCATCATATTTGTAAGAAATTTAAACCACTCAGTCAAATTAAAATAAAAAAACAATATGCTTTGATCAATATATAATCTTGTAGTATATATGTAAATATATACTAGCATTTCACATGTACATATATTACTACAGTATATGTACATAAAAACTACAGTATTATGTGTACATATATACTGAGTACAAATATACTCAGTATATACGTACATAAAATACTATCGTATTATATGTACTTATATACTAAATTTATTCATACGTATATACTACATTTGTTGCTGTTGATGCTACTCTCGCTACCACTGCCGCTCCTGCCTCCATTGTCACTGCCGTTGTCGCTGCTAATACCACTGTTGTTGTCATCATTGTTGACGCTGCCTCTACTGTCGCCACTACTGCCGATGTAGCCGCCACAGCTGCCGCCGCTACCCCCACTGTCGGTGTTGCCACTATATGCCATAGCTACCACTACTGCCACTAATGCCGCTACCACTGTTGCCAGCGCTACTACCATCGCCGCTGCTACTGCCACCACTACCGCCGCCACCTCTGCCACTGTTGCCACTACTTTCGGTGCTGCCGCTGCTATCGCCACTGCCAATGCTACTTCGGGTGCAACCTCTACTACTGCCGCTGCCTCTGTTATCACTTCTCCCACCACTCCCGCCGATGCCACTGTTGCCCCTGCTGCTGCTGCTTCCGCCGGTGCCACAGCCACCACTACCGCTACTACCGCCACTACTTCTTTTGTAGCCACCACCACTGCCGTCACGGTCACTTATACCATCACTACCACTAATTGTCACTGTTGTTGCTGTTACTACTATTGATTATAGGCTTTTACATACCTATAATAGGCTACAACTATACCCAAAATATTTGAAGACACACAAACATATTCACAGATATATAAAAATAGTTAGTATAGATATGAACAAACACAAATTAAAGTTGATTTTCATACAACTTTAACTAAAATTTAATTAAATAATATAATATTTTTATATTAAATTTAATAAAATCAGAATCTATAAGTTAAAATTTTAAATTAAACCAAAAAATTCATTTAATAACTTATTCTAATACAATATTTTAAATAACTAAAACAAAAAATTAACAAAATTATATTATATCTTATTAATCAATGTATCTATCGACTGTGCATAAACTATCCATGCATTGACGTTGCTTTCTCTCCCTCTGCTCTTCCGATCACAAACATTCTGCTGTGAAAAAGCTGTCTGAGTAATTGTGCTTCATGTCTGTTGAAAAATCCCTTCACTTATACAATCTTCGTATGTTAAATAATGTGGCACCACATCTGTAATAAATTTAAACGACTCAATCAAATCAAAATAAATTAAAAAAAACTATGTTTTGATAAATATATATTACTGCAGTAAATATGTACATATATACTAGCATTTAACTCGTTAATATATTACTGCAGTATATGTACATATAAACTTTAGTATTATGCATACATATATACTGAGTCCATATATACTCACTATATATGTACATAAATACTGTAGAATTATATGTACGTATATACTGACTATATACGTATGTATATATTGCATTTGTTTCCATTGTGCTACTCTTGTTGTTGCTGCTGCTCCTACCACTACTACCACTACCAGTGTCGTGGCTACCGTTGTTACTGCCACTACCGCCGGTGTTGTCGGTGTGCTGGTGCTGCCAGTGTGGCGCTGCTACCGGTGCTGCCCATTATCGGTGCTACTACCGCCACCACCACTGACGCCACTACTACCGCTACCGCCACTACTACCGGTGCGCTGCCACAGCCTGTGCTTCCGGTGCTGGCGCCACTGCCAATGCTGGCGCCACTGTTGGTGCTGCCGCTGCTACTGCTTTTGCCGGTGCTACCGCCACTGCCACTGATGTTGTCACTGCCACCGCTACCACTACTACCACTGCTGATAATAGGCTTTTACATACCTATAATAGGTTAAAACTCTACCCAAAAAATCTGGAGACACACAAACATATTCACATATATATAAATAGTTTTTATTGACATGAACAAACACAAATTAAAGTTGATTGTAATACAGCTTCGACAAAATTTTAATTTAAATAATTTAATATTTTTATATTAAATTTTATAAAAATAGAAACTATAAATGAAAATTTTAAATTAAATAAAAAAAATTCATTTAATAACTTATTATAATACAATATTTTAAATAACTAAAACAAAAAAATAAATTATATTACATCTTATTAATCAATGTATCTACCGACTGTGCATAAAGTATAATTTAACCATGCATTGACGTTGCTTCTCTCCCTCTGCTCCTCCGATCACCACTTTTGCTACGTAAAAGTTGTCCGAGTCATGGTACGTCATATCTGTTGAAAAATCCCTTCACTTATACAAGCTTCATATGAGAAACAATGCGATACCATATCTGTAAGAAATGTATACCACTCAATCAAATCAAATTTAATAAAAAAAACTATATTTTAATAAATATATATTACTATAGTAAATATGTACATATATATTAGTATTTTACTCGTACATATATTACTGTAGTATATGTACATATAAACTATAGTATTATGTATATACATATACTGAGTACATAAATATTACGTATATATGTACATAAAATACTGTAGTATTATATGTACGTATATACTGACAATCTACGTTCGTATATACCACATTTGTTGTCATTACTGCTATCCCACTTTCATTGCCACTCCTGCCACTGTTGTCGCTTCCGTTGCTGCTGCCACTACTACTACCACTGGCATTGCCACTGCTGCCGCTGCCACTACTACTATCGCTGGCATTGCTACTACTGCCGCTAGCACTGCCACTGCTGCCGCTACTGCCGCTGCCACTGCCGCTGCCGCTGGTGCCTTGCTATCGCAGCTGCTACCATTGCTGCCTTGCTACCGCTACTGCTCCCACTGCCACTGCTGCTACTACTGCCGCTGCTACTACCATTGCTGCTACTGCTTCTGCTGCCGCTGTGCTACTATTACTGCCGTTGTTGCCACTGCTGCTGAAACTGCCTGTGCTGCCACCTTTGCTGGTGCTTTAGCTGCTACCACCACTGTCAATGCTATAGCTGGTGCCACATTTGCCGGTGTTGCAGCTACTGCCGCCATTGGTAGTGATGCAGTTGCTACCACCACTACCATCATTGCTAGTGCTATAGCTACTGCCACCACAGCCGGTGCTGCCGCCGCTGGCGCTGATGCCACCACAGCCGCTAATTCATAATTAAGTTAATTGGAAAAGCAAAGAACTAAACCAAAATAAAAAATTTAAACTTTCAAAAAAATATCATAATTATTTACTACATATAGACAAAAATAAATAACAGTTCAGAAATAATTCTCATATGAAATCATCCTCATAATTTGTAGGGAATTCTAGCCTCTCCTGTGTGGTTTCGCATCTGGATCTCGGAATGCTATTTGTTGCTTCATTGCCGCTAACTCCGACTCCATATAGGACATCTACAGTTGCATTACATTCTTAATTTTCTTCATCTATCATTAATTTTTAATTTCTTGCATTTATTCCATCAAATTAGTATACTGCTCATTCTTATGTTCTTTAATTTCATATATTTATTCCTTCAAATGAGATATCTGCTCATTCTTCTTTTTCATTTCGGTCTCCATAACTATAATATGTTAATTTGTTTCCATTGCAGTTATTTCAATTTATATGGTGATATTTCTCATGAAATACTAAGAATAAATTATGAGATATCTGAAATGATTTCATCCAACACATGAATAATAAAAAAATAGTCATATTTAAAGTTGAATCCACTTTTCCACACATTTCAAGTAAAGAGAAAATAATGTAAACCTACAATATGATCAAAATAAATAATGATATTATGTAAGACATCTCATTATTGTGGCATAGGAAAAGTTGAGAGAGAGAGAGGGAGGGAGAGGGAGGGAGAGGGAGGAGAGTGAGAGAGAGAGAGGGGGAGGGAGAGGGAGACGAGAGAAGAGAGAGAGGGAGACGAAGAGAGAGATGGAGAGAGACAGAGAGATGGAGAGAGAGAGAGAGAGAGACAATTGGAGATAGTGAGAGAGAGAGAGAGAGATGGAGAGAGAAAGAGAATCAGAGAGAGTGAGAGAGAGAGAGAGAATCAGAGAGAGGAGAGAGAAATGGAGAGAGAGAGAGGATGGAGAGAGAGAGAGAGATGGAAGAGAGAGATGGAGAGAGAGAGAAAGAGGATAGAGAAGATGGAGAGAGAGAGAGAGAGAGAGAGAGAGGATAGAAAAGATGGAGAGAGAGAGAGAGATGGGGAGGGATAGAGAGATGGAGTGGGATAGAAAGATGGAGAGGGATAAAGAGATGGGGAAGATATATAGAAAGAGAGATGGAGAGAGAGAGAGAGAGAGAGATGGAGGAGAGAGAGAGAGAGAGATATATGGAGAGAGAGAGATGAGAGAGAGAGAGAGATATATATATATATATAGATGGAGAGAGAAAGAGATGGAGAGAGAGAGAGGGAGAAAGAGAGGAAAAGAGATGGGGGGGAGAGAGAGAGAGAGAGAGAGATAGATTGAGAGAGAGTGAGAGAGATTAATAGAGTAATGCCTATTTTTTTAAGGTTTGTTTTATTATTATGCCCTCTCTTTTGGCGGAGGAATACATTTGTACAAACTAATACTACCTTTTCCCTTTTACACCATTTCTCAAAAATAAAAGATAAAGCCTAGCTCTATGGATTTATACTTTTGATTCTCTTCATTTAAGTATGCATTATGAAGAATGTTTGCTAGTTTTGATGCACTTTTCTGGACTTTTTTGTTCAAACTATGTTTGTAATCTTTTCCTGCCTTTCATAACTTTATTTGGCTCTTTAACTTTGCTTTTTCAACATCACCTCTCGCTGCTCCATATACCTTGGCTTTTTGTTGACCCCTTCACCCGTTGATGCCTTATTGAGCCCCACTACTTGACAGGTCTCCTTGGTTCTTAGAGGTGTATATTCAGACTCTTCCTTTATCACTCTGTGAACTTGTTGAAGCTTAACTCCGTGTCCCTTCTATTGGCTTTGCTGTATGAAGACTACCCTTACAGACTCATACAGGCGCATATACTGCCTATACAGACTCCTTCCGCCTTTAACATTATTAATAGCAAGTTACAGACTCTATTTTCTAGCTCATTACACTTCAAATTCAACAAAATTACAAGCAATACTTAGAGAAGATAAATCAGCTGTCATCAATACTAAAGCCCCCTTTGGTTTGTTCCTTGAATGTTTTTCCTACAAAACTGACATCCCAATACAGCCAGAACAATATAGGTTATATTATCGCATCTATACCCTTACCAACTTGCATCTGCTTCCCTGTTGGGGCTTCTTTTAGGATGCCTTCTACAGATATCCTGCTCAGTGCCTCTTTTTTTTTTAAAATGTTTCTCATTCTTCAGGCTGGCCCTTTTCCCCCATCAGGACTAGGAAGATTTTCAGTTATGCCTTGCCACTGCCTACATTTTTCTTTATAAACTACAATAGAGTGCAATAAAGAGAAACAAAAAGCATATACCAAAGTAAGAAGTATTCCACTAATTTTTTTAAATTTTGTTTTATTCTTTTAATTTTGAACTCTAATATAAGGAAATCCTATTTTTTTCAAGTATTATCAATCCTTTATACTTATCTAGAATGTTATTCTCATCGAATTCCTGAAAACTTTCTCCCATACCTTCCTCTGCTAATTTGTCTACAAGCACATAGCTTCCCTAAATATGTGAATAATTTTTCCTTTGAGTTCAATTACTAATTCTTTTATCTTATTAATATCTTCATCTAACGTCAATAGCTCTATTTTTTCTTTCACTAGGTCTACTAAAAGACTCAAGTCTACCTGTATTGAATTTTGCTGAACCCATTTTCTTTGCAAATTTGAAGACCCTTATATAGGGCCATTGTTTCTGAGTGCAAAACTGAAGAGGCTGTTCCTTTCATTGTAAATGCCTTAATTACTCTACCTTCCTCATTTCATATTACTCCTCCACCTCATGTCATTCCCATGTCTCTTTTAAAACTTCCATTTGTATTCAAGATAAGGTAGTCTTTTTGAGACTTTCTCCACTTAATAATTTTAAAAGCTGGTGGTTTTCTAATGCTAGTGGAAAGGCCCCATGACTTTTTTTTCATCAATGTCCTTATTTTTTAGTTTTATCAGGTAGCATGCCGTTATGAATGTGCTTTCTCTTTTAATCTCTTCTAAGATGTTCTTATATCTCATCGGGATATTCTCAAATGACTTTTATTTCTGGCTTTCCATATGCACCATATTGTATTATGAGGGATATATTGTCTGAGCATTTGAGAATTTATCCTTGGTGCGGTTTTGATCCCAACTTTCTAATCTATCAATAAGATTTTTCTGCTTCTATTTTAATTTATGCTTCTGTTTCTAGTCTTCCCCACAATTTATCAGCTATTGTTCCTGTAGAAAAATAAGTGCTCATACTTTCTGTCTCCTTTCTACAACATTCAACATCTAGAGGCTAGCCTTATTCCCTTTCTTTGTATATTCTCATCTACATGTATGCCTTTTGCATGAAGTTTCCACACAAATATATTAATTTTCTGTGGATCTATTTTAACCATAATCTTTCGTAAATATCTTGCGACTTGCCTTTTTCTTCTTACTAAATTTTTTGCGCTCTTTAATGTGAAAATTCCTTGAGCATTGAGCTTCCATTTTCCATCCTTTACTTGTCAGAATCGCCTGATTTTCTACTATATTTTTTCTTTATTCTTAATTTCCAACTTTTTGACGCCTTTCTAAAGTTAACCAGCTTATCCCCAAGCCCATATCTAGCATTTATATATGCAGCCCAAAGACTCCCATTTTCTTTTACTCTCCATCAGTTCTTGCAAGCCCATGCTTTAGTTATATCTTCTAGTGTGGAGAATCCTAATCCAGCTTCTTCCTTAGGGTAACATAAATCTTGCCATTTTTTCTAGAGAAGCTTGTTTTTCCTTCTTTTTTCCCCCATAAGAAATTTTCCATTTCTCTTTCTATTTTTTTAACTATGCTTTTGGTGGCTGCGTCGACATTAAAATGTGCGTTAGAGAACTTTGAAGTACATGTGTTAAAAAGTGTAATTCTTCCTGCCATACTTAATAGATTCACCTTCCAACTCGCGATTTTATTTCTAATCTTATCCACTAAGAATGATAATATAGCCTCCTTCACCTTCCTCTCATAAATTGGGCATCCTAGGTATATAAGAGCACCCTTTGCTTGCACGAAACTTGTGATTCTACTAATCCTTTGAGAGGTAATTTTTGATGTGTTTTTGTACGTAAGAAATTGACATTATTCTTATTCAATGCTTGTCCTGTTTCTACCTCCAAAAACTGCAAAAATATCATCATATTTTTCAATGATTTACTATTGGCATTTGTGAATATGATAATATCATCCGCATATGCCAGACAATTCACAGGAGGAGTGTGCCTGGGCTGCTGAAAGCAATGATTTTTTACGCTTCTCATTTCCTCTTTTAAGCTAACTATAAATAGTTCTAAATATATAGTGAAATAAAGCAGGGGAGAGAGGGTCCTCCTGCCTGAGTCCTCTTGTTGGTTTAAATTCACCACCTACATGTCCAATTTACTATAAGTTTTACCCATGCACTTGAGACACACCTATACATCAAATCTATCCAGTATTCTGAGAAGACACCAACTTTCTCATGAGATACATAAAACATCCCATTCTACTCTATCGAAAGCTTTAGCCAAATCCAATTTAGAATAACATTTCATCCTCTCACTTTTGTTCCTACTTCTCTCATCATTTTGATGCTAAGTTTATATTTTCCACCATCAATCTGTTTTTACAAAACCTACATGCTTAGGCATTATAGTATTAGAGAATATTGCTTATTCTATTCTGTAATATTTTAGTTAAAATTTAAAAATAGAATTACATAGACTAATTGGTCTATAATCCTCCTCCCTCTGCGGGTTATCTTTCTTAGGTATCAACACAATGAAGGAAATAGCCCAAGATTTTGGAATTTCAGCACCTACAAAGATCCATTCAATGGCTGCAAGTAGATCAGTTTTAATGATATCCCAACTTCATTGAAAAAAACCATTATTCCATCCATCCAGACCTACAGCACTATCTTTGTCTGCACTGAATACTAGTTTCTTTAAGCTTCTTCTTCCTTCAGAGATTCACCTAAAAGATCATTCTCCTTTTCTGAGACTCTTTTTATAATGTTTCCCATTAACTTATTTTTTCTAACCATGCCTTGTCCGCATAAGACATTTTTGAAGTGATTATGTAATATATATTTTATCTCCTCCTCCATTTTCTATCCAATCCCCATTTGTTGACCTCAACCATTTTATTTTACTTTTTTGAATTTGAATGTTTGCCATTGCATTAAAAAATTTGTATTTTTATCTCCGTCTTTTAACCACTTAACTTTTGCCCTCTGCCTCCAGAAGACTTCCTCCATGTGCATTTTGAGTCTCAATTCTGCTTTAGCTTTATTGAGTTTTATTCTATCCTCTTGACTAGAAGTTTGTTCATATTTTATTTCTAAAGTATCCACTTCCTGTTCAGCTTCCTGAATTTTTTTATTTAAATTTCCAATACCTCCTTATTCCATTGTTCAAAGTCCATCTTAAGCTACGTAGTTTTTTAGCTAGGATTTGTATCGGGTTCCCCAAGAATGAACTCTTCCATGTTTCCCTTATTACTTTATCATATTCCTTATGCAATCCCCACATATTTTGAAAGACGAAGCCTTTATGTCTACTCTTGCTTTCTTGGAAGGATAACAAAAGTGGGCTATGAACTGAGTAGGTTCTATTTAAATGTTTCACCTTTATTCCTCCCAACTTATCTAGCCATTGCGAGTTAAAGAGAACTCTGTCTAGCCTGGACCAAGTTACCCCTCTTTTTCTCCAGTTATTACACCATGTGTAATTCGATCCTAAGAAGTCTGTTTCCAACAGATTCGCTCTAGCAATAGCCTCATTAAACTAGGCTATTGTTGTCTTATCCGGCTATCTTCCAACTTTTTTCTCAATGATGTTTCTAATCGCATTAAAATCTCCTCCGATGATCCACGTGGAGTTTCTTGCGGCTAAACTCCCCATCTCCTCCCATAGGGGTTTCTTCCCTCCTTCGTACTCTTCGCATAGACTACCGAGAAAAATGCTGTTGGCTATTTTTGGAAATTAAAAGTAATTATTTGCTCATCTTCTGCAAACTACCTCTAAAATCTACGTTCTTTCTCCACATAACCCATAACTTACTGTTACGGTTTGAGAAAGCCTTATCTAATCCGATCTTTCCTTTATATTTCTCTAATTGATTTCTATCGCCATTGGTTCAGCTAGAATGACAATTTTTAAATATGGATTTTAATTAATCTTTTAATTCTATTTATCGTTGGAGCATTCGCCACTCCTCTTATATTCCAAAACAAGCTGTTAAACATATCTATGTATCCCTAGCTTGAGCTCTTGTAATGCATTTGCTTTCATACTTCAAATTTTTGTATTTTTTTCTATTTCTAATGGACTTACTTGAGCTAGACAGGCACTATTTCAAATTCTTTAGTACGCTTATCTTTTCTAAGCTTCTTCCCATTTGCTTGATTTTTTCTATTGCTGATTGTTTATCTTGTAGGCTATCCTTGTGGTTTCCTACTTTGAAGATATTAAATCCTCATAACAAAAATAATAAATCAGATTACCTCCCTCTTTTTTGTTATTAATGCATGGCCAACTTTTCGCCTCCGACTCTTCTTCCGAAAGTAAATCATCATCCTCCCAATTATAAGGCTTCATATTCTCTTTTATATGTGCTTCACCTCTAAGTCCCATCCTATTCTTTCTAAGATTTATCATGTTATCTTTTCCCCTTTTTCTGCCCCAATAAACCCACTTCTTCTCTTCAAGCCACCTTCTAATCTCTTCTCTCTTCTTCCTTCCTAGGACTTTTCTCTGTCTCATCTCACCCCCCCTTTCCCTCATTTATGTTCCCCTCTTCACTATATTCTACCACCCCTTCTCCCCTGCCTCTTTTCCACCTCCCCCACTCTGCTTCATTAACCTCCTTCCTTCCTATTTCTCGGGAATCTCCCTCCTCTATCCACTGTTCTAAGCTCTGTTTTTGTACCCCATCACACATGTTCTCCCCTCTACTCCTTCTCACCCATACTTCTTTTTCCTTTCTATTTCTCTTTCCCCATTTCCACATCATGCAGTCATCCTGCCCATGCCCTAGTTTAAGACAACTTCGATAGTAAAATGGCATGGCCTCTGGGATAGTTTCCTGCCAGAAACCATTAGCAAGGTTAGTGCCTATCCACACCCTCTTCGGAGGGGGAGACTTGAGGTCAGTTTCCACGCATATTCTAGCCATGCTTGGCCTCGTTATCAAAGCCGTGGCTTCATCCAATAGAAGCGAGTACCCAAACAGCAAGCAATTGAGTAGAGAGATTACTTATTAAACAAATGTATAGGGAGTTTGGGTAATGAAAACCATACCGGTGTGATAGAGGACTCCTCCAGTGGTGAAAATTCTAGCATCCACTTGAAGACTCCAATGGTGTGATAGAGTAATGCCTATTTATGAAAGAAATGATGCAACTAACTAATAAGTATTTTGTGAAAATTAGTAAGGGATCAAGCAAAACATTTCCTAGTAATGGTTGAACAGCAAAGGACTAAAGAATTTATATAAGAAATTATGATAATGGATGAACTAAAGCTTGAGGGAAAAAAAATTAACTGATGCTTAGAAAATAGTTGCATAATTTATAAGGCTATATAGTAATGTTTTAACAATTTCAAGCCTCCCATTGAAGAAAAAGGACATGAAAAGTTTTTTTAGATTAACTCAAGCTAGTGTGATTGTTCCTTAATATATACTAATATTGAGAACTTAGTAAAATTTGTTTTCTAAATTATGAATAACAATGAAAAAAATTGACCTTTTTGGAAAATGGCTAAGAATTGAATTCAGATGTTGATATTTATCAAGCAATCATATATGAGAAAATTATTGATATAGCTTTAGAACTAGAGAAAAGCTAAAATTTTGTAATTATTTAAGAACAAGTGCTGAGACAATCCAAGAAAGTGAAATATGTGAAGATCATGTTAGTGAACTGAAGTGGTTTAGCACCTTGGACTCCAAGGATAGCTTACAAGGTATGTGAAGGAAAGTAATTGTGTACCAAAGAGAATGATTTCTCAAACACCCATAATTTTATAGTTGTAATGCGAGAATTTATATATATTCTAGATTATCATTTTATAGATATTGATTATTGGATTAATTATCAAAGTTTCTTCATTATCTAAGCTTACAATAAGTAAATAGTTTCTAGTATTTACTCAAGTAAACAATTCAGTGGTTAGTTTACAATAAGTAAAAAGTATCAAGTCCATGGGTATACAATTTATGAGTTAATGGCTATAGCAGTAATAAAATATGTTAGATCTACTCATCCCATATAGGTGGAACATCTCAAACCCATCAAAAAATCATCGACATCAATTCATGTATGAAATAATGTATGTCAGATGAGCTGGATATCTTATATATTTTATCCAGTATGAATCATATTGATAGTCAATGCTAGGGTATTATAAGAAAGCCTATGCAGCATTTAATTAAACATAGTAATTAAAATATAGTCAAATATATACATGTATTTAAATGTCTTGCAAATTAGTATCTATATACATAAAGCCCATTTTAATTTGAACTAATTGAAAAATGGTAAATAAATGTTTATAGATATTAATTTGACGTTAACAGATATTAATGTGACTATACTTTAAAATTACATATATTAAATACACTTACATTTTTATAAGAGTGTGTGTTTTTTCCCTATACATAAAGCCATGTATAAAATATAGTTTACAGATATTAATTTAATTATACCTATTGGGGAGGCACAGCATTATGGAATAATAGATATTTCATAATGCAAATTTATTAGACGTGTATTTCATAATGATGACTTACAAATTTCAAATATACATTATTAAAATCCTATCATAAAGTCAATATATCTTTATTTGTGTAAAATATGTATATAATGTTATATGTATAATACTAATTATATCTAAAATACACGACATGTATATTGAATGTATCATATATAAAATTATGATAGATATATATAGATATATATATATATATATATTAAATATATGTTGTTATTAATATATATATAGTTATGTTTATGTAAACTATTTTTATAGTTATAGATATAATAAAATATACTTATATATTTATGTTTTATATACACACTACCCAACACAAAACATCCATTTTTTGTGTTATATATGATTAAGTTTATATAAGCAATCCAAGTATAATTAAATTAATAGAATATGTATTTAAAAAAAGTATACTTAAATTAAGTTTATATAAGCATACCTACTGCCCAACACAACACAAATGCATTAGGTATGTATTACAATAAGTATAATCAAATTAATGTATACGATTAAAGAAGAAGAATTTCGAAAAAAAAATTAATAGAATCAATACGGATTAAGATAATTGATGAAGAATTAGGATAGAAAACGTACCTTAAATCAATAATAAATTATAGCTTAATTCGAATATGTTTATGTTGTATCGGTGTCGAGAGAAGGATGGAGGACTGCGGAGTAGTTGCGTCGCTTATTCTTTGAAAATGTCGAGAGGAAGATGGAGGACTTAATCTCGACAAAATAAACATTAAATAACAAATTATATATATTTCCAAAATATTTATATTTTTAATTATAAAAACATTAAATAAATAATATTATATATATATATATATATATATATATATATATATATATATATGTATGTATGTATGTATGTATGTATGTATGTATGTATGTATGTATGTATGTATGTATGCATGTATAATACAAAAAGACTCATTTATTTTATTTACTATTAAATTTTTTTCAATTAAATTAATGTGTGTGTAGCATGGTACAAATTAAAAATAAATACCTTACAATTTTTTATTATAATATTAATTAAACAATAAATATATAAACAATTTAAAAATATATATTTTAGCCTTATAAAAAAATATCAAATAGCTACGAAATTAACAAACTTCATATACTAAGACATATATGAAAAGATGATTTGTCTTCTAGCTACTCTCCTAAGAGTTATAAAATACTCTTAATGTTAAAAAATATATAAAAATTTATATTTTATGGTTATAAATTTTTAAAAATTCATCATATTAATTTTTATGTAGATAATATGTAATAATTTTAAAGGCATAAAATTTCATATTATTTGATATCATTTATAATTTTCAAAAATCAAAAAATTACTCAAAGTGATAAGATAATTAAAAAAAGTTATTGTAATTATTTTAATAAAGATTGAATGTTAAAAGCTAATAGAAAAAATATTACTCAATTGTTTAATTCTTATAAAATTTAGTAGGGGCAAATATCTATGTATTTATTTTTAAATATTAATTTATTTTCTTTTAACTTTAATGAAAAAATTTATATTTTTATTATATTTCAAAATTATTAAATTTTTTATTAATTATTTTTTAAAAAAGTTTCCAATAATCATTAAATTTTTTTTATCCTAATAATCATATTAATATTTACTAGTCTATTCATCAATTCAGCTATTTTATCATAAAATGAATTAATTTACATTTATATTAGTAGAATTTTTAATGTAGGTTAATTTAATTTTTAAAATATCAAAATAAATTATTATACTTATAGAATTAATTATTTAATATTGCTTTAATACGAATTTTTAAGTTTCTTAATTAAAAATTTTAGAAACATTTTTTGTATAATTTTTTAAAAATTTATACATCATAAAAATTGATATTTTAGCCCTTATTAATATAATTTTTTTTGTATTTTTATATTTTTAAATTATTTATTATAATATTAATTTTTTATGATTTTACGAGGAGAATGTAACTCTCAAGGATCACTCATCTATAGACCATTAACATAAATTTAATAAACAAAATTAAATATAATATTAAAATTAATAATAAATTAAAAAAATTTAATAATTAAATATTGGCTAGGGAAATTCCGTCGCTATGTTTCGGGATTTAATTAGCTATGGTAGTTCAGTCACTAAATCCATCGCTATATTCTAGATTTAAATAGCTAGAGAAGTTTCCTCGCTAAATCTATTGATATTTTCCAGATTTTATTAGTTAGAAAAGTTATGTTACTAAAATCTGTCACTATATTCAGGAAGTAATTGGCTAGGGAGGTTCCTCGCTAAAATCCATTGATATATTAAGTATGAATTAGGAAGGGAAATTCTATCGCTACATGCATAGCTATATTTTTGAGTTGTAATTTGCGAGAGAAATTACGTCGCTAAAATCTATCGCTATGTTCAGAATGAAATTAACTAGGGAATCCCGTCGCTAAAATATGTCGCTATGTGACGGATGTAATTACCTAGTGAAATTCTGTCACTAAAACCATTGCAAATTTCAATATTTTATTAGCTAGAGAAATTCTGTCGCTAAATTCATAGCTAACTTCTGGATTTTATTAGCTATGAAAATTTTGTCACTAAATCCGTTGGTAATTTCCAGATTTAATTAGCTAGAAAAATTTCGTCGCTAAATCAGTCGCTAATTTCTGGAATTTATTAGCTAAAGAAATTTTGTCGCTAAATCCATGCTAATTTCTGGTTTTTTTTAGCTAGAAAAATTTTGTTGCTAAATTTCACATTTTATTAGCTGAAGAAATCCCGTCACTAAATTCGCCGCTAAAGTCCCGGCTTTTCTTGAGCAGAATTTATGAAAATTTTTCATCGCTAAATCCGTCGCTAATTTCCCTACTTTTCTTGAGCGGAATTTAGGAAAATTTTTAATCACTAAATCCGTCACTAAATTCCCTGCTTTTCTTGAGTGGAATTTACGAAAATTTTCCGTCGCTTCTCCGTAGCTAATCCATTGCTAAATCCTCTACTTTTTTCTGATGTGGAATTTACGAAATTATTCCGTCCCTAATCCATTGCAAATTTTTATTTTAATGAAAAAACATAAATCCCTTGTTATTCCCAAGCTAATCCCTATCAATTTAGCTAGGGATTGATCCCTAGCTAAAATTCCCAAGCTAAATCAATATTTTCTTGTAGTGGATATTCAGATAGTTAGACAGATAGAAAGATATAGAGATATACAAATAGAATGACAGACATATAGATAGAAAGACATATAACAAACATATAGATAGATAGATTGATTGATAGTTAGATGGATTGATTAATAGATAGATAGATTAAGAGAAAGAAAGAAAGATATGTATATAGACAAATAGATAGCTAGATAGATAGATATATATATTTATAGATAGATAGATTGGTAGATAGAGACACAAATAATGTAAACAATAGATAGACATATAGATAAATATATAGATAGATATATAGATACATAGACAGATTGATAGAAATATTGATAGATAGATTTATAGACAATTTGATAGAAATATTGATAGAAATATTGATAGAAATATTGATAGATAGATTTATAGACAATTTGATAGATATATTGATAGATATATTGTTAGATAAATAAATAGATTGATATATAGATAGATAGATGGATGAATAGACAAATAGATAGTCAGATATATATGTAGATAAATAGATATATAGACAGACAGATAGACATATATAAAGATAAATAGATAGACAGATAGAGAGATAGATAGATATATAGATAGATAGAAAGATAGACAGAGAGACAGATAGATAAATAGATATTTAGATAGATAATTAGATTGAGAGACAGATTAAATGAAAAATTGATATAAAGATTTATATACATATTAATAGAAAGATTAATAGACATATTAATAGATAGATTGAAACAAAGATACAAAGTGAGATAGATAGACATATTGATAGAAATATATAGATAGATAGATAGAAAACTAGATATATAGAAAGTTTAATAGATTGATAAATAGATAGATCGATAAATTATTAGGCAGCTAGATAGATAAATATATAGTGTGATAAATTATTAGATAATTAGATAAATTAATAGATAGATGAACAGATACATATATAAAAAGTTGGATAGATAAATTTAAAGATTAATAGATAGATAATTAGATTGATATATATATATATATATATATATATATACATAAATATAGACAGATAGATAGATTCATTGAGAGATAGATGGACAGATAGATAGATAGATAGATAGACAAAATGATAATTTAAAAGATAGACAGAATGATAGATAGATAGACATATAGATTGATGGATAGAGAAATAGAAATAAAGATAAATGAATAGATATACATATAGACAAACAGGTAGATAGATATATAGATAGACATGTAGTTAGATAAAAACATATACAGATAGAAATGTAGATAAATAGATAGCTAGATAGATAACTAGATAGATAGACAGATAGATATATAGATAGATATACTAATAGATAGATAGATAGATAAATAGATAAATAGATTAAGAGATAGACAGACAGATAGATGGACAGATAGATAGACAGAAAGATAGATAGAAAGATAGACAAATTGATAGATTGATTGATAGACATATTGATAAAATGATTGATATACATATTGATAGACAGGTTGAATGATATGTTGATAGACATATAGTTAGACAAATAAATAGATAGACAAATAGATAGATAGATAAATAGATAGATAGATAGATAAATAGATTGATAGATAAATAGACAGATATATAGAAAATTATAAATATATAGAGAGAGAGAGAGATAGACAAATAGACATATAGATTGATAGATAGACAGATTAAAAAAATGATAGAAATATAAATGACAGGTTGAAAGATATATTTCATAGATAGATTAATAGTTTGATTGATAGATATATTGATAAACATATTTATAGACAAAAAGATTGATAGATAGATAGATAGATAGAAAGATAGATAAATAGATATATATTTAAAGATAGATACTCAGATAGGTAGGTATGTAGCTAAATAGATAGATAGATAGATAAATAGTCAGATAGTTAGAAAGATAGAAAGACATAAAGATGTGCAGATAGAAAGACAGACAAATAAATAGATAGAAAGACATATATACAAATAGATATATAGATAGATAGCTTGATTGATTGATAGTTAGATTGATTGATTAATAGATAAATAGATTGAGAGAAATATAGATAGATAGATATATAGACAAATAGATAGATAGAAAGATAAATAGATAGATAGATATATATATAGATCGATAGGTAGATCAGTAGTTATATACACAAATAATGTAAAAAATAGATAGACAGATAGATAAATAGATCGATAGATACATAGATAAATAGACAGATTTATAGAAAGATTGATAGATAGATTTATAACTACTGATAGATAGATTGTTAGACAAAGAAATAGACAGATTGATATATAGATAGATAGATAGATTGATAGATAGATGGATAGATAGACAAATAGATAGGCAGATAGATAGATAGATAGATATATATATATATATATAGATATATAGACAAATAGATAGGCAGATAGATATATATATATATATATAGACAAATAGATAGATAGAAAGATAAATAGATAGATAGATATATATATTGATAGATAGATCAGTAGATATATACACAAATAAGGTAAAAAATATATAGACAAATAGATAAATTGATCGATAGATACATAGACAAATTCATAGAAAGATTGATATATAGATTTATAGACAATTTAATAAATAGATCGATAGATATATTGTTAGACAAAAAAATTGATAGATTGATATATAGATAGTTAGATAGATAGATAGATGGATAGATAGACAAATAGATAGCCAGATAGATAGATAAATAAATAGATAGCTAGACAGATAGATAGACATATAAAAGATAGATAGATAGAGAGATATATATATATATATATATATATATATATATTTAGACACTTAGATAGATAGAGAGATAGGTAGGTAGATAAACAAATATATAAATAGATAGACAGACAGACAGATAGATAGATAATTATTTAGAAAGATAAATAGATATATAGACAGATAGATTTACAGAAAGATAGAAAAATTGATTTTTAGATAGATAGACATATAGATACATAGATAGATAGATAAATATATCGATAGATAGATAGACAAACAAATAGTTAGAGAGATAGACAGACAAAAAGATAGATAGATAGATAGATAGATAGATTGATTGATTTATTTATTTATTTATTGATAGGTATATAGAATGTTACAGATATAGACAAATAGATAGACAGATAGATAGACAAATTGATTGATTGATAGATTGATCAACAGATTGATAAATAGATTAACAGGCAGATTGATAGACATATTAATAGAAAGAGTGATAGATAGATAATTTAAAAAATATATAGATAGACAGATAGTTAAATAGATAGATACATAGATAGATTGATTGATAGAAAGATAGACAGAGAGATAGAGAGATAGATAAAAAAAGATGGTTAAATAGACAGATAGATATATAGATATATGCACAGATAGATAAATAGATTCAAAGATAAATACATAGATTGATAGGAAGATAGAAAGACAAATAGATAGACAGATATATAGATAGATAGATAAACTGATATATTGATATATAGATAGATATACATATACATTGACAGATAAATAGATAGATAGATAGAGATAAAATAGAAAGATAGATAGATAAATAGATAGTTAATTACATAGAGAAATAGATAGATAAATATATAGAAAGATTGATAGATAGATAGATAGATGACAAAAAAATAGACAGATAGGTTGCCAGATAAATAGACAGATATATAGAAATATAAATAGACACATATTTATATAAATAGATTGATAGATAAAAAGATAGATAGATAGAAAAATTGATAGACTAATAAATAGATAGATAGAAAAATAGATAGACTAATAAATAGATAGATATAGAGAGAGATATATATATATAATAGATAGATAGATATACATATAGATATAGATAGATAGATAAACAGATAAATAGCAAGATAGATAGACAGATAAATAGAAAGATAGATAGAAAGATAAATTGATAGAAAAATAGACAAATAGATGTACAGACATAGATAATAGATATTGATAGATAGATTGATAGATATTGATAGATAATAGATAGACAAATAGATAAATAGATAGATATATATAAAGAAAGATAGAAATAGATATATAGGTAGATAGATTTATAGATATATACATAGATATCGGACATCACAGACACCACACCACTATATACCATAAATTCATTAATTATTATTTATTTTTCTAACTTATAAAATATTAGTATGTCATTCCTAGATGTGGACCTAGGAATCCTTTGATAAACAGGCTCAAAATATGTTTGCAGATGCTCACTACCCTTGGATCTTCTGAAAATCTGAGCGGAAGACCAATCAAGGTGATAAGTTTGGTCATGCCTTCCCTACCCAACTCACTGCGGTATATGAAGGGGTAAACTTTGAGATTGAACCCGATCCAGCATCAAAAAAAGAATTGCTAAGTTGGGTTTGTCTAAGATCTAATGCACCATGTTTTTTGGTGCATATTTCGACATGCCTCTTAAAGTACTCAGTCCCTACCACACTCTTACAAGTAAAAATTTTATTACAATATTTGCATAGTGTTGTTTCTTCTTCCTCACCCCTAACATTTTTTTTTGTTTTATTGTATTAAAATGAGTCCAAACTACAAAAGTCCCCCTAGCCTTTTGTTTTTTAGATGTATGGGTTGAGATAACTCAAGAAACAAAAATTTCAACAGCCTCAGAACTTTGTGTAAAATTTTAATTTTCTAAATTTAAATTATTTTCATTAGTAATAGTCATTTTTTTTGCTTTTTTAGACAAGAAGATAGATTAAAGGGTAGAGAGAGAGAGAGAAAGAGTAAAAAAACTAATTCTTTTTAAATAATAATTATTATTTAAAAGTTTTAGCTGAATAATTAAAAAAATAAAAATATCTATAAAGCACAGTAGAGGTAAAGCACTTGTACCACACCATTACCAAGAATCCAACTTCCAAAGCCAAGCCCGAGTGCAAGTTGCGAGTCCCGAAAAGCCGTGCGAAAATTCCAAGAGAGAGAATATTAGGAGAGAGATATTAGAAAGAGTGAGAATTAATATTTTTGAAACACATAAAAATTAGAGAGATGGGGGTTTTTATAGAATATAATTAAGAAATTTTGTTTTAATAAATATTTTTTTATTTTTTTTAATATTTTATTGATCTTTTTGGGGCTGAATCATGTGGGCCGTAGGATTCAGCCCCATAGCCGTTGGAGGCCAAATCCAAAGACTTAAATTCAAAAAATTTTATTTTTTTTTATTTTTTTTAAATTTCGAACCTTTGGGGATTGGGGGCAGGCCAGCAGGGTGGGTGGGGAAGGGGGGATGGAATCAGACCCGATCCCAGGTAATTTTCAGAACTATTGGGCTCAACTTCTATGGCAAGGATGGTTTAGCGGGTCGTGACGAAGTATTGTGCCAACAGGCCACGGAACCGTGCTGGGCCAAGCACGACATGAGGCCCAGTTGACCTCGGCACAGCACGTGAAGGTTCATGTGGTAAACAAGCAGGGCACAAGAACATGCACGAAAAATCTTTATGCAGTGCTAGGCAGGGAATGGCAGAAACGTGCCGTGCCTCGTTTCGGGCCGGAACATCATTCTACCTCTAAAATAGATGAATAGATAGATATATATATATATATATATATATATATATATATAGATAAATAGACTAACAGATATATATATATATATATATATATATACATACAGATAGATAAAGAGACAGACAAACATATAGATAGATAGATAGATTAATAGATAAATAGAAAGATAGACAGATAGATAGTTAGTTAGATATAGAGAAAGATAGATATATATATAGACAGATAGATTGAATGATTGATAGATAGACAAAATGATAGACAGATTATTAGACAGATTAATACATAGAAAATAGGTAGATAGAAAGAAAGATAGATAGATTGATTGATTAATTGATTGATTGACAAATAGATAAATAGATAAATAGATAGATAGATAGGTAGACATATAGATAGAGAGATATAAATAAAGATAGATAGAAAATAGATAGGTAGACAGACAGACAGATAGATAGATAGATAGACAGATAGATAGATTGGTAAATAGGTGGATAGATAGAAACATAGATAGACAAATAGATAGATATATAGATAGAATAATAGATTGATTGATTGATAGACATTTAGATAAACAAATAGATATATAGATAGATAGTTAGTTAGATAGAGAAATAGGTAGAAAGATAGTAGAGAGAAAGAAAAAAAAGATAGTTAGACATATAAATAGATCAAAACATTGACAGACATATAATTAGATAGATAGAGAGATAGATTGATTGAATAATAAATAAATAGATAGGCTAATAGTTAGATAGATAGACAAACATATAGATAGATAGATAGATAGATAAATAGAAGGTAGAAAGATATATAGATAGTTAGATAGACTGATAGATTGATAGATATTTTGATATGTAGATAATCATATATATATAGATAGTTAGATACAAAAAAAGAAACCAAGAAAGATAAATAGATAGAGATACAAATAGATAGAGATATAGATAGACAGATAACTGATAGATAGATAGATAGACAGATAGATAGATAAATAGATAGATAGATAAACATATAGATAGATATTTAGATAGCTAGACAAATCAATATACAGATTGATAGATATATAGATAGATAGATAGATATATAGATAGACAGACAAATATATATATATATATATATATATATATATATATATATATAGAAAGATAGAAAGATATATAAATAGATAGATAGATAGACTAATAGAAAGATAGATTGATTTATAGATTATTCGAAAGACTGATTGATAGACAAATTTATAGACAAATTTATAGACAGATTGATAGATGGATAGATAGGCCTATTGATAGATAGTTCGATAGGCCTATAGATTGATAGATAGATAGCTATATAGATAAATAGACATATAATTAAAGATATATATTGAAAAATAGATAGATAGAGACACAAATAGATAGACATATAGATTTTCATATAGATAGATATATAAATAGATAGAAAGAAAGATAAATAAATATATAGACATATAGATAGACAAATTGATAAATAGATAGAAAGATGAATAAATAGATAGATAAATAGATAGACAGACAAATAGATAGAAAGGTAGATAGATAAATAAATAAAAAGATAGATAGATATGTAGATAGATAGAAAGACAGATATTTTGACAGATAGATAAATAGATAGATATAGATAGATAGAAAGATAGATATATAAATCGATAGAAAGAAAGATAGTTAGTTAGATAGATAGATAGAGAGATTGATTGATATATACATAGATAGATAGATAAATAGACATATAAATAAAGATATAGAAATAAAGATAGATAGAAACTAGATATATAAACTAATATATAGATAGATAGATAGGCATATAGATAGATAGATAGCAGGCCCATTATGCGAAAAACTTTTATACGAGCCATATAGAACTAGAAGGACATTAATTCAAAACATTAAGAAAAGAGTTTCCAAAGAGGATAACAAATTATTAGAAGCATACCCTACGGAAATTAACAAAGAATAATGGATTCTTTCAACATAGCAGGCCCATTATTAAATAAGAATTAGTTGCTACCATCTCCTAGATTTTTTCCGGGGCAAAAATTAACAAGGCATGGGCTAATTCTTACATTGTTCTGGTTCCTAAGAAAGAAAATTCACAAACTAGAAAGGACTATAGGCCAATTAGTTTATGTAATACAACTTATAAATTCTTGGCAAAAGTTCACCAAAATAGGCTTAGCATGGTTCTCCCAACTATCATTTCAGTAGAACAATCAGGGTTTGTTAAAAATATGCTGATGAAAGAAAACATCGATCTAGCATCAGAAATGATTATAGAACTAGGAGTTAAGACTAGAGGCCATAACTTAATCCTGAAATTAGATTTTTCTAAAGTATTTGATAGAGTTGAATGGGAAACATTATGCTATTTAATGAGAAAATTGGGGTTCTCAAAATTATGGATAGATTTAATATATAGATGCATTATTAGTACATGGGATAAAATACTTATAAATGGACAAGAGGGTAGTGAATTTAAAACTTCAAGAGGTCTTAGACAAGGGGACCCTCTCTCCCCTTCTTTATTTAAAATATATCTAGAACTCTTCATTGTAAATTTAAAAAAAGAAACAAGGGAGGGGAAAATTCTCATGTATAAGCAACCAAGAAATACACCTAGTAGCCGCTCCATGAGAAACATGATGAGATTCCTAAATATCCTAGAAGAAGAAATCGGGCAGCTACTAAACAAGAATAAATGTCAATTTATGATAGTAGAAAAAACCCGGGAAAACATTGGCCAAAAAATAAAATAATCACTGGATTTACTCAAAAGAAAGGTGCATTAATGTACCTTGGGTGCCCAATTTATGAGGGTAGATTGAAAGGGGAATACTTAGTTTTTCTAGTAGAAAAGATTAGACAAAAGATTACAGGTTGGAAGGAAGACCTTCTAAGTATGTCAGGAAGAATAACATTGATTACCTATGTACTACAAAGTTCGTTGGCGCATGTTTTAATGTCCTTACACCCTCCAAGAACTATTACTAACAAATTAGAAAAAAAAATGTCGAATTTCTTATGGGGCAAAAAGGATGGTAAAAATAAACTCCACTAGAAAAAAATGGTTAGATTTATGTTATCCAGTCGAGGAAGCTGGATGGGCTTTTCAAAATTGAATGATATAGCCAAAGCTTGGGCTTGCAAAATCTAGTGGAATATAAAAGATAACAAAAATGGCAGCCTTTGGTGAGATTATATAAAAGCTAGATATGGCCTTGGTAACAATGCCTTTAATAATCCAAAAAGAGCGTCAAAAAGTTTGAAACTAATGTACAAGCAATGAGATATAGTGGAGAATCATTCTATCTTAACTAAGAGTGGATGGAAATGGACCCTTGATGCGCAATGGAAAATTACATTAAAAAGCATAAAAGGTCTGGTGAGAAATAAAAAAATCTCTCAATAAATTTATGGAAAAGCTTGAGCTAAGGAGCTTCCACAGAAGATGAATATCTTTATGTGGAAACTGATCTCAAAAGCTATTTCACTTGACGAAAATATCCAAAAGAAATTAATAAAACTAGCGTCCAGATGTGAATGTTGCAATCAAGAAATCGAGAGTTTGGATCACTTATTCTCAACAGGAAAGATAGCTGAAAAAGTATGGGGTAGATTAGAAAAGGATGAAGACAAAGAAAATTGCCATGTATTTCTTATAGAAAGATTAAAAAATTGGGGGAGAAATAAAACAAAAAATAAGATACTAAAATAGATAAGGAACTACATACCACATATCACAATCTGGTGTATATGAAAAGATAGAAATAAAAGCAGATTTGAAGGTACTCATATGAAAATTATAAATATACTAGAAGAGATCAAGAATGAATGTGCATTTATTTCGGCTTATAGCCCTATTAAGTTGAGCAGTCTTGGAATGGATGAGAATAAAAGAAAGAATGGGGCCTCTCAACAAGAATAAAGAAGATTCTAGGGATAAAAATTATTAGATGGGAAAAGCCCCCATAAAATGGTTTAGTGCTAAACACGGATGGTAGCTTTAAGAGAAAGATGGGAGCTACAAGAGGAGGAGGAGTTATAAGAAATAATGAAGGTACAATTTTAAAAGCATTTACAATGAAAGCCTCTGCCACTTCAGCATTGCAAGTAGAGGTTATGACTTAAAAAAAGGGATTACAAATATGCAAAGATAATAATCTCCAAGATCTTCAAGTGCAGGTAGATTCGAATCTCTTGGTAAATCTAGTAACATATAAGATTAAAATGTGGCAATTTGAAGAGGATATATGTAATATAAAAAATTAATGTGTGAATTAAAAAACAAATTATACACATATTCTGGGAGGCTAATGTGTTAGCGGATAAATTAGCTGATGAAGGATAATAAGGGGCTCACAAGAATTTGAGTGTAATAATATTCAAGAAAAGTATAAAGGCTTAATAAGATTAGATAAGATAGGATTTCCATATTTTAGAGTTCAAAAAAATTAAAATTTAGACTTAGAACACTTGGAGGGAAGAGTAGAAATAATTATTATGCTTGATTTGTTGGATTTGTGTTTATAAGTAGTTCAGGTGAAAGTCTTGGAGCAGGAAATGTGCCCCCTTGGTCCTGAGGGGCGGACATAAAAAGTCAAGCAGAATGAAGGTGTCAGGCGAAGGTAATTTAAATATTGATATTGATATGTAGGAAGTTTGCTCATTAATTTCAGGAAAGCTAGCACAGTTTACTGCCAACCGTAAGTAGCATAAGCTGGGAGTTTATCCAGTAAATTAAAAGTAGTGTGTGATGTTTACAATGTCTGTAAATGGATTGAATAAAATGATATGTTGTTGGTCTTTCATGTGGTGGGTCAGCTGTTGTAACCTTGTCAGTTATTGTGTGTTGTTTTTTGTTGTAAGCTGTAACAGTTTTTTAGCTGTCTTACACTTTGTTTAGGGCCTGAGTTAGGATCTATTCATAGAAAGGTAGGCTGTGTCAGCCCTTAGATTACTTCAGAATGCTAAGTAGATGAGGAGGCTGGCCCCAATTTTGAAGAAGAAGATCAAGACTTAAAAGAGCCAAGAAAACAAAATATTGGCTCATCTTATGGTTGTATAGATTCCTTGCAATGAAAGTAAAGCTAATGAAGACCGAGACAAATGAAGGAGAAGGGGAAGGGAAGAAAAAGCACTCAATGATAAAG
>JAREIK010001916.1:147025-181639 GCA_029783825.1 Sapria himalayana
TATCTCTTTTAATTTCCAAACTATGTTCATAATTTATATATTTTTTAATAAATTTTAATTAAATATTTAATATTTTTAAATTAAATTGAATAAAAGTAGAAACTATAAATGATAATTTATAATTAACAAAAAAACATCTTTTAATAACTTATTCTAATACAATATTTTACACAATTAAAACAAAATAATAACACAATTTATTACATCTTATTCATCAATGTGTCTACCAACAGTGCATAAAATATAATCTATCCATGCATTGACATTGTTTTCTCTCCCTCTGCTCCTCTAATCACCATCTTTCTGCTGTGATAAAGCTGTCTGAATCATGGTGCGGCATTAGTCAAAAATACCTAAATTTATACAAGCTTCGTATGTAGAACAATGCGGTACTATATCTGTAAAAAAATTAAACCACTCAATCAAATCAAAATAAATAAAAAAAAGTTATGGTTTGAAAAATATATAATACTATAGTATAAATGTACATATTTACTAGCATTTCACTCGTACATATATTACTTCAGTATATGTACACATAAGATATAGTATTATATGTACATATATACTGAGTATATACGTATGTATATACTCAGTATTTATTGTTGTTAATGTTGCTGCTGCTGCCACTGCCACTCCTGTCGCTACTGCCTCTGCCTCTACTACTACTACTATTGCCATTGCTATCACTACTACTGCCACTGCCACCATTACTACTACTACTACTGATGCTGCTGTCACTACTATCACCACTACTGCCGCTGCTGTCGCCACTGCTACCGCTGCTTTTGCCACAACTATTTCTGCTATCGCCACTGCTGCCACTATTGTCGCCACTACTACTGATGCTGTCACCACTATTGCCACTGCTATCGCCACTACTATTGCTGCAACTACTATCGCCACTACTACTGCTACCGCCACTACTATTGCCACAACTGCCACAGCTGCCGCTATTGTCGCCACTACATCCGCTAATGCCACAACTATCGCCGCTGCTGCTATTGCTGCCACTACTACTACCGTCGCTACTGCTGCCTCTTCTACCACCACGGCTGCCACCGCTACGGCCACCATTGCTGCCTTCGCTGCTGCCACCACTACTGCCTCCACTACTTCCACTACTGCCACCACTACCACCACTGCCACCGTGTCTACTGCTGCCGCTGCTACCGCCACTGCCACTATTGCCGCCGCTACCACCACTACCGCCGCTGCCACTATTTCCACTGCTACCGCTGCCATTGCTACCACTTCTGTGCTATTGAGGTTGTCGCTGCTGTTGTTGGTGATGTGTTGCCGCTGCCACTGCCACTCCTACCATTGCTGCAACTACCACTGCCACTCCTACCCCTGCCACTGTCGCTGCTACCACTATTGCCACTGCCACTATCTTCGCTGTCATTGCTGCCTCCACTACCACCACTGACGTCATTGTCACCAATACCACCACTATCTTCTCTACCATCACTGCCTCCATTGCCGCCGCTGCCGCCATTGCCACTACTATAACTGATGTCGCCGCCACTGCCGCCATTGCCACTACTATTACTGATGTCACCCCCACTGTTGCTGCCATTGCTACAGTTGATAATAAAAGTTTGGTGGGCAATGATGCTCGACTGTTGAACTTCCCTACCAACCACTCATTTTCAAATTGAACGAATTTTTGATGAGGCAACGAGCTGCTTCTCCCAAAATAGGACCCGATATTCCTCCTGGCACTCACGGCCTATAAAATTTGGGTTATGTTACATATTTCCTTCCAATTGAATATAGTTTTGTGAAATCTAATAAAATTACATATCACTACACAAGCATCATCAACATCATCATCCTAAAACCTAGTACAATTAGAACTAATCATTACAGAACTTACAGCAATAAAACTTATTACCTCATTCATATGCTTTTTACCATGTGATAATTGCATATCTACACAATTACTAAGAGATTTAAGACCAACCTCTGTCTTCCTGGCTGGCTTGGACCAGAAATATCTTCATGCCACAAATTTGGGAAATGTATAATATCCATGGCTTTTATGACCTGCATCGGTATGTAATGCACGATGATGACCATACCAGCCTGAGCAATTATATATTCAAACATGTGTGTGTGTGTGTGTGTGTGTAAATGGGTGTGTATGTATGAAAATATATACATGTCTAATAATAAATATATACACATATACTTTCATGCAAATACACATATCATCAAAGACAAAGAAGAAAATAATCTTGGGCTTAAAAAACACACATATATGTCTTTAGGCATGGTCAACATCTTCTACTTCTTTGTCCTCTAGTACTCCAAGTAGATAGAGAATAATGGTACACCCGCGCATGGAGAATAACATAGCACTTTTACAAACCAATCAAAAACACAACACCATGCCACTGATAAATAGATAAACTAGTGCATGCAACACCAATTGTTATTTGCTAGAAATTTCGCACAACGAGATAATCATGAGCTTATTTTTAAATTAACTAAATCAAGATTACTCCAAGATTTCCAGTGAATTGCCATCAATATATTCTTTTGTGTTGCCCAGCTTCACGCATGAGTACATGATTAATTATAAAAAAGTTAGAAAGTATCAAATAAAAGAGAAATAGAAGTTAAAATGACAACTAGATGTGTGGTATTGAATTTTTGCAAACCTGTAGGTTCATATAGGAATCCATCGAAGTAAGAAAACCTGAAAGAAACAAAGAAAAAAAATGAGAAAAAAAATGCAATACACAGGAGGACGTAGATCTGCACGAAATAAGAGTGTCAAGAACAAACCTGCATTTGTGTGGGACTAGAATTTGTTCGTTCATCTCACAGCTTCAGAAGCTAAGGTGCTGTTCCCAGCACTAGGAGGACCAGCCAAGAATTTTACATACCTATTATATGCTAAAACTCTACCCAAAATATTCGGGTATACACAAAGATATTCACAGATATATAAAAATAGTTATTATAGACATGAACAAACATAAATCTAAGTTGATAAGTATACAACTTCAATAAATATCTATAAGATGTCCAACAATGATGTTTAGAGAGAAAGAGAGTGCAAAAAAATATTTCTGGAATAATGAAGATAATAGAAGCTCGGCCTCCATTTGATCCAGCTTAAATTGGGAAAGATGGGATGAATGCATAGGAAGGACCATGACAAAGTCTGAAGGCTTTGAATCTGAATTTTTTTGTGCATCTCACATCAAATGTTTTGCAACGATTCATTATTAGGTTAATCAGCAAAGTAAAGAACAAAAACAAAATAAAAAAAATTGAAACCTCAAAAAAAATCTCATCATTTTTTGCTAGACATAGAAAAAAATCAAAAATGTTCAGAAATAATTCTTATACGAAATCATCCTCATAATTAGATGGTGAATTTTTTCTAGCCTCTCATGCGAGGTTTCTCAGTGGGATCTCAAAATCCTTTATATCGTATTAATGCCACTAAATATGACTCCATATAGGATATATGTTGTTGCATCACATTCGTAATATCTTGGGCATTATATTATGAGTTATGAAGGATATGTTTTGGTTCAGTGTATGTGCATTAGACTTTCATATTTATTCAAATAGATTTTTTATGTATACATCTATGGCCTTGTTATGCATACTCATGATAAGTATCTTAGATATTTTTTTTCATATATGCTACTAGATTTAATTGGGATACTTATTATATGAATATTTCTATTATTTTTAATTTTCTTTCTTAATCTAAATTTTTGTATCAGAAATATACATGTTAACATTCATATCATAAGTAATTAGTTTTATTTTTTTTTAATCTGAATCATTTGATATTATCTTGACTAAAATGTAATTGTACAATCAGTAATTTACTGTTTGGTCGCTTTTTTTTGATACATATTATTTTAATATTTTAGTATTATTATAATTTTTTTAGTTAGTTATTTTATTAAACAACAAAATAATAATGTATGTTTTCTCATTTTGATTTTTATGTGCATGATTCGTAGATTATGCATATAACTTTCAGCGAAATTAAGCAAGATACATTCCATATAATCTTATTTAGTCTCAGAAGCTCTTCTAGGCAGTTGGTTATTATTAACTCATTTATTACACATTCTCAAATTGAACATTTATTATTGTATAATCTAAAAATTCTGAAAAAAAAATACATGAGAGATTTAATTGTATTGATTATTATGTATGTTAGAAAAAATTCTAAAACTTCATTTCTAATATGTCACTAGTGTGTTAGTTAAGCATCAATTATATATGGTTTATTTTAATAATTAGAAAATTTGTAAGTTTTATCATATACTATTATTTTAAATATTTTATTATTTTTATTTAAAGTTTTACTAAATAGTCTTGAATGTATTTTTTATAAGAAACAACTCAATTTGTGTTAATTTTTATAAATTTTTATTAAACTATGAAAATATAATTTGATTTACTATTAAAATCTTAAGAAATAGTATTTTATTTTAAATTTTTTATATATTTTTAAAATTTTTTTGAAAAATTTTGAATAATTTACTAGATATTTTGTACTGATAGTCCTATGTAAAATGAGGTATGTGTGATGAAATACAAATATTTGGTTGAAATATTTAGAATATTTATAATACATAAAAGTATTTCTAAATTTTCATAGGGAGTAGTGATAATAATCTTTTGAGAGATGTTTTCAATTAATATTCCATGTTAGCTTATATATCTTGAAAAATGATTTTTACAAACTTGCATTCAAAATTTTTAGGCATATTTATTTTGTTAATGGTCTTTATACTAGTAGAGAGACTTTTTGATAAAAAAAACTCCTACCTAGAATGAGGTATATCAGAAGAAAAATAAATATTTGATTCAAATGACAAAGATATTTTAATTATATATTAACATTTATATATGGTAATGGGGAGTAGTTATTTTAATTTCTAATATTTTGACTAGATTTTTTAACTCATATCGCATATTATTTTATGCATATTAGATAAATTTTTTTTCATCTTTCACTCTAAATTTTTATGTATATTTCTTTTTGTTCATGATCTTTCACAGTAGATATATGATAGTTACATGTGTAATTAATTGTTTTCTTTTTGGATACTCTTGTATTTAAATATTATATAGATATTACGCATCATAGACAATGAGAATTATTATGGTTACAAATGATAAGATCTTTCATATATAATTGTGTACTTTGATATTATTTTTTTCAATGCCTTGATTTTATAAAAACATATATTTAGACAAGGAATGATAAGATATATATCAATTCCATTATTATTCCTTAGAGTGGTGATGAATATGTTCTTGAACCTAATACTATAATCTTAGTTGATCTCGAGGAAGTGGTGAGACATCTCATAGTACCTCTACTGGCCTAGAATTTATTGAGGCTCCTAGTGGTATGAGTGAGATGGAGTCTTCATGTGAGAGTGTCACACAAAGGACAAGATGTGATACTCCTCAAGAGGAGATTAAGATTGAAATAATTGATGATTACAATCTAAAAATATATATTAAACATATGCATTCACAATATTTCTTAGTTGAGTTATTTTAGATGTAAAAAGTTGATTGGGCAGCTAGGGCACAACTTGCATCATATTGGGCCTACACCCATCTTGCCTCATTCCGTGCTCGGAATCGCCAGCAATCCTGGTATTTTAGAACAACAAGTGGCATAGGCACAATTGATTTTCTAAAAAAATTAGCTCTAAAAAATGATTGGGCCATACTTGTTGGTAGTAGGCTGGGCCATATAACTGGGCAATGTAGTGGCTAGTGTAAATGGAAGTGCCTTGTTACTGCGTGCTTACCAAAGCATGCATCACCCAACACCCCTAGGTTAGGAATGGCATTTTGTTAGGTCATGTTGGGCTGATCTACAATGTTGCCGTGCTGGCATGACATTGCTTGAGGACCCTTTTGTGTTATGTTTGGCACAACATAATAAGTTAATAGAATACAAAAAAATTCAAGAAATGTGATTATAATTAAAGATTATGAACATATTTGGATATAGACATATATTCAGATTCCATGAATCTATATGTTGATTAAGAAGTGATTTGGTAGATAGCCATTATTTGTAACCAACATAAAAAGACAGAGGCAGAAGAATTAAAACAAAATCCCAGCACATTCATCTGTAATTGTCAAATTAATTCCTAAACTACACATTAGCCACAACAAGGATCACTAAACAAGCAATTTATATTAAAAATCAAAGATCACTAATTTCATAAATAAATAAAAAGCAAAACCTCTGACAAAGACTTCTATTTCTTCTGTGGCATGTCGATATTTCCCTTTCTCCAAAGTCACAGTACGGAAACCATGTTTCATCCTCATAGTAGCACATCAATCGCCTCGCGTGCTAGGCTCTAAACAAATCTCTGCATTTGGTGCACCAAAGCATTGTTCCAAAATCATCATGGAATCCAAATGATCGATTGTTGAAGAAGAAGCACAAGTGATCATCAGATTCCTTCGACGCATGTCAGAAATGGTGACAACATTAAATATTAAATAGTGAACTGGTCCGGACGTCAGTTCAGTTAGCAAAACATGGGCACTGGTGTGCTGGTAGTTGGCATGAAGAGAAACATTTATGAGCAAAATCATGCACAAGATAATAAACATAAGGTCAAGTCCTCCCTGTCTTTTATGCATTGGTAGGCAAAACCAAAATGCCCCTAGGAATCTAGAGGATGAGGCATCTAGGCCAGGCAAGCGAGTCAACTAGTAACCCCCATGCCTGCTACTTCTTGATTCATCAACTCGCGAGCTTTGGCGTGATTCTGATTCTCTCTGGAACATTTATAATTTATTAGAGTTTATTATGTTAAAGACTAGTTGCAATCTCTATCTATTAAGTTTATTAAGTTTTATTAGGTTTTAAAATTCCATTAATGTTTTAATTTTAAATTATTAAAACATCTAATATACAATAAATATATATAAAACATTAAGACACATCTATTTTTTTACTCAATAAAATATTTTTAACAAATTAATCTGCGTGAAGCAAGACACACATGAAAAACAAACACCTTTCAATTTTTAATTATCAAATTTATTAAACAATAAATATATAAACAATTTCAAAAAATAATGTTTACCCTTCCAAATAGAAAAAAAAAACTCAAATGGATACAAAATTTATAAACTTAATATAGCAAGGCACACATGAAAAGAGTATTGGTCTTCAAGATACTTTCCTAAAAATTATAAATAATATTTATGTTAAAAAATGTAAATATATATATATTTTAAGTTTATAAATTTTTAAGAATTCATATTACTATTTATTAAGATAATATGAAATAATTTTAAAGCCATAAAATTTATAATTTATAAAATTCCAAAATTTCTTAAAGTGAGGTGATAATTAAGAAAAATTTATATGTATTAAATTTATTAAAGATGAAATATTAAAAGATAATAGTATAAATTTAACTCAATTACTTAGTTCTTATAAATTTTAGTAGGAACAAACATCTCTGTATTTATCTTTAAATATATCAATTTATTATCATTTAAATATTATGAAAAATTATAAATTTTTTTATAATTCAAAAATGTCAAATTTTTTAGTAATTATTTTTTTAAAAAAATTTTTAGGCATACAACTATTTTTTAAACTTAAAATAATATTAATATTTACTATTTTTTTCATTAATTATGCTATTTTTGTAAATATATTATATTCTATCATACAATGAATTAATAAATCTTTTTATTTGTAAAAATTTTAATGTATGTTCATTTATTTTTTAAAATATCTTTAAAATTTTTTATAATAATAGAATCAATTATTTAATGTTATTATAGTCTTTATTAATAGTTATTATCGTATTTATTAATATTAATTTTTTTTATATTTATATATTTTTTAAATTATTTATTTTTAATAATTATTTTTATAATTATACGAGGAGAATGTGTCTTACAAGGATCATTGATCTATAGACAATGGCATACGTATGTATAATATCCAAAATTAAATAAAATATTAAAAAACATTAAATCATTAAAGATCAGTGATTAAAATTATCTCCAGCTCAAATACATAAAGAAAATTCACTAGCTAAATGGATATATTATGTGAAAAATAAAATTTAAAGAATAATCAATTATAATAAAATATAAAATATTAAAAATAAAAATTTTAGATAACTAGTTAGTGATGAATTTTGTCTCGACGTAATAAGCTAGGGGAGATTCGTCGCTAAATCTATCGCTAAATCCGTGACTAAATTCTCTGCTTTTATTTGCGCAGAATTTATGAACATATTAGCGAAGGATTATGTCCGGATTTTATTTGATTGAGAAATTATGTCGCTAAATTCATCGCTATATTCCGAATGTAATTAGCTAGGGATATTCCATCGCTAATTCTGTCGCTATATTTCGTATGTAATTAGCTAGGAAAATTCTATCGCTAAATCCGTTGCTATATTCCAAATGTAATTAGCTATGGAAATTTTATTGGTAAATTTGTCCCAATATTTTGAATGTAATTAGCTAAGCAAATTTCATCGCTAAATCCATCAATATATTGTAGATGTAATTAGCTAGAAAAATTCCATTGCTAAATCCTTCGCTATGATCCATATGTAGTTAACTTGAAAAATTTCATCGTTATATCTATCGCTATATTCTGGATGTAATTAGCTAGAGAAATTCCGTCACTAAATCCGTCGCTATATTCTGAATTTTATAAGTAAAAGAAATTCCGTGTCTAAATCCATATCTAAATTCATTGCTTTTCTTGAGCAGAATTTATGAAAATATTTTATCGCTAATCCATCGATAATCCATTGCAAATTTTTTATTTCAATGAAAATCATAAATTCTTTGCTATTCCCTGACTAATCCCTTACAATTTAGCTAGGGTTTGATCCCAAAGAAAAATTCACTTGCTAAATGAATATTTTCTTGTAGTGAAATAGATAGATAAACAGATAGATATATAGCCAAATAGACAGTTAGAATGAAAGACAGATAGACAAATAGATAGATACATAGATAGACAGATATACAGATAGATAGGTAAATAGATAGACAGATAAATAGATATATAGATAGAGAGATAGATAAATAAACAGATAGACAAATAGACAAATATACAAATAGACAGATAGATAGATTTACAGATAGAAAGATAGATAGAAGACAGATAGAAAGATAGACAGATAGATAGATAGAGAAACAGACAGATAGACAGAAAAAAGACAGATAGATAGATAGGTAGATAGCCAGATATATAGATAGACAAATATACATAAGACAAATAGGAAGATGGGCAGATAGTCAGATAGATAGATATACATATAGATAGATAATCAGACACATATATAAATATATAGATAAAAATAAATATAGATAGATAAATAAATAGACAAAGAGACAAATAGATCGATAGATAGATAGATAGTTAGTTAGTTAGATAAATAGACAGATACACCATTAGAAAGATAGAGAGATAGATAGATATAGAGATAGATAGATATATAGGTTAATAGAGAGAATGATAGAATAATAGATAGATAGACAGACAGATAGACAAACAGATAGAAAGACAAAAGATATATAGACAGAAAGACAAACAAAAAGACAGATAGTCATTTAGAGAGATAGACAGATAGACATATGCTCAAATAAAGAGATAGAAAGATAGTTAGAAAGATAGATAGACAGAAATATTGATAGATAGATAGATTGAATGATAGATAGATTGAAAGATAGATAGATAGTAGATCGATAGACATAATATAGATACATAGATAGACAAATAAATAGATAGACAGATAGACAAATTAACAAATAGAAAAATAGATAGATACACTAATAATAAGATAGACAGATAGATAGATAGAGAGATAGACAAATAGACAGATATACAAATATATAAATAGAAAGAAGAAAGATGGAAATAAATATAGATAGATAGATAGACATATAGACAAAAGATAGGTAGACATATAGACATATAGTCAGATAGACAAATAAACTAAAATACAGATAGATAGATAGACAAATAGATTGATTGATAGTTAGATAGATAAAAAAGATAGATAGATAGACAGGCAGTTAGATATATATATATATAAATAGATATAAAGACAAATATACAGATAGGTTGATAGATAGATAGATAGATAGAAAGATGAATAGATAGATAGCCTGATAGAAAGAAAGAAATATAGATACATAGAAAGACAGATAGACAGACAAATAGATAGACAGATAGATAGATAGACAAATAGATAGGTTAATAGATAGATAGATAGATAGAGAGAGAGATATATATATATATATATATATATATATATATATATATATATATAGTTAGATAGATAGACAGACAGACAGATAGACAGATATACATATTGAAAGATAAATAAAAAATTACATAGAAAGACAGATAGATATATGGACAGATAGGTAGATTGAAAGATTGATCGATTTATAGATTAACAGATTTACATATAGACATATAGAAATAAACACTAAGGGACAAATAGGTAGTTAGATAGATAGATACATATGTAAATTGATAGATAGATAGATAGATAAACAAAAAGACATAAGAGAGAGAGATCTATAGATAGATAGATAGATTGACAGACAAACAAATATATAAATAGATAGATAGATAGATAAATAGATCGACACATAGATAGATAGATAGATAGATATACAAATAGATAGATAGATATAGAGATAGACAAAAGACAGGTAGACATATAGACATATAGTCAGATAGACAAATAGACAAAAATACATATTAACAAATAGACAGATAGATAGGTAGGTAGAAAGATAGATTGATAGACAGATATACACATAGATAGTTAGAGAGATAGACAAACAGACAGACAGATAGATAGATATACATATAGAAAGATTAACAGAAAGATAAATATATAGTCAGATAGATAAACAAATATATAGACAGATATATGAAAGATTACAAAATTACATATTCACAGATTTACAGATAGCCATATAGACATATATAAATAAACACTAAGGGAAAGATAGGCACTTAGACAGATAGATACATACGTAAATTGATAGATAGATAGATAGACAGAAAGACATAAGATAGATAGACATATCTATAGATAGATAGATAGATAGACAAACAAAGATATACATAGATAGATAAATAGATAGACATAAAGATAGATAGACAAAAAGATAGATAGACAGATAGATAGACAGATAGATAGTTAGATAGATAGACATGTAGACAGATAGACTAAAAGATAAACAGATAGATAGAATGATCAATAGATAGACAAATAGACAAATGATAGATAGACAAAGATAGATAGACATATAGACATATAGATAGATAGATATATACACTAATACACAGAATGATAGCAAGGTAGATAGCTAGATATTTAGTTAGACAAATAGATAGATAGACAAATAGACTGATAAATAGGTATATAAAAGACAAATCGAAAGATAGATAGATAACCAGATAGACATAAGGCAAATAAAAAGATATGCAGATAGTAAGATAGACAGATATATAGATAGATCTATAGATAAATAGACCGATAGATAGATCAATAAATAGAAAGATAGATATATACATAGATAGACAAATAGACAAAGGGGCAAATAGACAGATAGACTGATAAATAGATAAATAGACAATTAGAAAGATAGAGAGATAGATATATATATATATATATATCCCTATAGAGATAGATAGATATAAAGATTAATAGATAGAAAGATAGATAAATAGATAGATCGATAGGCAAACATAGAGATAAATATATAGATCGATAGGCAAACATAGAGATAAATAGATAGACATACAAAAGATAGATAGATAGAAAAACAAACAAAAATACAAATAGTCATTTAGATAGATAAACATATAGATTTATACACAAATAAAAAGATAGAAAGATAGTTAGATAGATTTATAGATATATAGATTGAAAATAGAGGAATTTATATAGATAGATAGATAGAAAATAGATAGATAGATATATAGATAAACAGATAGACATATAGATAAATATATAGATAGACATAAACACATATAGACAGATAGAAAAATAGGCAAATAGATAGATAGAAAGATAAATAGATAGACATGTAGATAGATAGACAGATTGACAAATAGACAGATAGAAAAATAGACAAATAGATAGTTAGACATATAGACATATAGATATAGATAGATAGATAGACAGATAGGTATACAAATAGACAAATAGATAGAAGATATATCGAAATATATAAAGATAGATAGACAGACAAATAGACATATTGATACAAGATAGGTAGACATATAGACATATAGTCAGATAGACAAAGAGACATAAAGGCAGATAGGCATATAAAGAAATAAATAGCTACTCAGTTAGACCTATAGAAAGATAGACAGATAGACTAATATATAGACCGATAGATACAAATATAATTAGATAGATAGATAGAGAGATAGATAGTTAAACATATAGAGAGTTAGTCAGATAGATATATAGACAGATAAACAGATAGACAGATAGAAAGATAGACAGATAGATAGATGGAAATAGAAACATAGTCTGATAGACAGATAGATAAATAGGTATATGGATAGATAGATAGACAGATATATAGATAGATAGGTAGATAGATAGATAGATAAATAGATAAATTGATATACATATAGAATATTAGAAATATAGACAGATATATATATAGACAGATATACAGATAGACAAATAAATAGATAGACAGATAGATAAATAGAGATAGACAGATAGATTGATTAATAAATAGATAGATAAACAGAAGACAGATAGATAGATAGAAAAATAGACATACATAGAGATAGATAAAGAGAAAGACAAAAGACAGATAGACAGACATACAGATAGAAAGAAAAATAGACAAACAGACACATACACAAATAAACATATATACAAATAAATATATAGATAGATAGATAGATAGATATAGATAGATAGATATAGATAGATAAGAAGATAGAGGATAGACATAGAAAGATAGACATTTATAGAGTTAGAAAGGTAGAAATATACACAAATAAATAGATAGATAAATAGTTAGATGATAGGTAGATAGATAGATAGACAGACAAAAAGATCGATAAATAGACAGATTGACAGTTAGACATATAGAAATATAGACTAAGAGATAGATAGGTAGTTAGACAGACAGACAGATACGTAGATATATCGATAGATATATAGATAGACAGAAGATAGATATATAGATAGATAGATAGATTGATAGATTGATATATATATATAGATAGATAGATGATATACAAATAGATAGATAGACATATAGACTTATAAACAGATAGACAGAATGATAGATAGATAAATAGATAGAAAGATAGACATATAGATAGAAGACAGATAGAAAAACATATAAATAGATAAACATATACATAGATAGTTATATAGATAGTCTAATAAACATATAAAGAAATAGGTATATTTCCTGATATACAGATAGACAGATAGATAGATAGACAAATAGAAAAATAGACAGCAACACTGAAAGAGAGATAGATAAAAGATAGATCAAAAGATACATAGATAGACAGATAGACATCAGACAAATAGAAAGATAAGCAGATAGTCAGATAGATAGATATATAGACATATAGATAGATAGAAAGATAGAAAGATAGACAGATAGACAAATACACAAAAAGATAGATAGACAGATAGGCATATAGATAGATATACAGATAAACCATTAGAAAGAACGAAAAAAAGAAAGAAAGAGGGATAGATAGATAGATATACAAAAGATCGATAGACATAAATACAAACAAAAAGACTATTAGTCTTTTAGGGAAATAGATAGATATACATCTACACAAATAAAGGGATACAATATTTTCACAGATATAGATAGACAGAAAGAATGATAGATAGATTGATGAAAAGATAGATAGATATATATATAAATAAATAGACAGGAGATATATATATATAAAAGATAGATACATAAATAAATAGATAGACATATATATAGATAGACATATAGACATATAGACATATAGACATATAGATAGCTAGACATATAGACACATAGATAGATAAATAGATAGACATATAGATAGATAGATAGACAGATAGATAGATAAAGAGATAGATAGATAGATAGTTAGACTAATAGACAAATAGAAAAAATATAGATCAAAATATATAAAAATAAATGGATAGACAAATAGACAGAAAGATAGAAGACAAGTAGACAAATAACATATATTCATATAGACAAATAAAAAAAAGACAAACAGATAGATAGATAGACAAATAGATATATCGATAGTTAGACAAATAGAAAGATAGGCAGATAGTCAGATAGATAGATATACAGATAGACAGATAGATATATAGACCGATAAATATATAGATAGATAGAAAGATAGACAGATAGACAAATAGACAGATATACATATATATAGATATAGATATAGACCATTAGAAAAAATGAAAATTAGAATTAAAGATAAATAGATTGATAGAAAGACAGACAGAGAGATTTATGATAGATAGATAAACATAAAGACAAACAAAAAGACTGATAGTCTTTTAGGGAAATAGAAAGATATACATATACACGAATAGAGAGATAGAAATATTTTCACATATATAGATAGACATAAAGATTCATAGATAGATAGATTGAAAGATATATAGATATAAAAAAAATAAATAGACAGAAGATAGATATATAGAAGATAGTTAGATAAATAGATAAATAGATAGACACATATAGAGATGGACTGTTAGACAGATAGAGAGATAGAAAGCCAGACAGATATACAGATAGATAAATAGATAGATAGACAGATACATAGGTAGATAGATAGACAGACAGACAGACAGATAGACTAATAGACAAATAGATAGAAGACCAATCAAAATATATAAAGATAGATGGATAGACAAATAGATAGAAAGATAGAAGACATGTAGACAAATAGACATATATTCAGATAAACAAAAACACAAAAAGATAGATAGATAGATAGATATATAGACAAATAGATATATAGACAGGTAGACAAATAAACATATATTCAGATAAACAAAAACACAAAAAGATAGATAGATAGATATATAGACAAATAGATATATATACAGTTAGACAAATAGAATGATGTACATATAACCCGATAGATAGAAAAATAGATAGATATATATATATATATATATAAACAGATAGATAGATAGACAGATAGATACATAGATAGATTGATTGATTGATTGATAGACAAATAGATAGATGGACATACAGATAGTAGACAGATAGATAAACAGATAGACAGACAGATGCAGAATAGACAAAGATAAATAGACATTTATACATATAAAATATAGACATATACACAAATAGATAGATAGATAGTCAGATAGATAGACAGACAGACACACAGATAGATAGATATATAGATAGATAGATAGACAGATAGATAGAGAGATTTACAAATTAACAGATAGACATATAGAAATAAGCACTGACAGATAGAATGGCACATAGATAGATAGACAGATAGACAGATACCTGGATACATACATAGTTAGATAGATAGATAGATAGACTAGACTAAAGATATATAGACATATTTGTAGAAATATAGATAGATATATTGATATATAGATAGTAAACAAATAGATAGGTAGACAGATAGATTGATAGACAGACAGATACATAGATAGACATATATACAAATAGATAGATAGACATTTAGATAGATAGAAAGATAGACAGGTAGATATAGATAGATATATAGATAGATCTACAAATAGAATGATAGAAAAATAGACAAATATACAAATATATAGATATACAGTTAGATTAATACATAGAGAGAGAGAGAGAAAGATAGAAGATAGATATACAAATAGATAGATACATAGATAGATAGTCTGATAGATAGACATATAGACAAATCGACTGATAGACAGATAAATAGTTAAAGAGATAGATAGATTTACAAATAGAAAGAGAGACAAATAGATAATTAGATAGATAGAAGACATGAGATAGACAAATAGTAGATACACATATAGACATATAGATAGGTAATTAGATAAATAAATAAAGAAACAAATAGATAGATATTTAGATAGATAGACAGATAGCCAGATAGCCAGATGGGCAAATATATAGATTGATATATTGATACATAGTAAGATAGATTGATATATAGATTGATAGATATACAACTAATAGATAGATATATAGATAGATTAATTGATTGACAGACAGATAGACAAATATATAGACATATAGACAGACAGATACACATATAAAAAGACATACAGACAGACACACACAGACACACACATAGATAGACATATATATATATATAGGTACAAAGACACACAAACTGATAGACAGACACAGATAGACAAAGAGATGGACAGACACATAGATATATAGATAGATAGATCGTAAAATTTAGGATAGACATATAGATAAAGTCATTTAGCAAGATAGATAGATAGGCAGCCATATAGATAGGCAGACAGGTTGTTAGATTATAGGCATATAGGAAAAAAAGTAGATAGAGGGATAGGCAAATATGCAGATAGGAAGATAGGCAGATAAGCAGATAGAATGATAGGCAGATAGGAAGATAGGTAGATAGATAGATAAATAGACAGACATACAGAAATAAAGATAGACATTCCGACAGATAGACGGACATACAGATAGATAGATAGATAAATAGATTGACAGATATAAATATAGATAGATATACATATAGAAAAGATAGATAGATAGACATAAAGACAGTTCGATAGATAGACAGATAGATAGATAGACATATAGATAGATAGAAAGATATACAAATAGACAAATAGACAAATGAACAGATAGACAAAAGAAAGATAGATAGATATATAGATAGATAGATTGATTGATTGATTGAAAGGTATCATCAGATAGACAGATAGATAGATATACAGATAGACAGAGCCACAGATAGAGAGATTGATATAATGACATTTTAGAAATATAGATAGATGGACAGAATGAGAGATAGATAGACATATAGATAGATAGACAGATTGACAATAAGATATATAGACAAATAGACAGCCATACATATAGACATACATATAAAAATAAAGATAGAAAGCCAGACAGATAGATAGATAGACATACATATAGATATATAAAAATAAGATGGACAGACAACCAAATAGAAAGATAGACAAACATATCGATAGACAAACAAAAAGATAGAGAGATAGACAAATAGATAGAATGAAAGTCAGATAGATATAAAGACTAACTGACATAAAGATTAGTAGAGTAACAAATAAAAGGACATATATATAGATAGATATATAAATAGACTGACAGACAAATAGATAGATAGTTTGAAAGATAAATATATATATATATATAGATATTTAGGTTGATAGATAGGAAGATATATAGATAGTTAGACATACATATAGATAGATAGGTAGATAGATAGGCAGGGAGACAAATAGATAGATATAAAGATAGACAGATAAATAGATAGATAGATAGACAAATAGATCTATAGACAGATAAATATATAGATGATTGATAGATAGAAAGATTGACAGATTAATAGATTGATAGAAAGACAGATAGACTGATAGACTAATAGACATATAGACAGATAGACAGATAGACAGACAGATAGATAAATTGATATATAGATATATAGATAAATATATAGATACACAGATAAATAGATAGACAAACATACATAAAGATTTATAGATAGACTGACAAACAGACAAAAAGACAAACAGACAGATATATATATAGATTGACATAGAAACAAACAAATAAACAGATAGACAAACAAATATAAAGATATATAGATAAAAAGATAGACAGATAGTCAGATAGATAGCTAGACAGACAGTTTGAATATTTGATTTATGGTTTGATAGATAGACATATAGATATAGATAGATAGTAAATAGCTAGATAGAAAGATAAACATATAGATAGATAGATAGATAGATAGACTGATAGAAATATAAATAGATAGATAGATCATAGAAAGATAAATAGATAGACCAAAAGATAAATATACAGAAAAACATATATACAGATAGACAGATAGATATATAGATAGATGATAGATTGGAAGATATATAGATAGACAGATAGTCAGATAAATAGATAGATAAATTGATGGATAGACAGACAGACATATAGACAGATAAATAGATAAACAAATAGACAGATAGTGAGATAGTCAAATAGAAACAATGATAGTTAGACAAAAGAAAAATAGGCAGATAGATAGATAGATAGATAGAAAAATAGATAGATAGCAAGACAGATAGATAAATTTACATTTACACATATAGACTAATATATAGATAAAAAGATATATAGATTGACAGATAGATAGATAGATAGACATATAGATAGATAAACTTATAAACAAATTAATTTATAGATACATAGATTGATAAATAAATAGATAGACAGACAGACAGATAAATAGACTAATAAATAGAAATATAAATAGATAAAAAGATATACACACAAATAAACAAATAACAAACAGACAGACAGATATCTATGCAGACAGACAAACAAACTAATAGAGTGATAGACACACAGATAAAAGATAGATAGATAGACAAATAGACAGATTGACAGATATATAGATAAAGAGATAGATAGATAGATAGATATACATATAGATAGATATAATGATTGACAGATTGATAGATTGACAGGTAGACATATAAACATATAGATAGATAAATAGCCAGATATAAAGTTTGATAGATAGATAGAGAGATTGACTGATAGACTGATAGAAAGATAGATAGTCAAATAGATAAATAGATAGATATATAATTAATAGATAGATAGATAGATAGACATATAGATAAATAAATAGATAGATAGATAGATAGACATATAGATTTAACACAAATTGGAAGATAGATTGATAGATAGATAGTTATGTAGACAAACAGATAGATAGATAGATAAATAGACAGACATACAGATAGATATAAAGATAGATAGACAAATAGATAGATAGATAGACAAATAGATAGATAGACAGATTGATACAAAGATAGATAGATAGATACATTAACAGATAGATAGACATATAGTCATACAAATAGATTTATAGATAGACATATAGACAGATACATAGATAGATAGAAAGATAGATTTACAAAAGATAGACAGACAGACAGACAGACAGATAGATACAAAGATAGTTGGATAGACTAATAAATGGATAGATAGATAGTTTGAAGATAGATAGATAGAAGATAGCAGATTGATAGATAAACAGATAGACATATAAATAGATAGTAGATAGACATATTGATAGTTGGCAGATAGACAGATACACAAATAGTCAGATAGATAATTTGAAAAGATAGACATTTTCACGTGATTAACTTGATCGTACAAGCTGGGATGAAGGTGTGTTATCCCGCTTTAAAAAACATAGATAACTCACTAAAATACATTCGAAAGCCTCATAGACAATAGGAGTTCAGTAGTCTCTATTTGTCTATTAATCTTAAGAAGAATAAATTCCAATCGGATGCGAATCCTAAGTATTGGAGTCATGTGTTAGATACGAACACGTGATATCTGACTATATCATTAGTAAGAGTGACTCACTTATTATTGACGACACTGACGAGGCTTTAGGTAAATCATTTATGAAATTTCTAAAGATTTTTTAAGACACAACGAACATATGTTCATTGGTTTATAATCCCACGACTTACATTTCACTAAAGTGCATATGCAACATTAGTAGCATGTTAAGGAAGTATCAAGCAGACTCGACACTTAGCCATATGGTTGTAGAGATGGAAACCAAGTACTTAAAGTACTAGTTCACCATTCAATCTCTTTATTGCCTCACTGCATGCATTGACCTAGGGTTAAGGTAGAAGGGGTAGATACAATTTTGACATACATTTCCTCGTGCATGAACCTAAAAGACCCACTAGAAGGGTTAATCCATGAAAAGTTGACTGACCTTTTCACATACTACGATACTAGGTATGGTGGTAGTAGTAGTGAGACTCTGAGTACAGACAAGGATACCATATTTGGAGACGAAAACTTTTCCATTAAGTTAGCGAGGGGGAAACGACTAGGTAGACCATCGAATAGAAGCTTGCTATCTTGATATTTAGATACCGATTACTACTCAATCCGCATACATTCTAATACTAAGAATCTTGATATATTATAATGGTAAATTTTATTTGAGTCCACCTTTTTTATGCTATCTATGATGGAACAGGATCTACTGACTCCTCTAGTGTCGAGCGTAGCATCGGAGTCTACTTTTTCTTTTGTAGTGAATGTGATTTCAGATAGGAGATCAAGATTACAAACAGATATTGCAGTGAGTTGATTGATGATGATGATCCTTAAGATAGTAATTTTGATTTTGAGGTTGAGAAAGATAATGTGATGATGATGTATGATTGATGAGGTTGCCACTTGATACCTGATGGGTGATGATTGCAGGATTGTGACACGGTGATGCTGACATCGACACTTATGTTACAGTTGTGCTTATGCTTATGAGTTATTATTGATAATTATTTTTGATTTCGATGTTTTGCACTCATTTTTATTTACATTGTATTTGTTTTGGTTTGGGCATTTGGCTTTGTGACATTGTCATTTTTGTTAAAGAGATAAACTGATATACAGATAGACAGATAGACATAAAACCATATAGATAGATAGATAGACAGATAGACAGATAGTAAGATAGATAGATAAATATATAGACAAATAAACATATTGACAAATAGACAGATAGACACATAGATAGATAGACACATAGACAGATAGACACATAGACAGATAGACAAATAGACATATAGACACATAGAGAGATAGACATATATATAGCTAGATAGATAGATAGATAGATAGATAGATAGATAGGCTTATAGATAGATAGATAGGCTTATAGATAGATAGATAGATAGATTGATTGATAGATAGACAAAAAGATCATATAGATATATAGATAAATAGACAGATAGACATATAAATAATAGACAGACAGACAAATAGATAGATAGATAGATAGACAGATAGATGGACAGACAGATAGATAGACGAATAGACAAATAGACAATAAACAGATAGACACATAAAAAGATAGACAGATAGATAGCTAGAAAGATAGACAGATAGATAGATAGATAGATAGACAGACAGACAGATAGATATATAGATAAATATATAGATAGAAAGATATAAAGATATATAAATAAATAGTTAGATAGATCGACAAATAGACATAGAGACTAACAGATAGATAAACAGAAACACATATAGATAGAAGATAGATAGACAGACTAACAAAAAGATAAATAGAAAACATACAAACAATCAGACAGACAGATATAAAAAAAGATAGATAGACAAATAGATAGACAAAGAGATAAACCAATAAATAAATATATAGATAGACAGATAGAGAGATAGATAGATAAACCATCTAGATATAAATAGAGAGAGAAAGATAGAAAAATAGATAATTAGACAGATAGACAGATAGAAAAATAGATAGATAAACAGAAATGCAGATAGACACATAGATAGATATTAAGATAGACAGATAGATATATAGACATATACACTAATATAATGATAGCCACATTGATAGATAGACAGATAGACAAGTAGATAGATAAAGAGATAAACTGATAAGCAGATACATATGTAGATAGAAAGATAAATAGATAGATGAAATAGATAGATAGACTAATAGACAAATAGACAAATAGATAGATTGACAGTTAGATAGAAAGAAAGAAAGATAGATAGATAGAAAAATAAACTGATAGATAGATAGACAGATAGATAGATAGGAATATAGATAGATAGATAGACAAATAGATAGATAGATAGACAGATAGATAGACATATAAATTAATGGACATATAGATAGATAGACATATAGATATACAAATAGATAGATAGATAGACTGATAGATAGATATATACATAATTAGAAAGATATAAAGATAGTCAGATAATTAGATAGTCCGATAGACTAGTAGATAGATAAAGAAATAAATCGCTAAATAGATAGATAGATATATATATATATATATATATATATATATATATATATATACAGATAGATAGATATACAAATAGACACACATACAAGTAGAAAGATAAAAAGACAACCCAATAAATAGATAGACAGATATAGATATAGACAGCTAAACCATATAGAAAAATAGAAAGATAGATAGACAAATAGACAGATAGATAGATAAACATTCTTAGAGAGATAGTGCATTCTTAGAGAGAGAAAACACCATTTTTGAGCAAAGAAAATCTCAAATTCAAGCTAAAAATGGGGAATTCCGAATTGCTCTCTAATAAGAAATTGTTCTCATCTCTCTTCAAAGAAGCCGCGCCCATTTTTCCAAAATTTGAAGCAAAAATGGAGTCTCCCGCAATCTTATTTTCGAAGGAAGAAATCAATAAACTGGAAGACTCATTCAAGCTCACTCTCATTGGAAAATTCTCGCACGGTCAGCCTGAAATTAATGCTATTTATGATTTCTTCGCCTCCTTGAAGATACGGGCAATGGTGAATCTTGTATGGTATGATTGCAAGCCCGCCTTCTTCCAGTTCAAGGAAGAAGAAGACTTCCTACGAATATGGGGTAGAGGACTGTGGAGCATCGCGGGGCTTCCCATGCGCATCTTCAAATGGTCGCCGCCAAGCTTCACACCTCTTGAGGAATCCTCGAATGCACGGGTATGGATTAACTTACCGAAACTCCCCATCCACTTCTTTAACAAACTATCTCTCTACTCTATTGTACTCTACTTTGGTAACCCTTGGCTTCTAGATGAAGCTACAACATGTATAACTAGGCCTAGTGTCGATAGGATTTGTGTTGAAGTTGACATTAGGCTCCCCCTTCCGAGTAGAGTGTGGATAGGCAGTGACTTTACCAATGGATTCTGGCAGGAAGTCCATCCAGAATCCATCCCAAAATACTGCACATACTGCCACAGAATGAGGCATGAGGAAGAAGTTTGTATGGCCGGTGGAGGGAAGAAGAGAGAGGGGAAGTTTAGTAAAGAAGAGAGAAAATGGAAAGGGAGTGAATGGGTAAAAAAGGGGCAGGTTATAAGAAATAGTGACAAGAGCAAAGGAGATGATAAAATAGAGAGGGAGAAAAGACTAGTAGGGAATAGCATAGAAGAGGCAGAAATATCAAAGTAGAAGAAGCTCCTTATAGGAATGGAAGAAAGCCCAGATAAGAAAATGGGGGATGGGGTAGAAAAGGAATTACTAGAAAAGGCTGAGGAAAGTGAGAGGGAGGCAGAAAGGGAAGAGAAAAAGGGAGACATAAGGAAGGATACAAGGATGGAAAAACATTTAAAAGGAGAAATAATGGCAGATATCAGAAAGTGGTTAGAGGAGACATCCAAGGAGGCTGAATGGGGAGTAAAGGCGCTGGAAGATAGAAGAGGAAAGAAAGATAAAAGTAAGAGTAGGGAGGGGGTAAGAGAGACAAAAATAGAGGAGAAAATGGTAGAATTTAACTGGGAAGAGGATGATCTTTTATCGGAGGAAGAAACAGATGCAAAAAGCTGGCCCTTAATAAACACAAGCATGAGAGAAGCTAAGATTGAATCAAAATTAACACATGATGATTCAGAAATAAGAAATCTGAAAATAAGGAGTAATATCCCGCAAGAGAGAGAGAGAGAGAGAGCATTGGAGGCTATTAGAAAAATGAGTAAAAGTCTGAGAAAAATTCAAATATTAAGTACAATAGAAAAAGCCCCACCAAGCTCAATCAAACCCCCAAGAAACAAGAAAAAATATGTTAACAAGAAATATGATTTGAAGTACACAACTAGAGCACAAGCAAAGTTCACTTGAAATGTTTAATAGCTTATATTTGAATTTAAGAGGAGTGGCGAACTCTCCTTCTTTAAATAGACTAAGAAGATTAATCAAAATATATAAAATTAAGATAGTCATTATAGCTGAACCAATGGTAAATAAAGATCAGATAGATAAATATAGGAATGCTATTGGTCTTGAAAAGGCATTTTCAAATATAAATGGTAAATTATGGATCTTGTGGAAATGATCGATGGATATTAAAATTATAGCAGAAGCTGAGCAAATTATAAGCTTTAAATTAAGAAGCCTTCAAGACCCAATTATATCTGTGGTGTATGCAAGCAATGCTAAGGAAGAAAGAAAAGCCCTATGGAAGGAGATGGAAAAAATAGCAGCATTAAATTCTCCATAGATTATTGGAGGAGACTTCAATGTAATTAGAAATGCTAACGAAAAAAGAGGAGGAAGACCTCCTGACCAAATGGCATTAGCTAATTTTAATGAGGCAATTTTAAGAGCAAATCTAATGGAAGCAGACTTCCTAGGTTCTAATTTCACATGGTGCAACAATTGGAAGAGAAGGAAAGCAATCTGGTCTAGGCTGGATCGAGTTCTATTTAACACTAGATGGGTGGACAAGATTGGTGGAATAAAAGTCAGGCATCTCAACAGAACATGCTTGGACTATAATCCTTTGCTTATAACATTTGAAAATAGTGAAGGGAAACATAAAGGATTTATGTTTCAAAATATGTGGGGAATGCATAAAGGATACGATGGCATAGTAAAGGAATCATGGGAAAAACATGTTTCAGGTAATCCTTTGCAAATTTTAGCAAAGAAATTACGCAACTTAAGGCAGTCATTAAGCAAATAGAACAAGGAGATTTTTGGAAAAATCAACAAAAGTATTCAGGATTTGGAACATGAAATGTCTACCTCAGAAATGGAGTTTGATCAAAAAGACAATAGCTCAAGTATCCAGCTGAACAAGGCCAAAGCTGAATTAAGACTGAGAATGCATATGGAAGAAGTTTTTTGGAAGCAAAGGGCGAGAATCAAGTGGTTAAAAGAATGAGATAAAAATACAAAATTCTTTAATGTAATGGCTAAAGTAAGAATTGAAAAACAAAAAATAAAAGGGTTAAAAGCTTCTATGGTAAATGGTTAGATAAAGAAGAGGAGATAAAAAATGAATTAGAAGAATATTTCAAAAATTTATTATGTAAGCCATTTACTCCGAGAAAAAAACACATTAATTCAAAATATTGAGAGAAAAGTCTCAGAAAATGATAATAAAATTTTAGAAGAATTCCCAATAGAAGAAGAAGTCAAAGAGGTAGTTTTCAATGCAAATAAAGATAGCGCTGCAGGTCCTGATGGATGGAACAATGGGTTTTTTCAGCGCAGCTAGAACATTATTAAAAAAGAGCTAGTTATAGCCATTGCTTGGATTTTTGCAGGAGTAGAAATCACAAAAGCATGGACTAATTCTTTTATTGTTTTGGTTCCTAAGAAATCTAACCCGCAGACAGGAGAAGACTACAGGCCAATTAGTTTATGTAATTCAATCTATAAGATATTAGCTAAGGTTATTCAGAGCAGACTTAAAAAAATCCTCCCATTTATAATATCGATAGAACAAATAGGATTTGTTAAAGACAGATTGATGATGGAAACCATCAATCTAGCTTCAGAATTGATTAGAGAGATAGGAGATAAGTCGAGAGGATGAAATATAATATTGAAACTAGATCTTTCTAAAGCATTTGACAGGGTGGAATATGAAATATTATGTTATTTAATGAGAAAAATGGGTTTCTTAGAATTTTGGATAGATTTAATACACTAGATGTATATCAGGCGTATGGGTTAAAATACGTATAAATGGGAAAGCATGCACAGAATTTAAAACCTCAAGAGTACTTAGACAGGGGGATCCCCTTTCTCCTTCCCTTTTTAATATCTATCTAGAACATTTTATTGTAAATTTAAAAAATGAAATGAGTGAAGGGAAAATTGTTAGATATAAGCAACCAAGAAACACACCGACGGTGTGCTGCTTGGCATATGCAGACGATATTATAATTTTCTCAAATGCCAGTAACTGATCCACAAAACATATGATGAAATTATTAAATACAATGGAAGAAGAAACTGGACAGATGCTGAATAAGAATAAATGTCAATTTATGATAGCAGAAAAATCTCTTGAAAATATAGCTCAAAAGATAAAAAATATCACCGGATTCATACATAAAAAGGGTGCGCTAATGTATCTTGGATGCCAGATCTATGAGGGAAGGCTGAAGATCATAGGTTGGAAAGAATATCTGCTAAGCATGGCAGGAAGAGTTACTCTTATCATACATGTATTGCAGGGGTCACTGACACATACTCTAATGTCTTTACTACCACCGAAAACTATCATAAGAAAACTAGAAAAAGAAATGTCAAACTTCATATGCGTAAAAAGTGGAAGTAAAAATAAGCTGCATTGGAAAAAATGGGAAGACTTATGCTTTCTGTTAAAAGAAGCTGGCTTGGGCTTTTCAAATCTCAATGATATAGCAAAAGCTTGGGCCTGCATGAACTGGTGGAGAATTAAAAATAATAAAAACAATAGCCTATGGGTGGCATATATAAAAGCTAGATACGGACTAGGTAATAATGCCTTTAATAATACAAAAAGAGCATCAAAAAGTTGGAAATTAATTTACAAGCAGAGAAATATGGTGGAAAATCATTCCATATTAACTAAAAGTGGATAGAAATGGTCCTTAGATGCTCAAGAAAAATTTACATTAAAAAGTGTTATAGAGCTGATCAGAACTAAAAAAATTCAACAATTGATTTTTGAAGAAGCATGGAAAAATGAACTTCCACAAAAATTAAACATTTTTATGTGGAAACTCCTCTCAAAAGCCATCCCAATTGATGAGCACATTCAAAATAATGGTATAAGATTAACATCTAGATGCGAATGTTGCAACCAAGATATAGAAAGTATGGATCATCTGTTTTCAACAGGGAAGATAGCTAAAAACATATGGAAGAAACTAGAAATAGAAGTTGAGTTAGAAAAAGGCTCGGATGTACTGATAGAAAGATTAAAAAAATGGAAGGAAAGTAAAACGAAGAACAAGATCATCAAATGGCTAAGGATATACATTCCTCACTTTATTGTATGGTGTCTCTGGAAAGCAAGAAATAAATGCAGATTTGACAGCATTCCAATGAATGCAGTAAATATTCTAGAAGAAATTAAAAAAGAATGTGCATTTATCTCAACTTGTAGCCCTATTAAGCTTGGAAGTGTAGTAATATATAAAAACAGGAAAGAATCACGGGGTCTAATTACAAAGGAAAGACCAGAAATTAAAATTATCAGATGGAAAAAGCCTCAACGTAATGGTCTAGTATTAAATACGGATGGGAGCTTTAAAAGGGATATAAGAGTGGCAGGTTGGGGGGGGGGGGGGGGGGGGTGGTTATAAGAAATGAGGAAGGCAAAGTGATAATAGCATTCACAATGAATGGTTTAGCCTCCTCCGCCTTGGATGCAGAGGTTATGGTGTTGTATAAAGTTTTACAAATATGTAAAGATAATAATTTTTAGAATATTCAAGTGCAAGTCGATTCGAGTTTATTAGTAGATTTAGTAATAGGAAAAATATAGCTATGGAAACTAGAAGAAGATATTGATAAAATTAAAACTCTACTAATAGAACTTAATGGGAAAATTATACATATATTCAGAGAAGCGAATGCTTTGGCAGACAAATTAGCAGAAGAGGGTATAAAGAGAGGTTTTCAAGAATTTGAAGAGAAAGATATCCCTGACAAATACAAAGGATTAATAAGTTTAGCTAAAATAGGTTTCCCATATATTAGAATTCAAAAAAACAAAAAGTAAAAATTAGATCTAAAGGATAAAGAGGGGTAGAGAATAATTTTTTTTTAAAAAAGCTGATATACTAAAAAAAAGATAAATTTTGCAGATACATACTCTTTTATAGGAGAAGGTCATCAAACAAGTGAAGAGCCACCCCGGTCCTGTGGGGAGGGCAATAAAACAAAAAAAACTGTTAGCTTGGGATATTGGAATTTTGTTTTGTTTGGTTGTGTTTTTGGTTTTGTTTTCAGATAGGATAAAGATTTAAGGAGCAGTGAAAGTAAAGCTGCTGTAAGGCTGGATTTTTCTGCCCTTTTTTTTGTTTTTTTTGTTTGCTTCTGGTTTCAGGATAGCGTTAAACGGGCCATCAATCCATGCTCTTTTTAACTAAAGTAATCTTGAATTTGCAAGAGTCTGCAATAGTCATGTGTTATGTATTTCAAACAGTTCTAAAGTCATGTGTTAGGTATACAAAGGGGGATAAGAAGTCTGTTATTTTTAGAATTTATGTGCTATGTTTTAAATAAAAAAACCTAGGAAAGGTAAGTGTCTAGTTTAGGAGTTCGGAAAAGATCAAGATGTGGCTAAGCGGACTTAAAACAGCTATTAAGAAGAAAGCTAAAAGCTATATCGGAGAATTAAGAAAGGCAAAAGAATGAACAGACAGCATGTAGAGAAAAGGCTCGGCAGAAACTCGTGTAGCATGGTGACAAGGTAATTTAAATAGTGGGAAATAATTTTTTCTTGCAGGGAAATAGGGCATATAAAGCATAGAGAAGGGGAAATTTGGAAAAGAGCAACGATGATCTATGGAGTGCTAGGAAAACAAAAGATGGAAGCCTTGAGCAAAGTAAATGTTTGAAGAATCATATAATTTTTTACTTTTGGAAAGCTCATAGTTAGCACTAGGAAAATTCCATTATTGCTAGTTTTAGAAATGGGATATGGATGTAAGAGGGAAAAGGGTAGAAATAGTTTGTTTAAATGGTATTCCTCCGCCAAAAGAGAGGGATAAAATTAATAAACAAACCTTTAAAAAAAGATAGATAGACATATAAACAGATAGATAAATATATAGATAAACATATAAAAATTAGACAAATAAATAGATAGACAGACAGATATATATACATATACACTAATAGAAAGATATTAAGATAGTCACATTGATAGATAGACAGATAGACAAGTAGATAGATTAAGAGATAAATTGATAAATAGATAAAGAGATAGACATATAGACCATATATATAGATAGAAATAAACAGATACACAGATAGATTGATTGGCATATAGATAGAAAGATAGATAGATAGATGATAGAAAGATTGATCGATAGATAGACAGATAGATAGATTGATTGGTATATACATAGAAATATAGATAGACAAATAGACAAATAGACAGATTGGAAAATAGATAGATATATAATTAGACACATAGAAAGATAGTCAGATAATTAGTTAGACAGATAGACAAGTAGATAGACAAATAGATAAATTGCTGAATAGATAGATAGATAAAGAGATCGACAAATAGACCAAATAGATAGATAGATAGACTGATCGATTGATAAATAGATACATAGATGGACAGATAGATAGATAGATAGATAAATATATAGATAGATAGAATATAGATAGATAGACAGATAAACATATCGATAGATAGTCAGAAAGAAAGAAAGATAGATATACAAAAGACATATAGATAGATAGATATATATATTAATAGTTAGATATAAAAATTGACAAATAGTTTTAATGATAGATATTCAAATAGGCAGATAGATAGATAGAAAGGCAGATAGACAGATAGACATATATACAAAAGATAGATATACAAAATAAAAAAATAGATAGATGTCAGATAGATAGACAATAGATAGATAGATAGAAGACATATAGTCAGATATACAAATAGTTAGATAGACAGACAGACAGATAGATAGATAAGCAAATAGATAGAAACATAAATATAAAATAGACAGATCAAAAAATAGATAGATAGACAGATAGACAGATAGACATTTAGATAGATACATACATAGATAGACAGATAGATAGAGAGATAGAAGATAGATTAATAGATATAAAGATAGTCGGATAGATAGATATACAAATAGACAAATAGATAGATATTTAGAAATAAAATAAATAGATAGGCAGCTAGGTAGATATATATATATATATTGAAAGAAAATATATGATTGATAGATAAATAGCTAGATAGTTAGATAGGCAGCTAGACAGATAGATAGATACACAGATAGATAGATAGATAGATAGAATGATAGCAAAATAGATAGATAGGTAAATAGATAGATAGATAAATATATAGGTTGGTAGGTAGATTGATAGATATATAGATCGATAGATAGATAGCTACAAAGATATATAGATAGATAGATAGATAGATGGATAGATAGATAGATAGAAAAAAATAAAATTAGACAGACAGATAGATAGACACACAAACACATAAATAGATATATAGATGCATTGGCACATAGAAAGATAGATAGTCAGATAAGCAGACACTTAGACAGATAAACACACACACACACCACACGATAGATAGAAAAAGGACATATACAAAACACATAGACACATGCAAACAGACAAATGACAAAAACAAGAAACACACAAGGCAGATAGATAAATAAACAAACATATAGATAGATAGATAGACAGATTTAAAAATAGAAAGATAGACAAATAGATATATAGACATGTAGATGATAGATAGACATATAGACATATATACAGAAAGATAGATAGATAGATAGACACATAGACACATAGACAGATGGACAGATTAAAAGATAGATAGATAGACAAATGGACACATAGATAGATAGATAGACAAATATACAAATTGACATATTGACAGATTGATTAGAAAGAAAAAAATATAGACTAATAGAAAGATAGACAAATGACTAGAATACAGATAGCCTGATAAAAAGACAAATAGATAGGTAGAGATAGCCAGATAGACAAAATACAGATAGTCCAATAGACAGATAATCAAATAGATAAATAGTGAGATATACAAAAAAATATATAGATAGATAGACAGATAGCCAAATAGACAAATTGGTAGATTGATAGATTGATAGACATATAGACATATAGACTAATAGATAGATAGATAGATAAATAGAATGATAGATAGATAGATAAAGATAACCAAATATACATATAGAAAGATAGAAAAATTCATAGACAGATAAAGATAAAGACTAAAATAAATATAGACAAATATACACATTGACATATTGATAGTTTGACAGATTTACAGTTAGATATATAGACATAGAGATAGATACATAGATTGATAGATACATAGATAGACAGATAGATAGATAGATAGACATATAGATATATATACATATAGATAGAAGGTAGATAAATAAATTTACAGATAGTTAGATAGATTGATTGACAGATAAATAGAAAAATAGATACATAAATACATAGATAGACAGATATACAGATTTATCATAGAATGATAAATAGCTAGACATACACAAATAAAACATAAACTGATAGACAGATTGAAGATAGGTAGATAGTTAGATAGACATATAGACTGATATATTGATAGACAAAGAAAGATAAACAATATATACAGATATACACATAATTAGATAGATAGATAGACATATAAATAGATAGAGATAAAGATATTAAATAGATATACTAATTGAAAGATTGATAGATTTAAAGATAGACTCATCAACATATAGGCTGAAAGACTGATAGATAGCTAGACATATAAAAATATAGTTAGATAGCCCTTAGAAAGATATACAGATAGACATTTAGTCAATTACAGATAAATAGATAGAAGATTGACAGATAGACAAGTAGATAGAAAGATAGACGTATAGACACTAGATAGTAGACAGACAGCAATAGATAGATAGTTAAATAGGAAATAGAGATATTGAAAGATACATATAGACTGATAGACAAACAAAAAGATTGTTAGATATACAGAAAATAGAAAGATAGATAGATAGATATATAAATAGGCAAATAATAGATAGACAATAGACTGATAGAAATAAAGGTAGATAGATAGATAGATTGACTGATAGATATATAGATAGATTGACAGAAAGAAAAATAGACAAATATAAATAGTCGGATAGATAGATAGATAAATAGATAGTCAAATAGACAGATAGATAAAAAGACAACTAGATAGATAGACAGACAGATAAACAAATAAACAGATAGAAAGAAGACAGATAAATATATTGACAAATAGACAGATAGACAGATTGATTGTTTGATAGAAGACAAATATAAAGATAGACAGATAGATAGATTGTTAGATTTATAGATAAATAGATATACAGATAGTTATATAGAAAAATATATAGATAGCCAGATAGCTAGATAGCAGATACATAGATAGACAGATACATAGATAGATAGATAGATAGCCAGATAGCGAAAAAAATAGATATGTAGATAGATAGATAGATAGATACGATACGTTGATCACTAGATAGATAGATAGTTAGATAGACAAGTAGATAGATAAAGAAATAAACTAATAAATACATAGATAGATAGAGAGATAAACACATAGACTATATATATATATATAGACAGATATATAGATAGATAAATAGACAGATTGATACATTGATAGATATAGAGATATACAGATTGATAAATAGATAGATAGAAAGATAAAAAATAGGACAGAAAGATACATATATTGACAGACAGATAGACATATAGACAAAAAGATAGATAGACAGATATATAGATAGAAAGATAGACAAATAGATAGAAAGATAGATAGATTATAGACAAATAAACAGATAGACAAATAGGTGGATAGATAGATAGACAGATAAATGATTGATTGATGATAGATAGACAGACATATAGATAAATAGAGAGATAAAAAGAAGACAGATGGACAAAAAAATAGATATACAGATTATCAGAGATAGAGATAGATAGAAAATAGATAGATAAATATATAAACAATTAGATAGACATATAGATATATAGACATATATACATATATTTGATAGAAAAAAATTGGTAGATAGATAGATAGACAGATAAATAGATAGATATATAGATAGAAAAATAGAAAAAATGATAGAGAGTCATAGAAAAATAGACAGATTGTCAGATAGATAGATAGACAAATAGTCAAATAGACAAATAAACAAATATTCACATAGTTAGATAGGACATATATATAGATAGAACAGTTTAGAAAATAGATAGAAGCATAGATAGATATAGATAGATAGATGACTATTAAGACATATTAACTATATAGAGATGGATAGAACACTGATATATATATACATATAGAAAGATAGATTGATATATAGATAGATAGATAAATTGATAGACAGATAGACAAATAGACATATAGATCGATAGACAGATAGACAGGAAAGACAGAATAGACAGATAGACTATAGACTGATAGACAAAAAAGATAATAGACTAATAGACATATAGAAAATTAAACAGATAGATAGAGAAATAGAAAAATATAAATATAGAAAGAATGAAATATAGATATATAGATAAGCAGACAGATAGACAAATAGACAGACAGATAGAGAGAAGACAGATAGATAGACAGATAGACATATACATAAATAGACAGATAGAAAGATAGTCAGATAGATAGATAGATAGTCAGATAGACGAGTAGATAGATAAAGAGAAAAAACAATAAATAGTTATATATATAGATAGACAGATAGAAGGGTAGATAGAAAGTTAGATAGATCATGTAGAAATATATACAAATAGATTGATAGACAGATAAACAAATAGATAGATAAGTAGATAAACAAAGAGACACATAGATAGATAAATAGATAGACATATATATATATAGATAGATAGATTGATAGACATATAGACAAATACACAAGTATAAGAAAGACATATAGATAGACAGACAGATAGATAGATAAATAGTCACGTAGATAGATATATAGATATAAAGATAGAAAGATAGATAGAAGATATTTATGTAGATAACCAGATAGGTACATTGGCAGTTAGATAAAGAGATAGATAAATGGATAGATAGACAGATAGACAGACAGAAAGATATACACTCAAACTGAGACAAATAGATAGAAAGGTATATAAATAGATATGAAGATAGTGGATCGATAGACAGATTGACATTAAAATGATAGACATATAGAAATATACAAAAATACACTACAAAGATATTCAGATAGTTAGATATGCAGATAGATAAGTAGATAGATAAAAAGATAAACCAAAAAATAGATAGATAGATAGAGATAGATAGATAGACCATATTGATAGATAGAGCGATAGATAGATAGATAGGTAGATACATAGATAGAAAGATAGAAAGATAGACAAATAGATTAATAGATAGACAGATAAAGAAATAGATAGATCGACAGACAGATGATAGACTGATATATAGAAAGAAAGATAGACATATATACAGATAGAAAGATAAACAAATTGATGATAGATAGATGGACAGATAGCATGATAGCTAGATAGATAGATAAGTAGATAGACAGATAAGTAGATAAGCAGATAGGCAGATAGGTAGATAGGTATATAGGTAGATAGTATATATGTAGATGGGCATATAGTAGTAGATAGGTAGATAGAAAGTTTGGCAAATAGGATGATAAACAAATAAACATATAGGTAGATAGACAGATATACAAATAGATAGACAAACATATAGATAGATAGATAGATAGATAGAAAAACAATTAGACATATATACAAAAAGGCTGACA
>JAREIK010001916.1:186139-422749 GCA_029783825.1 Sapria himalayana
TTATCTATCTTTCTATCTATCGATTAATTATTTGGCTATTTTTTGTCTAAATATATATGTATCTATCTATATTTCTATTTATCTATCTGTATATCTATCTATCTATCTGCCCATTAGTCTATCTATTGTCTATCTATCTATCTATCTTTTTGCCTATATGTCTATATATCTATCTATATATTTATCATTCAATCAATCTATCAATATATTTATCAATATATTTTTCTATTTATCTATCTATTTATCTATAAATCTTTTTATCTATATTATATATGTGTCTATGTGTCAATCTGTCTATATCTATATCTGACTAATAATCTAACTCTCTATATCTCTCTCTAACTATCTATCTATATATCTTTTTATGTATCTATCTATCTATCTATATGTCTATATGATTATCTATCTATATGTGTATAAATATATATGTCTATTTGTCTATCTGTCAATTTATCAATCTATTTATTTGACTATCTATATAACATCTATTTTCTAACTATGTAACTATCTATATATCTATCTCTCTATCTATCTAACTATCTAAATGTCTATCTATATATCTCTATATCTATCTATATATGCGTATATCTCTATATTTGTCTAACTATCTACCTATCTATTTATCTATATATCTATATGATTTATTTATTTAGCTGTCTATATGTTTAGTTATCTATCAATCTATGTGTCTATTTATTTTCTATCTACAAATTTGTTTATCTATTTATCTATATATCTAGCTATTTGACTATATGGCTATTAGTCTAATTATTTTTTATCTATCTACCTATCTACTTATCTCCCTATCTGTCTATAGATCTATCTGTCTATCTATCTATCTATCTATTTTTGGTCTATTTATCTTTCAATATGTTTATCTATCTATCTGTTTATCAATCTAACTATCTATATGTCTATCTATATATTTGTATATCAACCTATCTTTCTATATTTCTATTTATTTATCATCTATCAATCTATCTATTAGTCTATTTATTATTCTATTTGTCTATTTGTTTATCTATTAGTCTATTTGTCAATCTATCTATTATTCTATTTGGTCTATCTATCAATGTATTTTTCTATCTATATAACTGACTTTCTATATATATATATATATATATATATATATGTGTGTGTGTGTGTGTGTGTAACTTTATTTTTTCTTATCTGTTTATCTATCTATCTATCTATCTATCTAAATATCTATCTATTTATCAATCTTTTATCTATCTATTTGTATATGTTTCTATCAGTCTATCTATTTGTCTATATGTCTATCTGTTTGTGTGTCTATATGCTTATCTATTTATCTATTTATCATTCAATCAATCTATCTATATATCATTCAATCATTTAATCTATCAATCTATATGTCAATAAATATATTAGTCTATATGTCTATATATCTATCTATCTATCTATATATCTTTCTGTCTATCTATATTTTTTATTAAATTTCTATCTGTCTATTTGCCTATATGTCTATCTATTGTCTGTCTATATGTTTATTCCTCTATCTATCTATCTATCTATCTATTTATCTTTTTAAGTGTCTATCTGTCTATATGTCTATATGTTTATCTATCAATAATTGTATATCTTTTTGTATATTTGTCTATCTGTCTACCTATCAATCTATCAATCTACTTATCTATCTATGTAACTATAATTTTCTAATATCTTACTTTCTATCTATCAATCTATCTATCAATCTAACTTTATAATTGACTTTCGGTCTATTGTCATTCTACGTACATGTCTATCTATCTTTCTATATATCATTATATTTGTCTATCTATCTATCTATCTATTTACCTATCTATCTGTTTCTTATGTATTTATCAATCAATCAATCTATCTATCTCTTTATATTTTATCTGTATATATGTCTATTTGTCTATCTATCTATCTATCTATCTATCTATCAGTCTATTTGACTATTTATTTATCTGTCTATCTATTTATGTATCTAACTATGTAGATATCAAATTGTCAATTTGTAAATCTATGCATCTATATCTATCTTTCTTTCTTTATATCTATCTAACTATATAAAAATCTATTTGTCTATCTGTCTAGGTATATAATTGTGTTTATGTCTATGAGTCTATTAGTCTATCTATTTATATGTCTATTTATCTATCTATCTATCTTTTATATGCCAATTAGTTTATTTATTTATTTGTCTATCTTTCTATATGTTTATCAGTTTTTATGTCTCTATTTCTTTCTGCATATCTACCTATATGCATATTTTTCTATATATATATATATATATATATATATATATTTATGTGTCTATCTATCTATTTATCTTTCTAAGTGTCTATTTTCTATCTGTTTATCTTTCAATCTATTTATTTATCTATTTATCTATACATCTATTTATCTATACATCTATTTATCTATACATCTATTTATCTTTATATCTATTTATCTTTCTATCTTTTTATCTGTCTTTCAACTATCAATCTATTGTCGTATCTATCTATCTATCATTCTATGTTTCTATCTATATATGTATCTTTTTACCTATCTAAAAATCAATCAATCAATCAATCTATCTATCTAGATATCTATCAATATATTTATATATTTATCTATATATATTTTTGTATGTCTATCTATCTATCTATCTATTGGTCTAACTATCTATCTATATGTATGTATATTTGTTTATCTATCTATCTATCTCTCTATATGTCTATTAGTCTATCTAATTGTCTATCTCTCTATTTGTCTTTGTATCTATATCTCTATCTATCTATCTATCTATCTATATATCTATATTTCTATATATCTATTTATTATTCATTCAATCAATATATATATATATATGTATGTATGTATCTATATTTAAATTAATGTGTCAATCTCTCATTCTATCTATCTATCTAACTATCTATCTATATATCTATATTTTATATCTATTTATTTATCTTTCAATCTGTCTATATGTATTTCTATCTATCTCTCTATCTAACTAAATGTATATCTTTCTATGTATATGTTTACCTATCTATCTATCTATCAATAAGTCTATCTATCTATATGTGAATATGTCTATTTGTCTATCTGTCTATCTGTCTATCTATCAATTTATTAATCTATTTATCTATCTGTCTAACTATCTAACTATCTATTTGTTTATCTATCAAAATATCTTACTATTGTTATATCGATTAGTCATTCATTCTATAAGTCTATCTATCTATAATTCTATTTGTTTATATATCATCTATCTATCTATTTCTCTAAATATCTATCTATCTATTTGTCTATATATCTATTTGTGTATCTATCTATCTATATTTCTACCTATCTGTCTATCTATCTATATATGTGACTATCTTTATATCTATCTATCTATCTTTCTATTTTTCTAATTATTTGCCTATATGTCTATATGTCTATCTATCTATTTATTTAAATCTTTATTTATCACTCTATCTATTTACCTATCTGTCTATCTATCTCTTTCTCTATCTATCTTTCTATCTATCTATCTATTTATCTTTCTTTCTTTTTATATGTCTATCTATTTTAGTATTTATCTTTCTATCTCTTTATTTGTACATCTAGCTATTGATCTATCCATATAACTATCTATAAATTTGTCTTTCTATCAATCAATTTGTGAATCTATCTATCTATCTATCTATCTATCTATATGTCTATCTTTCTAGCTACCTATCTATCTATATATATTTTTTTTCTATATATCTATCTACTCTCTATTTGTCTATCTGTCTATCTATTTATTTGTCTAACTATCTATTTGTCTATTTGTCAATCTGTTTATTTTTTATATGTTTATCTGTCTATCTATTTATTTATCTATCTATTTGTCTATCAAACTTTCTATCAATTAATCTATCAATCTATCTATCTATTTATCTAAGTATTTTTCAATTTGTCAACATGTTTATCTATCTTTATGTTAATTATCAATCTTTCTTTCTTCTAGCTATTTATTTCTCTATCTACCTATCTATTTATTTATCTATCTATCTACCCATTTATCTATCTATCTATCCATTATTATAATTATATATATATATATATATATGCCTATTTATTTATCTGTCTATCTATCTATATGCCTATTTGTTTATCTATCTATTTTTCTATCAATCTATTTTTATATCTATATATTTATTTGTCTATCTGTCTATCTTGGTATCTTTCCATCTGTCTATTTATCTATTTCTTTATCTGCCTATCTATGTATGTGTCTCTATTCTATGTGTCTATGTGTATATCTATCTATCTATTTGCCTATATGTCTATCTATCTATCTATTTGTCTACCTATCTATCTATCTATCTATATGTCTATCTATCTATCTATATGTCTATTTATCTATCTATATGTCTATCTATCTATCTATCTATGTGTATAGCTCTCTGTTTGTCTAACATTCTATCTATCTATCTATTTATCTGTCTAATCTATTAATATTTCTATCTATTTATCTATCTATCTATTTATTTTCAATTTGTTTATCTCTATATCTTTACATCTCTATCTATCTATCTATCTATCTATCTATCTATTTATATCTCTATCTGGCTATCTATCCATATATCTATTTATTTGTCTATCTATATATTTGTCAATCTTTCTATCTCTCTATCTACATATCTATCTATCTAATTATCTATCTATCTATCTATATATCTATCTATCTTTCAAACTATCTATCTATCTAATTGTTTTTCTTTATATCTCTCAATCTCTTATATATCTATCTACATGTTTATCTATCTATCACTCGGTCTATATAGCTATCTATCTCACTACAAAAAAGCCCAAATAGTTAGAGTAATTTCCCTAGCTATTTGGGCTTATTCCATCACTAAAATATAATAATGATGGATTTATGAGAGAAATTATCCCAAGCTAAAGTGCATGTCGCAAATTATTAATGAGAAAACTAAATTCCTTACCAAATTTTTTAACGTCAGAAATTCCCTTACTAATTATATTTTTTTCTTGCTAAATTATAAGTTACAGAAAAGTCTTGTTAAATTAGAGAGGAAAAAATCCCTAGCTATTTTCATTCCAAAATTATTTTCACAATTTTATTTTTTTACAAAAAAGTTGATTACATATTTTAAAGTTTTTATATTAAATTGAATAAGAACATAAATATAAACCAACATTTATAATTAACAAAAAATAAAAGTAGTTAATTTATTATTATGATACAATTTGTTACATAGTTAAAACTATAACATAACAATATTTTATTACACCTTCTTCATCAATGTGTCTAACTATAGTGCATAAAGTTTAAATTGTGTGTGAAATTGATGTTGCTTTCTCTCCCTCAGCTCCTCTACTCACCAACTTTCTCCTGCTATAAAGCAATTCTAGTCATCCTACGTCATGTCTAATAAAATTCTAATTTCTATGTTTCTGCAAATAAGGAAAGAACGACCTCATTGATGATGCCTATGTAGTGCAAAGCTCCATTTTTGAATTGGGAGCCACCACCAGAGAAAGTGAGATATTTGCATGTAACTTTAACCCTTTTCTAATGTCCCTTCACTTCTGCAAGCTTTGTATGGGGAACAATATGGTATCATATTTGTATGAAATTTAAACCAATAAATCAAATTAAAATAAATAAATAAAGTTATATTTTGATAAATTATTGTAAAATTATGCAATACAACTTATACCATATATATATAATACTATAGTATATATGTACATATATACTACGGAAACAATAGATTCAAATCCTCAACTCTGATGTCCCTAGCCATAACATCATATTCATTGCCAACGAGATCACCAGAAACCATAGATTCCAAAATATCAAATGTCATAAAATCATAGTTCAAGGGAGGAATGACATTAGGTGCCTATGAAATGTTAGAAATGCACATTTAGTAATTATCTTGTATTCACTGCTTGATAGAGATACCTTTAACTTGCATATCTAAAAACAATGATCTATATTAACAGTAAATATGTTTATATCATATTAAACTATAAAATTTTTTAAAAAATAAAGCTTTTTGAATAGGAATGTGCCTTAAGCACTACCAAGGCTAGGAATTACTTGCCATGGTAGTTTATGACACACACAATGCAAACATGTGGACTATTACAAGTGTATGAACACATGAAATGTAATATTATTATATATGGTTCTCCCTCTCTTTAGCTCATTAACATCTAAAAATCTAAATATATAAATTAATAAAACATATAAATGTATAATGTGAATATATAATTCTCATTGTATTAAGGCAACCCACATAAGTTAATGGCCATTACCATCTAGCTCATTACCATCTACCTTGATACCAAAGTTTATATCACATAGCTTCACTGCTTGCTCCTGGGTAATCATAGGTTGCAAGGAGTCCCTATTATCTTGCTAAATCAAACTTGTTGAAAAAAAAATCAAGAGCTAATAGTGAATGAATACATGATGTGGTATCACCAGGGGCACCAACGGTGCTTAATGTTGGACAACTATTGCTAGTACTACTAAAAAACACATAATGGTGCTTGCTCACCACCTACTCACAATTCAGGGCAAACAAAATTAGGCTTAGAAACACAAAATGTGGAACAACATGAGAATCAATTGTTAATAGCTATAACTTAAACTTCATTAACAAGATCAATAAAATGATCATATTCTAGAAGTAAAGTGGGCTCGCCATAGCTCATATTGATGAGATAGCATTTATGCTGCATAAAAACAAGTGTTTTCCCCATTTGAATGTCATTATCTAGAGTAAATATGAACGACTAAAAAAAGTTAGCTGATCTCCATTATAGTCTACCATGCAATAATAGGGTGCCACATCTTGTATCAGTATGGCATGTGCCTTGTGATAGTGTCAGAGTGGATGTGTGTGTGGAAATGTTGTGGGTAGTTATATGCATGTAGTGTGGCATTTTTTTGTGAGGAAGTGTGGACAAGAATGAAAATAGTGTGTTATGGCAGTGTACAAAATAAATATAGTGCTGAAAAATTAAAAATAAAATAATAAAAAATGATTTAGTGTGTGAGTTATATTTTGGCCGATAGATATTTTGGCAGCACCAATTTGTGTTGGCTCGCACTAAAGGAAGTAATCTGGCTTTCTTCTGGTCATTTCTGGGTCTCCTCTTCTTGGTGCATGCTCAAACTGCATCAATTTTAAGCCTCGAACTGCATCAACACAAATACATAAACTCTCATTTCCCAATAGAAATATTTCAAAAGAAAAATCAAAATCAAAATCAAAATCAAAATCAAAATCAAAAATAAAATCAAAAACAAAATTAAAAATAAAATTAAAAACAAAATCAAAATGAAATACCAAAACCTGTATGGACATGTGACACTTGAAGTCATCAACTTCCAAAATACTTGCCATGTTTGCACAGCAGATGTCCTGCAAAGAATCATGGTTAGGTTAGTCAGTCAAGCAAAGAACAAAACTAGAATCAAGAACAACAATGCCACCAAATAAATTTCTTCATGTTTAGCTACACATATAAAAAATCATGTGCCCGAAAGTTGCTCATTATTCCTTCTTCATGAAGTGAGGAGATAAGAGCTTTGAGATTGCAAATCCAGTAAAAGACTTGTAGTGAAGTAGCTCTTTCAACTTATCATCACATCTTTTTTTTTATCTGATGGATCCTTTTTAAAAACAAGAAAATTTAACGATTAATTGAAATTGAAGAATAGCACCAAAGATTATCATCGGGGGGAGGTGAAGACAATGAATGTTGGCATACTTGTAGATTATTTTTTTTATATAGTCTCACATCTTCTTTACAATATCAGAATGAGATAATGCATCTTCACATATACCAAAACATTTTATGAAAGCATATGAAAGTGGAATAGGAAGCTAGAAATCTAGAATTAACTTTGTATACATTTATGTATAACTATATTAACTACTTATATGAATATATATATATCTCTCTATATTTTTAACTATATAAATCTATTTATAACTAAATATAATATAGGTATAAGAACATATAACTATACATAATTGTCTTTTACTATTTGTATAACTATAAAGACATTATACATAACTATATTTAAATATATAATTAACAAAATATATTTAATATACAATTTTATATATTAGTATATTAAAATGTATTTATAGATATATCTATGCCTATACATAACTAATGTATAAATATATTAAATTATATAAAATATATATATACCTGCATGTATAAATATAAGTATAATTATATATGTAACTATATGTATAACCACATGTAATTATATTTATAATTACATGTATAACAACATACAACATTATGTTTAACTATATGTATATAACTATATATAAATATTTGTATAACAATATAAAACTCTATATATCGAAATATAACTATATTTGTAACTATGTATACATATATGTAAATCTATATATTTGTTTATAACTTTGTATACATTTATATATAACTACAAATAACTACTTGTAGGAATATATATATATAACTATATTTTAAACAATATAAATCCATTTATAACTAAATATAATATGGGTATAACAACATATATCTATAAATAATTGTCTTTTACTATATGTATAACTATAAAATCATTATACATAACTATATTTAATTATATAATTAACAAAATATATTCAATATACAATTTATATATTAGTATATAAAAATATATTTAACTATATCTATGCCTATACATAACTATATGTATAAATATATTAAATTTTATGAAAAAATATATATAACTGCATGTATAAATATAAGTATAACTATATGTGTGACTATATGTATAACTATATTTATAATTTCATGTATAACAATATACAACATTATGTTAACCTATGTGTATAACTATATATAAATATTTCTATAATTATATAAAATTCTATATAATTAAATATAGTTATATTTGTAACTATGTATACATATATGTAAATCTATATATTTGTTTATAACATTGTATACATTTAGGTATAACTACATATAACTACTTGTATGAATATATATATATATATATATATATATATATATCTATATTTTTAACTATATAAATCTACTTATAACTAAATATACTATAAGTATAAGAACATATAACTATAAATAATTGTCTTATACTATATTATAACTATAAAAATATTATACATAACTATATAAAAATATATAATTAACAACATATATTTAATATATAATTTTATATATTAGTATATAAAAATGTATTTAACTATATTTATGCCTATACATAACTATATGTATAAATATATTAAATTATATGAAAAAATATGTATACCTACATGTATAAATATAAGTATAACTATATGTATAATTATATGTATAACTATATGTATAACAACATTATGTAAATCTATATACTTAACTATATTTATATAACTATTTATAAATATTTGTATAACTATTTATAAATATTTGTATAACTATATGAAACTCTATATATTTAATATAACTATATTTGTAACTATGTATACATATATGTAAATCTATATATTTGTGTATAACTTTATATACATTTATGCAAACTACATATAACTAGTTGTATGAACACACACACACACACACACATAACTATATGTTTAACTATATATAACTATTTATAACTACATATACTATATGTATAAACTATAAATAATTGTATCTTACTATATGTATAACTATAAAAACTTTATACATAACTATATTTAAATATATAATTTTCAACATATATTTAATATACATTTTTATATATTATTATATAAAAATGTATTTTGCTATATCTATGCCTATACATAACTATATGTATAAATATATAAAATTATATGAAAAAATATATATACCTACATGTATAAATATACGTTTAACTATATGTGTAACTATATGTATAACTACATGTAACTATATATATAATTATATGTATAACAACATACAACATTATGTTTAACTATATGTGTAAAACTAAATATAAATATTTGTATCCTATAAAACTTTATATAATTAAATATAACTATATTTCTAATTATGTATAAAAATACGTATACATATATGTAAATCTATATATTTGTTTATAACTTTGTATACATTTATGTATAACTACATATAACTACTTGTATGAATATATATATAAAATTATATTTTTAACTATATATAACTATTTATAACTGCATATACTATATGTATAATAACATATACCTATAAATAATTGTATCTTACTATATGTATAACAATAAAATCTGTATACATAATTATATTTAAATATATAATTAAAAACATATATTTAATATACATTTTTATATATTAATACATACAAATGTATTTTACTATATCTATGCCTATACATAACTATATGTATAAATATATAAAATTAAAAGAAAAAATCTATATACCTACATGTATAATTATAAGAATAACTATATGTGTAACTATATGTATAACCACATGTAATTATATTTATAATTACATGTATAACAACATACACCTTAATGCTTAACATTATGTGTATAACTATATATATATATATTTGTATAACTATATAACACTCTATATAATTAAATATAACTATATTTGTAACTATGTATACACATATGTATACATATATGTAAATATATATATTTGTTTATAATTTGTATACATTTATGTTTAATTACTTATAATTACTTGTATGAATAATATATATATAACTATATGTTTAACTATATATAATTATTTATAATGATATATACTATATGTATAATAACATATAACTAAACATATATGCCACACTATAATGGGCCGTTCCAGCACAACACGGCCCTTTTGATTCCGCTTTCACATTACTCATCAATAATAGTTTTAGTGGTTAATGAATCACGGGAATTGCTTTTACAGATTCTATTGCCTACTTACTATTTATTTGTGTTTTGAATTATTTCATCTGACTGATCTTTTTGCTAAGTGGTTGGTGTCATGGGGTGTGGTTGATTCTGAAGCCTCCTCCACCTGTTAATGATACCAACCCATACAATGTGTTCAAGCCTCGAGAGAAAGCCCACCTGCTCCATAAAAAGATAGGCATGTGGTCTAGTGGTCTTTTAAGATGCAATTAGAAGTTTTACAAGCTAATTTCATGGTCTTATAAGCTGCTTCTCATGACGTGTTCAGATTCAACAGAGAGAAAATAATTTGAAGTCGTTTGAAAAACTTCATTTGATAAGTAAGAAATTTATCTTATTGATCAACTCCTTCTATTCAAATTCGGGATATAGTGTTGAGATTAATAAGTTATCAAAAATGATTTTTTTTATTACAGTTTGCTTCTCTTAGAAGAGATTAATAAGTTGCACATTCATCTTATCAAACACTTATCTATCAGAACCATCCTATGTATATTTTTTCTCATAAAAAGTAAACATTATGAATCATTAAATGAGTAATTAATTATTCTTTTAATATTATTAATTTTTGTAATCTAACATTTTCTCTTTTATTATACTTTATTTTGGTCAATTATTTTAGTCTAGTAGTTAATATTTTAAAAAAATTATCTTTCTTTTGAATTATAAATCATAAATTTCGAAAATAATTATATTATTAGAAATTGATTTTTTAAATTTAAAATTAAAGTTACCAATTAAATATTTTACTTTTAATCTTTTAATTTTAAAATTGTTTACTCTCAAACATGTGCTATCTATCTAATTTTCAATTTAAATTTTTAATAGTTTCAATTATTAAGAAAATATTATCTATATATAGCATATATCAATGTATCTATTTTCATAGTTGTCCTGTCAGCTCATTTAAAACCATGACAAAAAAATATCAACTTAACATCGAATTTTAATGAAAATTTATAGATGTAACAAATTTACTTTACATACCACATATAAAACACATTCCTTATAATACTTTAATATATATATCTTTATTGACATCAATATTATTTGGAAATATTTTTTTTCTTTTATGTAGACACCAAACCAACTATCAAAAAAATTATATTATGAATATTTTCTAAATTGATAAATACTCAGTAAAAATATTTTTAGATCTAGACAAAATCTATCACTAATATTTTCGTAAATCTATGCAAAGAAAAGTAATAAATTTAGCGATGGATTTAGGGACATAATTTTCCTATCTAATTAGATCGAGACAAAATCTGTCACTAAATAATTATCTGAATTTATTTTTTTATAATTTTATATATAATTGGAAGAGATACTTCCTTATTATATATAATTATCTGCATTTAGCTAGGGATTTTTCCCTAGCTATTTGGGCTTTTGATAATTTATATTACAAATTTATGATAATTTAATTTTGTAAGCATTATTTATTTTAATATTTTTTGTAATTTTCTTTATTAAAGATATGTCATTGTCTATAGATGAGCGATCCTTGAAAGATACAATCTCCTCGTATAATTATAAAAATAGGATATTATAAAAAAATTTCATAAATATATAAATACGAATAAAAATTTATATTAAATAAGACTAAAATAACTATTTTTTTGATTAAAAATTAATTAAAAATTTATACAAAATATTTTTCTGATATTTTTAACTATGATATTTAAATATTTGTTTTAAAAAACAATATATAATTTATTATTTAATTATAATAAATTTGAAAATATTTTAATTAAAAAATAAACATAAAAAAAAATTACTACTAATAAAATGCTAAAATAAACAATTCTTTGATTAAATAAAAAAATTATTAAAAATATACGAATTAATGAATAAGCAAGTAAATATTAATATTATTCGTATAATCATAAAATATTTTTATGATTATAGAAATCTTTTAAAAAATAATGACTAAAAGATTTGAAAATTTGAATTAAAAAAAATTCAATTTTTTCATAAAATTTAAAAGATAATAAATTGATATTTAAAGATTAATACATAAAAGTTTTAATTACATAAAAAAAATTGATGATTTAAAAAATAAATATCTAAGTGTAGTTATTAAATGAACACTTCAAAGATTAAAATTTATAATGATTAAAATATTCAAATTTTATGTTTTTATAATTATTTCATATTATATAAATAATAAATAAATTGAGACATTAGAATTTAGACATTTCATGTGGGAACATGCCATTGGTTACTCTCTTCTTTAGTCTAGTGGCTGACAGCTTTCATCCGTGGCATGTGGGACTTGTTCAGCCTACCTTTTTGGCATTCTTTGTGACGTTGTTTGTAAATAGGCTGGTGGTTACTAGTTGCCACTAGCTCATTCACAAACTATGAAGGCACCATATCACATCTTTTGTAGGGAAATAGGTATTGGCTTATTTTTCTCGAGTCATCTTTTTCTCGAGGTATCCATAGGAATGGGATCCATTCTTGAACAATCCAAGCTCGTATGTTTTTCATGGCTTATTTTTTATTGCTTTTAATGTGCTTGTGAAGAGCTGCAATTTTTTGATTTTGTTTATTGTGTTGTAGAATATCTTCCTTGAAATGACAAAGATTGTCGATATGTTAGGTCCTAAGTCTCGAATCATCGACACCATTTCTAGATGCCTCTAAGTCAGAATGTCTGGTAGTACATAGTATTCCTTTTTCGTGGGGTTTCTTTTCAATGAGAACTAATTGGATTTCATCGTCGAGTTTCATTTTGTAGTCGTAAGATTTGATTTTTCATGGTGCGATGCACAATACCACCAAGAGACATTCGAGAACCTAAAGTCCACAATCAAGAGCACTAAGAAGTTATATGCTGTATGTTTTTTTTAGCTATGATTACTTATATATGGCATAAGGGGAACCACATACTATCAAAATGAAATTACTTCCTCTTTGTCAAATTGTATTACTTATCATGCATCTAATTGGTTTGGCTATTACCATGTTGTTGATGTAGTTATCACAATCAAAAAGGGTTTAAAGTTTTGCTTTTCAATTTTTAGGTAATGTTGGACACGGTGGGTCCAAAATTGTAGGTTATTAACAGAAATGAAAAATCCATTTCGCTCCTAGCTGATGGATTTGTTATTTTAACACTTGATCATGAATAAGAAGCTTCATCAGAGTCATTGCCCATCAACTTTAATGGCCTGTCCAATGTTAGTACTTTATGAGTTATAATGGTCTGGGTGGACTAGATCATAATGAAACATAGCATTGATGATCTTTGAATTAAATGAAAATATGATCATAAACATAATGGATGTGCTTGGTAGGGCATTCCTTGTAACTTATTGCTATATATCGATTAATATAAATGCCCTCACTAGAAGTGGAGACCCATCAAATCCCTTATTTTACCTCAAATTTTTATTGTTAATTTTTATCTGCACTTCATTTGAATAATTTGAATTTTTTGTGTCACTATTTAATTTGGTGTTTATTTATTATTTTCACTACAGAGAAAATTGTTTATTTCGTTGCAGGCTGTTCAATCAAGGAACACCATTTTTATTAGTTAGTACTTGTTCATAGGAAGCGAAACTACTTTAGTGTGGCTAGAGGTAATGACCAACTTTCATGGTTGTCAAGCATGTGCCTGCAGCATTAAAATGGGTTAATGATTCAGAATGCTCTAATCCCAAAATAATGTTAAGCTCGTGTACGTCTCATGTGCTTGAGTGAACAAGTAGGGTATCCGAGGTGAGGGAAAATGATGTGGTTTGTGTAATAAAGAACTCTGCAACTTTGGCATGCTCACTATTCACCCTGCATGATTCTCAAATTCATATCAAGCTGCCTACACATTCTGCTCAAGATAGGCTGGTCAATCTTTTTCATTGATTTCACTTTTAGAATTTGGAGAATGCTTACATTTTCATTATTCTCTAATGGTTGTGTTCAAGGTTATCAGCACTTGAGGTGTGCAAAATAAAATTGGTTTTCTCTCCTTGTCATACACCCGCCACTTTGAGAATGTTTGACATGTAATTCTAATGATGCAGTTCTTCCTCTTATTGTATAGTCATTTTCAGAATCATAGTTTGTTGCAGCGAAGAATCTTCTTTAATGTGCTGTTTCTAATCTCTAAAAATTTAGAATATATTTATCAACTCTTATTAGTGCATAAACATTTTCTCAATAATTTTGTAGTACATAATTTTGTGCTAGCCCCTCCACAAAAGTTCTCTTATTAAAATATATTTTACCACGTAATGATCATTTTATAATCAACAAAATCATAATTATTGCAATATTTTTCTCAAACTTGTATTAGTTGAGTTCATAATTTTTATTTATTAATAAAGATCTTACTCAGTGCAAACGTCTCTCGCTTAGCATGAGGTTTGAGAGATATTAATATTTTGATGATCTTATCCTTGAAAACCGGAGATGCATTATCTGTTGAGTTTTAAAGTTGAGATCTATTATCCTTGGATGAAGACACTCGGCATCACAAAAAGACAAAACCTATATTTTTCTACTTTATTCATTCTTCTGCATGAAATTAGGTATACTGTAACATGGTACATCTGTATATAGGTGTGTATGTTTGCATGCATAAAACTATCCACACACACATTCATCATCCATTGGTATGTGTTTGTGCATGTTATTTTCTTTAAATATATTTCCAAGCTCCACAAGTGATATTTTTTTGTGAAGCTGTTTATTGATGCATTCTACGTGAGAAACAATTATGTGTTGTAGCACAGGCCCGTGAGTATCTATCTCAACTCGGAGACCTCAGTCAAACCTAGATTTTTGCCGAAATTGAAAATGTGGAGGATAGTTGTTTCCATAGTAATTCTCAAAGGCATATGAACATGCTCCTTCTGGCTTAGCCACTAGTTTTTATACATGATTAGATGGTGGTCTCCTATTGTACATTCTAGCATGCCATAATATGGATGTTTCTGAAAGTGCAAAAAAAAAAATTGTTTTACTTTAAATCAAACTTTTTTCTTCATTTGTTCTTAGAAGCAGATGGTATTATTCTTTCTCATGCCAATTTAGGGATAAGCAGATGTTTATATTTCTCATGATTTATTTTACTAATTCTTCTCATGTGTGTGTGTGTCACCTGAGGCTATGTGATTATATATACGTACATATAATACTGTACTATATACTTACATATATACTATAGAATATAAGTACATATATATTGAGTATATACATATGTATATACTACAGTATATATGTATGTATATACTACAATATATAAGTACGTATATACTATAGTATATACGTACGTATATACCGAGCATATGCGTACACCAGAAAAAATTTCACCCCGAACTTGATTTTTTCTCTGATAGGGTTATTGATAAATGGGTTGACTAGAATCTAGTTACAACAGCCCTACTCCTATTCAAAACAAAACAAAACAAAATAGTTCATTGAATTCCTAGGCATTCTGTGAATTTAGTTGTCACATATAAAAAAATTTAGTACTAAATTATCACTAGTTTAAATGTTAAAGAAAAACATAAAAATTCTGTTTACATATGATGATCAAAGTATGAGGTTGTCGATATATGATTGTGTGTGCGTGAAGCAAAAAAAAATAGAGAAATTAAGCTCACTTGTTGCCTAGACGTGCATGAAGATTGATGACCAGCTATTCTTCAGAGACATTAAGAAGTCCTCTTTTTAATCATCGGCGAAGATAATTAGTCCAGTGAAGGTGGCAGCTCTTGCCCCACCGTGGTAATCCGGCGAGCTTTGGGATGGATCTCCAATAGCACTAGCCATTGGTGAATAAAGTTGATGAGTTTCTCATCTTCTTCAGTAGTCCATGACCCTTTCCTAACCCTGAGTATATCACAACAGGGTTGGCAACCCATCTCTAAATTCTGCGATAGCCGTATGTGTAATAAGTGACGATCAAAGTCACACTCCCATATATATGTAGGTCAGAGTTCTAGGAGGAAGAGTATGATTTGAGAGTCCTGCAATTGTCTTCATAAAGGGACACTAAAACTAAATAAAGTCTCATATGGTATGTTTTGATATAGAAAAGCATTCAAAAGTAGAAGTATATATCTACGTATATATTATATATACCTACGTATATACCGTATATACCTACGTATATACCGTATATACCTACGTATATACCATATATACCTATGTATATACCATATATACCTATGTATATATCGTATATACCTACGTATATACCATATATACCTATGTATATATCGTATATACCTACGTATATACCATATATACCTACGCATATACCGTATATGCCTACGTATATACCATATATACCTATGCATATACTCAGTATATACGTACATATATACTGAGTATATATGTACGTTTTTACTATAGTATATAAGTACTTATATACCGAGTATATACGTACATATATACTATAATATATATGTATGTATATACTGAGAATATATATATATATATACTCAATATATACATACGTATATACTCGTTATATACGTATGTATATTTCAATATATACATACATATATACTCAGTATATGTACATATAATACTACAGTATTATATGTAAATATATACTGAGTATATATGTACTCAGTATATATATACATATAATATTGTAGTTTATATGTACATATACTACAGTAATATATGTAACTAGTGAAATGCTAGTATTTGTACATATACGTTGTAGTATATATGTACATATATACTACAGTATTATATATTTATCAAAACATAACTTTATTTAATTATTTATTTTGATTTTATTGACTAGTTTAAATTTCGTACAGATATGGTACCACATTGTTTCCCATACGAAGCTTGTATAAGTGAAGGGATTTTTTACTAGACATGATACACCGTCACTTGGACAACTTTGTCGTAGTAGAAAGATGGTGATCAAATGAGCTAAGAAAGAGAAAGCAACGATAATGCACGGATATATTATACTTTAAACACTGTCGGTAGATACATTGATCAGTAAAATATAATAAAATTATGTTATGTTTTTGTTTTAATTATGTAAAATATTGTATCAGAATAATTAATTAAATGATTTTATTTTTTGTTAAATAATAAATTATCATTTATTGTTTATGTTTTAATTCAGTTTAATATAAAAATATTAAATTATTTACCTAAAATTTTTGAAAAAAAGATAAAATTCTAAAAATAGTCTTGAAATGAAAATAGCCAGAGATTTTTCTCTTGCTAATTTAGCTAGAAAAATCATTATTTTAGCTTGGAAATTTTCCTTCACTAAAATTTTTAGGTAGCAACTCTTTCCCTCGTTAATTTTTAGCGATGAGCACTTTAGCTTTATAAAACATTCATCAGTATTCCGTTGTCATTTCTTATTCAGCGATGGAAACCCCCCATTTAGCTAGGGAATTTTCCCTAGACACCTGGACTTTTTCTTATAGTGAAAGTTTTTTTCTTCTCTTTTTATCTCTTGGCTTTGATTCATCATCAAAAGCTATGAAGCATTAATATTTATTTCGACACATTCCAAATTAACTTCACCATGACATATTTAACCCTAAAAAAGTTTTACCTATATCATTTTCTTCCTCCCTTTTCTTTGATTCCTTGTTCTTTAAAATTAACAAAAATAAAAATAGTTCAAAAATAATTCGGATACTAAAGTTTCATGGTTAAAACAAAAACATAAAAATCTTTCATTATCATTTAAAACAAAATCATCCTCATAATTAGCAGGTACATTTGTGCTAGCCTCTCTTATGTGGTTTCTCTGCTAGAACTAGGAATGCTATCTATCACATCAAGCCTGCTAACTGTGAGTCCGTATAGGACATTTGCTATTGCATTAAAAGTTATTAGTGACCAAATTATTATCCAGGATAATCTACTTCATTAGTTCTATCGCCTGTTCAAATAATTTCTCAGACATATGATTTTCTAACTTCATGCTCATAAGTCGAGCCAGAAGTGACAATTACGAATGTGTTGAAACTGTATGACATTCAACATTAATTTATGTTTTTACATGTCTATAATAACTATTTTTATATATCTATGAATATGGTTGTGTGTCCCCAAATTTTTTGGGTAGAGTTTTTGTCTATTATAGGTATGTAAAAGCCTTTGCTGGTTCTCCATGGTGCTGGGAACAACACCTTAGCCTCTGAAGATATGAGATAAACCAAAAAAATTAATTCCATGCAAAAGCATGTTTGTTCTTGACACTATTATTTTGTGTAGATTTGCGTCATCAAAGTTCAGATATGCATCATCGTGGTTTAGATCTGTGTCATCACAATTTATATTTGCGTCATCATAGTTTAGATATGTGTCGTTGCAATTTAGATTTGTGTCGTTGCAGTTCATTACTGCATCGTCATAGTTCAGATCTGCAATTACTTGTTATCATTTATTAGTTTGTAAATGTAGTATGTTATGCTCCTTTTTGCAGGTGTAACATTGTTCTCTATCTGCGTGGAGTACCGGAGGAAAAAGAACTAGAAATGCTGACCATGCCTGAGAGACCTATATGCGTGTTTTTTAAGTCCTATATTATTTTCTTCTGTTGTTTTTGATGGTATGTGTATTTGAATTAAAGTAAAAGTGTGTGTGTCATCCAAGGCTATGTGACTGTGAGTATATATACGTACATATGATATTAAAGTATATACGTACATATATACATGGTATAGATGTACGTATATAATGAGTATATATCTATGTATATACTGAGTATATAAGTATGTATATACCAAGTATATATGTTTGTATATACTGAGTATATTTATATGTATATACTAAGTATATACATACATATATACTATAGTATATACGTATGTATATACTTGGAATATATGTACTTTTATACTATAGTATACGTACGTATATACCGAATATATACAAAGTGGGTGCATATATTTATTTGCAGACATGTATATATTGTCATACATACACACCGATGTACACAGACACACTTTTGAATATATAATTCCTCGGGCTGGTCTGGCCATCATCATGCATTACTTATTGATGCAGGTAATAAAAGCTATGGATCTTAGATTTTCTCTAAGGCTATAGGATGAAGATATTTCTTGTCCAGGTCAGCCAAGCAGAAAGAGGTTGGTTTTAAAAATCTTAGTAATTATGTTAATATGTACCTATCACTTGGTACAAAGCAAACATATGAGTAAATAAGTCTTCTTGCTTTTAGTTCTGAAATGATTGATTCTAATTGTACTAGGGCTTAGAATGATGATGATAATGATGATTCTCGTGTAGTGTCGTGTAATTCTGGTCTAGGTGGAATATCATGTCCTATTTTGGGAGAAGCAGCTTCCCACCTAGTCAAAAACTTGCTTAGTTTCAAAACGAGTGGTTGGCAGGGAAATACGTATGAGGGAAATGCTAGTATATATCGGGTCGTAATTTGTACTCAGTATATATGTACACATAATACTGTAGTTTTTATGTACATATACTGCCGTAATATATGTACGAGTGAAATGCTAGTATATGTACATATATACTATAGTATTATATATTTATCAAAACATTTTTTATTTTGATTTGATTGAGTGGTTTAAATTTCTAACAGATATGATACCACATTGTTCCCCATACAATGCTTGTATAAGTGAAATGATTTTTCACTAGACATGATGTGTCGTGACTTAGACAGCTTTCTCACATCAGAAAAATAGTGATCGGAGGACTAGAGGGAGAGAAAGCAATGTCAATACATGGATAGATTATACTTTATGTCGGAAGATACATTGATGAATAAGATGTAATAAAATTTTGTTATTTTTTTTTTGTTTTAAATATGTAAAATATTGTATTAAAAAAAGTTATTCAATGATTTTAATTTTTGTTAATTATAAATTATTATTTATAGTTTCTGTTTATATTCAATTTAATATAAATATTTTAAATTATTTAATTAAAAAATTTTAAAATAAATTAAATTCTAAAAATAGTTTGAAATTGAAATAGCTAGGAAATATTCCTTAGCTAATTTAGCCAGGAATATATTATTTTAGCAAGTGATTTTTTCCGCTGCTAAATTTATTTTGCTAAGGACTATTTTCGTCACTAATTTAGCGGCGTGCACTTTAGATTGGAAAAACTTTCGTCATTATATTCGTTTAGCAGCGAAAACTCTCATTTAGCTTGCTAATTTAAATAGAAAAATTATTTTGTTTGCTTGGGATTTTTTCGTCGCTAAATTATTATCTAGGGACACCTTCCCTCGCTAAATTTTAGCGATAAGTAGTTTAGACTGTGGATGATTCCATCATTAATCTGTCGCTATATCCTGTTTAGTGATTGAAAATGCCCATTTAGCTAGGAAATTTTACCTAGCTATATGGAATTTTTCTTTTAGTGAACGACGAAGAGAGAAGAATCAAAATGGGACTATGGGAGCAACCTATAAAATCTTCCTCTTCTTGTTACCAGTAATATTATCATTTCTTTTCTTCTTCGGAATGCTATATAAATATCTCTGTCTCTCTCAATTTGATTCCCACGGGTGGAGTTTGGTTTTTACAGAAAATTTGGGTTTGATTTTTTTTAATTTTCTCCCAATTTTCCTTCTTTTTTCTTCTATTTTCATATCACTTATATGATTTTGACTCTACAGCATTAATGAAACAATAAACAGTCTATGTAAATTTTGTTCCTTTACTGTTTAAATTTTTAGAGTTTTATTGATTTCAAATACTAAATATTTGCATATAGTTTTCTGTTTCTGTAACTTAAGAAAAAAAATTATTCATAATTTTTTTTGCCTCTGTAACTTAAGAAAAAACAAACTTAATGTTTATGGGTTCTAATTTTGTTGTCTCCAAAAATATTATAAACAGATAACATTATATATAAACTTTTATACTTTTATATATTCACATGACATTATATATAAATGTCAATACTTTAACACACACACACACACACACACACACACAGACACAGACACACAGACACACACACACATGTAGTACAATTTATATAAACACTGATATGTTTATAGAAATATATAATGTTATATATAAATATTTATACATATGTATTAATGTTTAAAAATATCTATACAACATTTACATAAAACTATCCATTTATATAATTTTTTATATAACAATTATATAACATATAGAATGTTTATATATCTTTGTAAACATTTATATAACACATTTATTTTTATATAAATATATAATATTTATAATGTTTATATAAATATGATATATATACTATATAATATTTATAAAAGTGTTACATATATATAATTATATATAAGTAACATATATTAAAATATTTTAAACACAAATATTATATCTAAATACTTGTATAATTATATAATCATATCCATTATATATAAAAGTATTTATTACTATTATTAGTTTTTATTGGAATAAAGCAATGAATGAGGCCATTTGAAATAAAACTCTCTTTTGCAGATAAGCAAAAAGATGTAGCTGGCATAGTTGGTGTAATTGAGAAAGCATGTCTTTATCAAGGTAAGGGGGGAGAGATGATGCACTCCACTATCCCCCAATTGATAGAATGTATTGCATTGTGTCATTTACCAATATCCGAGAAGATAACACAAAGTCTGCTTGATACCTTCGACGAGAACTTGAGGCATCCCAACCCTCATATACAAGTGGTCCTACACCTTGCAAGTTAATTTCTTTCCAACATGACCCATTATATTATTATAGCTCCATTTATCTTCTTCCCCTTAAAACTTCACAAAACATAGCTATTAGTGCTCTGAAACCCTTTGTTTGAGCATACCTAGTTCCTGTAGATAATGGTGATGCAGCCGGTGTGACCTCAAAGTACCTACAACAACTTTTTGATCAAAACACTGCTATTAGAAGGGGCTTTGATTTAGAACTAGGAGTTCTTCCTTTTGGGTTATTGGCTCAGAAATGGAGAGAGGTTGTCTTCAAGCTCTATGAGATTAAGGTGCAGGGTGATGCCGAGACCAGAGATGTCGAAGCAAGGTTGAATGCTATTAGATGGCTCATCTCTCTATCTCAAACACTTGCCCATCAAAGATTGGCTTCTGGTTCTCACTTACCCATCTATTATCTGATTAAGGAAAAGGTAATGGCTAGTTAATTTGAAGCTCTGGATGACTATTCTATCAATAACAGAGGATATGATGGTTAGTGGATTCGTGAAGCATGCATTGATGAAGGTATCGAGGTGTGTGTTTAACATTCTCTGTGATGTATCATCTTCTTCTTCAAAATCACATCTAGCAGCTGAAAATGTGGAAGACGTAGAGGCAGTGACGTTCTTTGATGAAGACATGACAACCAATGTGGTGATTAGCATTGCTAAGCAAGATGTGGAGAAGATTGATAGATTACATGAGGTTGATGCAAGAACTCTGCAAAGGATTCTGTACAGTAAGAAGACCATAGTCAAGTGCATACATTTCAGGTATAAACTAGAGCAGATTGTTCCCTACAATGTAGATATACTATGGAGCGTGTGTATGACCATCTTCATCATCTCTTGCTTGTTTTTTTCTTTTTTCTTTTTTTTTTCACAATGGGCGTGCTTCATTGCAGGTGCCTACCCCATGTTATTCTTCTTTCGTGCAGCTACTCAAATTTCTTTGTATAGTAAGGCAGTGATGTCAGGATTAGTTATTTCAATTGGTGGATTGCAATATTCTCTAAGGATGGCATCAATATCTGTGCTACTGGACTATCTTTGTGAAGATAGAATTGAAGCCTCGCCGGAGGGGAGGCCTAGAGGGATCATGCTCCACCTTGATCTCTTGTGGATTTTCCAGCCGCACCGAGGATGTGACAGAGTTATTGTCCATACTTTTAAGGTATGACATCATATTTTCTAATTGAAATTCAAACATGATGGGTGTAATGAATACCACTGTCAATTTATTGTAGGATCTAAAAAATCTTAGCTTTTTTGAAGTTTCTTATGAACATTGTGTTTTGGTTTAGGGTTGCCATGAATGATAGGAGAGAGAGAAAGAGAGAAAGAGAGAGGGGGGGGGGGGGGGGGGAGAAAAAATAAAAAAAAATTATTAAAATCAAAAAATAGATTTTTGAATATACAATCTTAGGCATGTGTGTGTGTGTGTGTGTGTATTGAATTGTATACATGTAAGAAAAATAATAAAAAAAGAGTATTATTTTATTAGTTTGTGCCTTGTGGTACGCCACAAGTCAAATGCTCCCAAGTAAAAAAAAACTAAAGTAAATACTTAATAATCATGATATATACATATATACATATATATATATATATATATATATATATATATGTATGTATGTATGTATGTATGTATTTGATATGTATACAAGTATACACGATATTATGTGTATGGTATGGTTTGGGGCATCCTACAAGTTAAGTGCTCAAATAAATAAAAAACAAAAATACAATATTCATGATAAATAAATAAATAAATACATAAATAAACACACACACACACACAAATGTGTATAGATGCAAGAAAAATAAAAAAAATATGAGCATTCTTTTAAAAATTAGGGTTGATTATTGTATAACAAAAGTAAAAAAAAAATAAAGCATAAAGGAACTGCCTGGCACACAAGACTCTTGCATAGGTCTGAGATTTGTGAGTTTAATATTTTGACAATTTTATCCCTATAAATCATGAAGGTTATATTTTTACATCTAATAATTCACAAAGTAGTAAAAATAATAAAATTTTCTATTCTTGGACAAGATTACTTATTTTCATACTAGTGCATGACCTCCTAATATATCTCATACTTCATGATATATACCTTAGGGTAAATATTGTGTATGATGCATGAAATTGGGGTAAATTTTATCTTTATTATGTTAAAATATCAGATGAACCTTCATTTTTTTACATTGTTTTTTTATTATTTTTATCTTTTTTTAATTTTCTGTACATTGTTGTTTCATGTATGATCACAATTTATAATGGAGATGTATTTATTAGAAAATATATAATAATCAAATTATAAATGAATTTATTTAAAAATATCAAAGTATTGCACGCACACACAAAGTAAAATCTCAATAATTTGAATGAAGATTTAAGATGGGTTAATTTTTCAAACCTTTTCTTAACAACTTGACTAGGAAAATGGGCATTGTAAAACTCAAGTGGGGAATGGAATACAAAGGTGAGCTACCTTGTATTCTTTCATGTGCATTGCATTTTGTTTTCTCAATATTTTTCTTTGGTTTCTTTTAGGTTTCCTTGCTTCGGTGGGTTTCTATATGAACCTACAAGTGTGGAAAAATTCAATACCACGTAGCCTATTGTCATTTCAACTTTTATTTTCGTTTTTTTGTCATTTTCTCCCGAGTTTTGTAAGGAAATGATATGTTTTAAATAAAAAATCCAAAATATAATGCTAGTTTGTAAAATATTACCAAACTAATGTGTTTGGAAATAGTGTGGCAATTTGCAACATTGTGAATGAAGGTCATTGTCATGCTATTGAATTTTAAAAATCAAAGACTGGCATTGTGAATGCCGGCTATTAAATTTTAAAAATTTTTAAATCTAGGCATTGGGAATAATAGAAGAGTGTGTGGTATCCAACCTAGTGAAAAACACGGTTGAACAAGCCATATCCATGGATATTTGTTCCATAAGTACATCCACCGCCCTGGTTGCCCTTACAAATATCACTCTAGTTCTCAAAAATTCATACCTGAAAGGAGCCATAAAACCTCTCACCGTAGCCAACTCTCCTCCTCCTCCAGTTCTTTCTTTCAATCAATTTGAACCATTGGGGAAGGACTTAACCTCGCCATTATAAACACTGACAAAGAACAAAGATGTGGTGAAGGTTTTAAAGGCAATGGAGAGGAAGAAAAGAAATATCATGATTATAGAAGAGTGTGTGGCAAGGATAGAGAGCATAGTAAGAGGAGTGAGTGAGAAAATGGAAATGTTAGATTAGTAACATTTCATCTGTTTTCTCTTAGGAATCATTCAAAAGTAGATGTTGACCAGAAATTTATGGTGCTTAAGTGCATCATAGATGGTTATTCGAAAAGAAGAGTTGATTTATATGTGGGTGATCTTAAATGGGTTCTAATATCTGGCCAAATTATGTTTGGCAAGCAGGTAACAAGATTACAAAGTACATTATCACAGAGATAAAAAGTATGATCTCCAGAATAGGTGGCGAGTCTAGAAATGTATGGCTCATGGGAATCACCACAGTCCAAACTTACAACAAGTGTAAAGTAGACTTTTGATCTCTGGAGACTATTTGAGAACTTTATTGAGTCACTGTTCAGTTGGAAGCCTGAATCTTTGCCTTAATCTCAACGGGTAAAATGATTCTCTTTTTTTTTTTTACTTTTTTCTCTCAGATTTCTCTAGTGCAATATATCAGTTACTTACTCTACCTATCAATGACTCAAATACACACCCACAAAGACACGCACACACACATACACCCACACAATCATTCATATGTACCATCGTGTCAACTATTGTATATATGTGTACATACATACTTCATATTTCACTAGTAGCACATTTGACTAAGTTATAAAAAAGAAGAAAAATGGGTGCAAGAGCACAACATCTACATGTGAGAGTGGCAATGGATGGCAAAAGATTGAATCTGGATTACTTACAAAAAGTCCAACATGCAGCCCCAATTTCTCCATTAACTTCGACAAAGAAACTCAAGTTCGGAATAATGAGTTCATTTCTGTAGGTTCTGCTTGCTCAAGTTTACAGTTGTGGCTCAAGTGGTATAAAGAAGAAAAGAGCGGCAATGATAAGGTACATATTTGTTTTTATATATATGAAATATGGCCTTGCCATACTTGAATGTATCTATATCATCTTATTCCTATTTATTGATTTGTTTTTTTTTCTTTAATCATGATTTAGAGTGATCCTGTCAACTTCAACAAATCAAGAGATCTTTCCACAAGTGGCTTCTTCATTTCAATCCATAGAAAACTATTAAGTTAAATTCATCTTCATCATCTTCTATTTTTGCATTATTTCTTTATCAAACCACCAACTAAACTTTGGCCACTCACTTGGAAATCTATATGGCCAAGATGCAATATTGAAAGTAGAAATGGATCCAAACTAGATCTCATGTCAAACCCAAATTCAAGCCCAAATTCAGGATCATCAAGTGAGGCAAACATTGATGAAGGTCTTGATTTTTTAAATTCAATAGCATGGCAATGACCATCATTCACAATGATGACCATTGCCACACTATTTCCAGACACACTACTTTGGTAATATTTTTCAAAGAAGCATCATATTTGGATTTTTTATTTAAAACATATTAATTTCGTATAAAACTCCTTTCTAACTTTCTTTTAATTAACCATAGACTAATGCGTGAACCTGGGCAACAAAGAAGAATATGTTGATGGATAGTTGATTAGAAATCTTGAAAAAATCTTGATTCAATAATTTAAAATTAAACTCATGATTATCTCGTTGTGTGAAATTTCTAGCAATTGGTAGTCGGTGTTGTATGCACTAGTCTATTTGTTTATCAGTAGCATTGTGTTGTGTTCTTTATTGGTTTGTAAATGTAGTATGTCATGCTCAATGAGCAGGTGTAACAATATTCTTTATCTGAGTGAATTATTAAAGGATAAAGAACTAGAAGATGTTGATCATGCCTAAGAGAATTATATGGGTATTTTAAGCCCTATTTTATTATCTTCTATTGTCTTTGATGGTATCTGTATCTACATTAAAGTACATGTGTCAGTATTTACACACACACACACATAAAGGGACATACATACATGAACAAGTATACATACAAGCAACTAATCCCAAGGTTAAAACAATGATGTTGGAAGAGCAGCTAGATACAAAAGAGCATTAGCAGATATAAGGAAGGAGTAAGAGGTGGAGAAGAAATGCAGACTAGAACTAAAAAAAGCAATGCAGTGACAATGGAGGGACATGCTCGGGTGCTAGAGCAGTATAAAGATTTTGAGGAGCTGGAGGAGAGAAAGCAACATTAATTTCATGAACAGATTATACTTTATGCACTATCATTAGATACATTGATGAAGAGTAATATGTAATCAAGTTTTGTTATGTTTCTATTTTAATTATGTAACATATTGTATTAGAATATTTTATTAACTAATTTTAATTTTTGTTAAGTATAAATAATTGTGTATAATTTATGTTTTTATTAAATTTAATATAAAAATTTTAAATTATCAAATTAAATTTTATGTAAATAATTAAAAATGTGAAAATAATTTTTGAATGAAAATAGCCAGAGAATTTAACCTACTAATTTAGCTAGGGAATTTAACTTTGCTAATTTAGCTAGGAAATTTACCCTCGCTAATTTAACTAGGGAATTTTCCCCTACAAGTTTTGCTAGGGAATATTCCATCGCTAATTTACTAGGGAATATATTTCCTTATTAATTTTTATGACAAGCACTTGATCTTTAGAATGGTTTCGTCGTTAGTCTGTCATTATATCTAATTTAGCAACAAAAAAATGTATTTAGCTAGGGTATTTTCCCAAGCTATTTGGGATTTTTTTGTAGTGAGACAGACAGACATATAGTAAGTTGATCGGGCAGTTTGACAGTCGAGCAAATAGATAAACAAATAAATAGATAGATAAATAGATAGGCTAAATGACTTATAGACCAATTGACAAACTAACTGAAAGACAAACAAATAGACAGGTAAATAGACATACGGAAAGAAAGACTAACTGATATAATTATGACCGACTAATAGATAAATCAATTGTTATACAAATAGTTTGAGAGACAGAATGATAGATAGATTGATAGACAAAAATATAGTATTAATTGACAGATTGATAGAGAAATTGATAGATAGATTAATAGACAAATAGATAGAAAGCTAGATAAAAATATAGATAGATAAATAGATAGATATAAAGATTTATCATATAGATAGATAGGTAAATAGATAGATAGATAGTCAGAAAGATAAATAGATAGATAGGAAGATAGATAGACTGATAGACATTGATTGGTAGATAGATAGACGTATATATAGACAGATAGTGAGATAGATAGATATATAGACAGATAGATAGATGGAGAGATATATAGACAGGCAGACAGATAGATAGATATATAGATAGATAGATAGACATTTAGATAGATAGATAGATTAATTGACAAATCAATATATAGAAGAATGATAGATTGATTGATTGATAGATAGACAAATGGATAAATGGATTGATATATAAATAGATAGATAGACAGATAGATAGAAAAATAAATAGATAGAGAGATAGACATATAGATAAATATATAGATAGACAAATAGATTGATAAATAGATAAATAAAAATAGATAGATAGATAGACATATAAATAAACACATAGATAGACAAATAGCTTGGTAGATAGGCAGATAGAAAGACAATTAGATTGACAGAAAGATAGAGGGAAAGATTGATAGGTATATAGATAAATAGATAAACAGATAGATAGACAGATAAACAGACAGATAGATAGATATATTGATAAATAGATAGATAGACATATAGATAAATAGATAGATAGATAGACAAATAGATAAATAGATAGATTTAAGGATAGAAAGGCAGAGATAGACATATAGATAGACCGGCAGATAAAAAGATAGATAGAAAAATAGAAAGACAGATAGATTAATAGATAATTTGATAGATAGATAGTTAGAAAGATAGATAGATAAATAGATAGACAGACAGACGGATAGATAGAGATCAATAGATAAAGATAAATATGGCTAGATAGATAGATAAACAAATTGAAATATTTTTAGATTGATAAATAGATAGATAGATAGATAAAGAGACAGATAGACAGACACGTATACTTATAAACAAATAGATAGACAGTCAGATAATCAGGCAGAGAGACAAAATAGGAGGTAGTTAAATAGAGAGATAAAAAGACACACATAGACATAGAAAATCTTATATCCAGACAAGTAGATAGTTAGGTAGGTAGATAAATGGACAAATAGATAGAAAGATAGATCGACTAACTGACTGACTAACTAAATCACAGACAGAATAACTAATAGATAGACAATCATAAAGATAGATGGACAGATAGATAGACAGACATAATTACTGACTGACACATAAAAACATTGACATATAAATAGATAGATAGATAGAAAAATAGATAGATAGACAGATACATAGATAGTTTGAAAGATATATTACTATATTGATTGATAAATAGATATATAGATAGATAGATTGATTGATAAACAGATAGATAAACAAATAAATAGGAAGATAGATAAATAGATTAATTTATTGATAGATAGAAAGAAAGAAAGATAGATAGTAAATAGATAGACAGATAAATAGATATATAAATAGACAATGAAATAGATAGATAGATAGACTGATATATAAACACATAGATCAACAAATATATAAAAAGAAAGATAGATTGATACACTAAATATTAGATTGATAGAAAGACATATAGTTAGATAAATAGATTGATAGAAAGACAGATAGTTAGATAGATAGATAAAAAGATAGATATGAATATATATAGATAGAGAGATAGATATTTTAAAGATAGATAGAGAGATAGACAGACAGACAAATAGATAGACATGTACAAATATAGATCAACAGATAGATAGATAGACATGTATAAATATAGATCAACAGATAGATAGATAGACACAAAGATAGATAAAAAGATAGACAGATAAAAAAATAGATAAACAAATATAAAGATGGATAGATAGATAGATCAATATAGAGATAGACAGATAGAAAGGCAATTAGATAGATAGATAAATTTATTGATAGATAGATAGACAGACTAATAGATAAATATATACATAGATAGATAGATTAATAAACATATAGATATAAAGATAGATAGAAAGGTAGATAAAGATATTGAAAGACATATTGATAGATAGATTTATTGACAGATAGATAGATAGATTGAGAGTGAGATAGATAGACAAATAGATGGACAGAAAGAAAGATAGATAGATAGAAATATACATGGACAGATAGAAAGATGGATGAATAGATAGATAGATAAACAAATAGATATTAGAAATATAGTCAAATAAATAGACAGATAGATAGATAGATCAGAAAAGAAAGAAAGATAGATAGACACATAGATAGACACATAGATAGACACATAGATAGACACATAGATAAACAAAAATATATAGATAGATAGATATACAAAAAAATAGATAGTTAAATAGAGAGTTATATAGATAGATACATAGATAGATTGATTGAAAGATAAATTAATAGATAGATAGATCAATGGATTTAGAGATAGAATGATAAATATATAGACAAATAGATAGATAGATATATAAATAGGTAGATAGATTGAAAGATAGATTGACTAAAGATAGATAAAAAGAAAAATAGACAGTTAGAAAGAAAGAAAGAAAGATAGATATATAGATAGATAAATTAACAGATAGATGTACTATTAGATAGACATGTAGATAGATAGACAAATACATAGATAGATAGACAGATAAATAGATAGATAAATATACACATAGATAGAAACATAGATACAAAGATACATAGACAGATAGATATACAGACAAATAGATAGTTATATAGAGAAATATATAGATAGATAGTTGGATATATATAAATAAATAGATAGATGGATAGATAGATAGATAGATAGATTGATATATATAATAATAGATACATAGATAGATAGACAGACAGATAGATATATTGAATGATTGATAGACAGATAGATAAATAGAATGATAGGTATATTAACAAATAGATAAATAGATAGACAGATATGTATATAAAATGATATATAGAATGATAGATTGAGAGATAGATAAATAGAATAATAAATAGATATATACAAATAGATAGATAAATAGATAGATAGATAGACAGACAGACAGATAGATAGATATACAGATAGATAGAGAGATAGATAGGCAAATAGATAGACACACAGATAGGTAGGTAGATACATAGTTATTTAGATAGACACACATATAGATAGATAGGTGGATAAATAGAAAAATAGATTGATAAATAAATTGATAGATTGATATATATATATATATATATATATATATATATATATATATATATATATATATATATATATATATATATATATATATATATATAGATTGATAGATAGATAGATATTTACATAAACAAATAGATAGATAGATATATAAAGAGATAGATAGATATGCATTCATACAAACAAATAGACAGACAGATAGTCAGATAATGAGGTAGGCAAATAGCAAATCAAGCAGACAGACATAGAAGAGATAGATAGATAGTTAAGTTGGCCGATAGTTAAAAAGGTAGAAAAATAGATATATAGATAGACAAAAAGATTGTCAGTTAGTTAATCATTTATTTATATAATCAGATAGATAGATAGATAGACATATAGATAGATATATAGATAGATAGACAGACATATAGATATACAGATAGATAAAGATATAGAAAGATTGAATTATTAACAGATTGATAGATATTTTTATAGACAAATTAATAGACAGATTGATGGAGAGACTGAAAGACAAATAGATTGACGGATTGATAGATATTTAGATAGATAAATAGATAGACAGATTGAAAGAAAGAAAAATAGATATACAAATATATATATATAGATAGAAAAATAAATATATCGACAAATAGGTAGGCATATAGATAGATGGATAGATAAATAGATCAATAGATAGATTGATAGACCGATAGATAAATAGACAAATATATTGATAGATTGATAGACACTTATGTAGATAGATTGATAGACAGATTAAAAGATAAATATATAGACAGATAGATAGAAATGTATATAAATAGATAGATTGATTGATATACAAATAGATAGATAGATAAATATATATATAGAAAAAAGATAAATAGATAGACAAATAGATTGATAGATTGATTGATATATAAATAAATAGATAGATAGATAGGCAGATAGGCAAACAGATTCATACAAAAATTGATAGACAATTATATAGATATATAGATAGATAGTAAGATAGATAAATAGATAGATAGATAGTGAGATAGACAAATAGATATATGGATAGATAGATAGATAGAGTGATAGATAGATAGACAGATAGATAGACAGATAGATATATAGATAAATAGACAGTTAGATAGACAGATAGATAGATAATTTGGTAAATAGTTTGATAAACATATTGATTTATAGATTGATCAACAAAATAATTGACAGATTGATATCAAAATTCATATATAGATATATAGACAAATATATAGATAGACATACAGAAAGAAAGATAGATAGATATATAGAAAGATAAATAGACGAATATATTGAAAGTTATAAAAAGATTTTGACAGATATATAGACAAATAGATTGACAGATAGATAGACAGATAGCTAAACAAATAAATACACATATATATAGATAGATTTATTGAAAATAGATAGAGTGACATATAGATAGATAGACAGATAGAAAAATAAATATATATACTTTTTTTAGACTGATAATCAGATAGATAGATAGATAGATAGACAAATCGATATATAGAGAGATAGATGGATAGATAGAAAGATAGATTGACAGAAATAAAGTAAGATAGATAGATAGGCAGATAGTTAGAAAGATACATAGAAAGAAAGAAAAATAGATGCATAAAAAGAAATATAGACAGACCTACATAATAATATATTGATTGATTGATAGTTAAATAGATAGATAGATAAACATAAGATAGATAGATAGATATAAAAATAGATAGAATGACAGACAGATATATATATATATATATAGACAAATTTATAGATAAATATATAGATAAATATATAGATAGATATTCATATATATAGATAGAAAGATCGATAGACAGATAGACTGATAGATAGAACAAATATATAGATAACTAGAAAGAAAGAAAGAAAGATAAATAATTTGACAGATACATTGAAAGATAGATAGTAAGATAGATAGACAGACAGATAAATAGATAAATAGATAGATAGACATAAGATAGATAGATAGAAAAATCAACAAATAGATACATTGATAGACAGACAAAAAGATAGATAGATAGACAAATAGATGGAGATATTATTGTATAGATACATAGATTATAAGAAGATAGATTGATTGATTGAAAGATATTTAGATAGATAGGTAGATAGATAGATTGACACATAGATAGATAGATAGACATATAGATAGACAAATAGATAGATAGATCAATCTATAGATTGAGAGATAGATAGAATATAGATGGATAGACATATATATAGACAGTCAGATAGATAGATAGATAGATAGAGAGATAGTTCGACAGATATATAGATAGATAATTAGACAAATAGATAGATATACATATAGATAGATTGATAGGTAGGTAGATTGATAGACAAATAGATAGATCGATTGATTGACACATAGATAAATAGATAGATAGAAATACAGATAGATAGATAAATAGATAGATATACAAATAGATAGATATAAAGATTGATAGACAAATTGATAGATAGATAGGTAGATAAATAGATAGGTAGGTAGATAGATAGATAGATAGATAAATAAATATATAGACAGATAGATAAATAGATAGACAAAAAGATAGATAGATAAATAAATAGATAAAAATATAGATAGATAGACAGGTAAATAAAAAGGTATATAGATAGATAAGTTAACTGATAGACAAATAGATAGGTAGACAAATAGATAGGTAGACAAATAGATAGATAGATAGACAATTAGTTAGTAAGGATGGTAGACAAGTAGGCCGAAAGGTACGTAGACAGACAGGTAGACAGATAAACAAACAAACAAATTTTCAAATAGATATATAGATAGACAAACAAACCAATAGATAGGAAGATAGTCAAATATATTTATAGATAGATAGTTTGATAGACTGATTGAAAGATAGATTTATATATAGAAAGAAAGTTAGATAGATATATATAGAGAGAGACAGATAGATAGATAGATAGATAGATTCATATACATATAGATAGACAAATAGATAGATAGATAGATATATAAATATATAGACAGATTGATAGATATAATGATAAATTGAATGATAAACAAATTGATCATCAGATTGATAGATAGATCATTAAATAGATTGATAATATATTTATAGATAGATTTATAAACATTTTGATAGACATAGATATAAAGATAGATAGATAGTTAAATAAATATATATACAAATAAATTGATAGATAGATAGTTAGATAGAAAGATAGATAGACAAATAGATGAATAGATACATAAATAGATTATTAGATAGAAATATATATATATATATATATATATATATATATATATATATATATATAATATAGACAAAAGGTAGATAAATAAATAGACAGATAGATATACAGATAGATAGATGAATAGATTGATTGATTAATAGATTAATAGATAGATAGATCTACAGGAATATAGAAAGACATATAGATAGATAGATAGACAAATAGATAGATAGACAAATATATAGACAAAAAGATTGACATATAGTTAAATATATAGACAAAAAGATTGACATATAGTTAAATAGATAGATAGACTAATAGATAGAAAGATTTATAAATAGATAGATAGAAAATAGACAGATCGATAGATTGAATGATTGATAATTAGTTCTAAAGAACGATAGAAAGATCAATAAACTATTTGATAGATAAATAGATAGATTGATTGATAGACTGATCAATAGACTGATATATAGATAGATAGATATATTGATACACAACTAGATAGATAGATAGATAGATAAATTGATAGAGAGATATATTGATTGATAAATATATTAATTTATAGATAGATAGACCGATTAATAGATGATACATAGAATAATAGATAGTTTAATAGATTGATAGATAGTTAGTTAGTTAGATAGAAAGATAGCTAGATAGATGGATAGATAGAAAGACAAATAGATAGATAGTATATAGATAGATAGACAAATAAATATATAGATATATAGATAGACACATAGATAGATAGACTTATAGATAGTCATATTTAAAGGTAGAAAGATAGATAAATAGATAGATATATAGATTGATGGATTGATAATTGATTGATAGATAGATAAATAGACAAATATATAGATATAAAGATATATAAAAATCTAGACAAATAGATAGACATATAGATAGAAAAATAGATAGATAAAAAGATAGATAGATATATAGATAGATAGATAGATAGATAGACACATAGATAGATAGATAAACATATAGATTATTAAATAGATAGATAGATAGATAAATTATTAGATAGATACATAGGCTAAAAGATAGATAGATAGATAGCCACATAGATATCAAAATAAATATATAAATATATATAAATATAAATATAAATATAAATATAGACAAATAGAAAGACAAAAAATTAGATGGATAGATAGATAGATAGATTGATATATAGGTAGACAGATTGATTGACATATAAATCACATATAGATAGACACATAGAGAATGAGAGATAGATAGATAGATAGATAAAATATAGATAAATATACATATATATAAACAAATAGATAGACATTTAAATAGATAGATAGTCAGACAACTAGGTAGACAGAGAGTCAAGTAGGCAGATAGTTAGGCAGGCAGATAGAGAGTCAGGTAGGTGGGAAGACAGACAGACAAATAGATTGATAGACTTATAGAAATGCAGTCATACAAACAAATAAACCGACAGACAGACAGACAGATAGTTAGATAGATAGTTTGTTAGATAGAATGATAGATAGATAGATCAATTGATTGATAGATATACATATTATTTATATTGATAGATAGACAGATAGATAGTTAATTAGATTGATTCATAGAAATACAGATAGATAGATTTGTTAGTAATAGTGCTCTAAGCATATAATCTGGACTTGGTATTTTAACTATTGTGAGATTTAATTATTTAATTAATTTTCATGTTTAATATATATAATGTCTTTGAATGATATTTTTAATTATTCTAAATATCCCAAATCGGTTTTTATTATGAGAATAATAATGAATTAAGATTAGTATAAAGTTTGATTGATATTTATGGGATGAATATGTGTATGATATAAAATTCAAATTTTTATTTATTTGTTTAGAACAAATTTTGAATATCCTCATCTTGAAATTAATACATGATTCAAAGACATTATTTAATCTCTAATTGTTGTGTCATTAAATCTTATGACTTGAGATTACTTTATTTCTCAACATAAAGAATATTATGCTTTGATATAATTAACATTGTCTTTAATAGATGAATATATATGTTATACTTGAACATAATAAGAATTATGCTCTGAGATATAAATAATTAAAATAGAATTTGTCTCTCTAATTATATGAGAGATACTTTTGGGGCACCTCTACAATTGAGACTGAGAAATGCATGACTATCCTCAAATAAATTGATGAAGATTAATGTCATTTTTTTAGTCTCTCTAATTGAGTTTTGTGTAATCAAAGATAGAATGATATAAGGTTGACATTTTTCATGTCTTTTATTCTATCAAGATATCATGAAACAAAAGGATTGTCATTAACAATATTAAGGTTGCCTCGAATCATGAGTTTTTCATTTAATTTGGGTTGTCATAATATCTTGCTAGAGGTCACTTATGACTTGTTGGATCAAAATGTGAGTTAGGCCTACTGCCAATATTAATTAAACCTATAGGATCACACATTAAGAAATAATAATAATGGTTATGGTTTTTGACTCTCTGTATTAATTTTAAATGATAAGATTATTTTAAATTATAAATAACAATTAGTTTTTATTAAATTTTGAAAAAGTTTAAATTCTTGATTTAAATAAATATTAAATCTGTTATATTTTCTTAATGGATAAGAAAATAATCAGTAAAGGGTTTTTTAAAAGAGTTAAAAATATAATAATATATAAATTTGATTCCTTATCTGATAAAGATTTGAATTTAAATTATTATTATTTAAAAGAGTTTTAAATATATGATAATATAAAATTCATTTATAACTTAAATGCTAGTAGACTTATACACCACAGACACGCACACACGTGCGAGAAATATATGTTGGTAACCATCATCTTATTCTTAGAGAATAACCAAAACATAGAGAAGGAATTAGAAAAACCAAAAATTTTGTTTTAAGAAGATGAATATAAACTAGCATTCAATAAGATCATTTATTATTTGATCATGGGTGTATACATGTAAAAGGTGATTACTTTTCATAAAGGCAGCATCTTTGAAGATCTAAATAAAGAAAGACCAAGAAAGATAGATAGAAAGACAGAGAGATAGATAGAGAGATAGACATATAGATAGGCAAACAGATAGAAAGAAAGAAAAATTTGTAGTAAAATAGACAGATTGATAGATAGGTTTATAGATATATTGATAGATAGATAGATAGACAAATAGATAGATAGATTTATTGAGAAATTAATAAATAGAATAGATAGATTTATAGACAAATTTATAGAGAGATTTATAGGCATATTGATAGATAGATAAATAGATAAATAGATTGACGAATAGATATACAAATAGATAGATAGAATGATTATTAGATTATTAGACTAATAGATAGACTGATTTATAGATAGACAGACAAATAGATAGATAAATTAACATATAGATAGATAGATAGATAGATAGAAGGATAAATAAATAGATAGATAGATAAAAAAAATAAATAGATAGATAAATAGATAGACAGACATATAGATAGATAGATAGATAGATAGATATACACTTAATAGACAAATAGAAAAAAATATATATATATATATATATATATATATATATATATATATATATATATATATATATATATAGATTTAGATAGACAAATAGATAGATAGATAGATATAAAGATAGAAAGATATATATATATATATATATATATATATATATAGATAAAAAGATTGATAGAATGACAGATTGATAGATAGAGAGATAAATAGATAGATAGATAGAAAGAAAGATAGATAAATAGATATATAGAAAAATAGATAGGCAAATATATAGACATATAGATAAATAGACAAAAGATAGACAGATAGATAGACATATAGATTAATAGATTATTAAAATGATATATAGATAGATTGCTAGATAGATAGATAGATAGATAAAAAATAGATAGCTAGATATAAAGATAGACAAATAGATAGACACAAAGATATATATAGATAAAAAAGAGATAGACATATAAAAAGACAAATAAAAGACAAATAGATAGACATATATATAGATAGACAAAAAATTGAGAAATAGATGAACATATAGAAAGATAGAAATATAAATAGTTAGATAGATATATAGAGAGGTGGATAGATATATAGATAGAAAAAAAATAGAAACAAAGAAAAATAGATAGACAAAAAATAGACAAATAGATAGATATATAGATAGACAAATAGATAAACAAATAGATAGATAGACAGACAGATCGATAGATAGATAGACAGATAGGTAGAAAGAATGATAGATAGATAGATAGATAAAAAGAAAGAAAGACATATATAATGATAGATAAATAGATATATATATAAATAGATAGAAAGACATATAGGTAGATAAATAGATAGATAAATAGATACACATATAGATATATAGGTATATACATAGATAGATAGACAAATATATAGATAGATAAATAGATAAATAGATAGATAGTCATATAGATAGATAGAAAGATAGATAGATAGAAATATAGACAGACATATATATAGATATATAAATTGATAGAAAGATAGCTAGATAGATAGATAGATAGATAGACTGATTAATAGATTGATTGATAGAAATATTAATAGATAGATTAATAGATAGATTAATAGATAGTTTAATAGATAGATTGAAAGATAGATTAATAGATAGATTGAGAGATAGAATGATAGACATTTTGATAGACAAATTGATAAATAGATTGATAGACAAAAAGATAGATAGATTGATATATATATATATATATATATATATAGAAAATTAGATAGACAAATAGATAGACAGAAAGATACATAGATAATTAGAAAGATAGATAGAAAGATTATTAGACAGATAGATAGAATGATAGATAAACATTAAGATAGATAGATAGATAGATATACATATAGATAGACAAATAGATAGATTGAAAGATAGAAAGATACTTATACATATACATAGGATAGATTGATATATTGACAGATAGACAAATATATATATATAGACAGACAGATAGATAGATAGATAGGCATATAGATGTACAGAAAGATATATAGATATATAGGTAGATAGATTGATAGATATTTAGATAGATATATAGACAAATAGATAGACAGATAAATAGATAGATCGATAGATATACATATAGAAAGGTAGATTGATAAATAAATTGATTGAAAGATTAATAGGTAGATTGATATATAGATTATTTGAAAGGTTGATAAAATAGATTGATAGATAATTTGAAAGACAGATAGATAGATAGATTTATAGATAGATTGATAGATAGATTGATATATATATTTATAGATAGATTGATAAATAGATTGATAAATATATTAATAGATAGATTAATAGACAGATATATATAGATTTATAGAGAAATAGATATGCAGATAAATATATAGATAGATGGATAAACAGATAGATAGATTAATTTAAAGATAGATAGGTAGAAAGATAGATAGACAAACAGATAGATAGATATATAGATAGATAGATTAATTTAAAGATAGATAGGTAGATATATAGACAAACAAATAGTTTATAGATAGATAAAAAGATAGATAGTTATTTAGATAGAAAGATATATGGATAAATAGACATATAACTATGTAGACAGACAAATAGATAGACAGATAGATAGATAGATAGGTAGATAGGTAGATTTATAGGTAGAGAAGTATTCATATAGATGGACAACCAAATATATAGATAGACAAATAGATAGTTAGAAAGATTGGAAGAAAAATTGACAGATTGATAGATATGTTGATAGATATATTAAAAGATAGATAGAAAGAAAGATATATAAATAGATAGATAGGTTTATAAATAGATTAATAGATAGACAGATTGATAGACAAATTTATAGTCATATTGATTGACAGATAAATAGACAAATATATTGACAAATAGTTAGATATAAAGATTACCATATTATTAGACAAATAGAAAGACTAATTGATAAACATATAGATAGATATATAGATAGATAAATTAATAGATAGATATAAAGATAAAAAGAAAAATTGATAGAAAGAAAGATAGATAGATAAAAAATAGATATATAGAAAGATAGACAAAAAGAAAATTAGATAGATAAACAGATAGATAGATAGATATACAAATAATAGCCAAATATATAAACATATATATATATATATATAGACAGATAGATAGTCTATTAGATAGACAAATATATATACAAATAGATAGACAAATATATATATATATATATATACTAATAGATTACTGGATAGATAGAAAGATAGATAGAAAGATAGATAGAAAGATAGATATATAGATAATAGACAGATAGAATGATAGAAAGATAGGCAGACAGATAGACAGATAGATAGATAGATAAATAAATAGATATATAGATAGATTGATAGTTAAATAGATAGATAGATAGGTAGGTAGATATATATATGAAAATAGATAAATAGATAGGTAGATAGATATATAAAAAAATAGATAGATAGATATATAGATAAATTATTTGATTATTATACTGATAGATAGACAGATTGATAAATAATTAGATAGATAGAAAGATAAAATGATCGACAAAAAGATAGACAGATAGATATGCACAAAGATAGATAGATATATAGAAAAAATAGGCATATAGATACTCAGATATATAGATAAATAAAAGGCAAATAGATAGACATATATATATAGACTGATAGATACACAAATAGATAGACAAATAGATAAATAATTAGAAAGATAGATAAATAAATAGATAGATATACAGTTAGAAAGTGGATAAAAAGATAGATTTATTGATTGATTGAAAAACAAATAGATAGACATATAGATAGACATAAAGATAGACAAGTAGATAAATAGATAGAAAGATATATAGATAGACAAGTAAAAAAGAAATAAACAGACATATATATCAACAAATAGATAGAAAAATAGATATACAAATAGTTAGAAATATTGATAGATATATATATATATATATATATATACCGAAATATAGATAGATAATTGATAGCTAGATAGATAGGGAAGAAAGACATATAGAATGACCGATAGATAGATAAATAGATTGATTGATTTCTAGAGAAATAGATATATAAATAGATAGATAGGTAGATAGGTGGATAGGTGGATAGATAGATATACAATAGATGGACTAATTGATGGATAGATAGATTGATTGATAGAATGATTGACATATATGTAGGTAGGTAGATAGATAGATATAAAGATAGATAGGTAGATAGAGATATTGATTGATAGATTGATTGACAAATTAATAGATAGATTGATAGAAATATTAATAGATAGATTAATAGACAAATTGATATTTAGATTGATAGACATATTGATAGACAGATTAATAAATAGATTGATAGACAGATTGATTGACACTTTGATAGATAGATTGATAGACAAAGAGATAGATAAATTGATATATAGATAGACAGATAGAACTATAGATTAATATATAGATAAAAAGATAGATATATATTTAGATAGAAATAAAGAAAGATTATTAGACAGACATATAGATATGCAATTTTGATTGATAGATAGATAGACATACATAAAGATAGGTAGAATAATAAATAGACGGATTGAAAGATATATTAAGAGATAGATTGATAGATATATTAATAGATAGATTAATATGCAGTTTGATAGACAGATTAATAGATAGATTGATATACATTTTGATAGATACATTGATAGACAAATTGATAGAAAAAAGATAGATAGATTGATTGATTAATATATAAACACATAGATAGACAATATAATACATAGATTATTAGAAAGATAGACAGATAGATTTTTAGACTGATAGATATATAGATAGATAGATAAATAGATAGACATTAAGATAGACATATAGACAAATAGATAGATAGAAAGATAGAAAAATAGATAGATAGATAGACAGATAGATTGATAAATATTTAGACATATAGATATTCAAATAGATAGATAGAAAGATATAAAGATAGATGAACATATAGATAGATAGGATAGATAGATATGTTGATAGATTGATAGATCAGCAGATAAATAGCCAGAAAGATATATATATATATATATAGGCAGATAGATCTATAGATATATAGATAGATATATCAAAAGATAGATATACAAATAGATAGATGGATTGAAAGATAGATAGACATATAGATTGGGAGATTGATAAATAAATTTATTGAAAGATTAATATATAGATTGATATACTGATTAAATACTAATTGATAGAAAGATTGATAGATAAATTGAATGAAAGATAGATATATATTTTTTAGATAGATTGATAGTTTAATTGATAGATAGATTAATAGATAGATTAATAGACATATATAAAAGATTGATAGAGAGATAGATAGACAGAGATAGATTAATAGATAGATTAATAGACATATATAGAAAGATTCGATAGAAAGATAGATTGACAGCTAGATAAATAAATAGGTAGATAAATAGACAGATATATAGATAGAAAGATTAATAAATAGAAATATTGATAAACAGATTGATATATAGATTGATAGATATATATTAATAGATAGATTAATAGACAAATTGATAGACAAATTAATAAATAGATTGATAACCAGATTGATAAACAGGTTGAAAGACATATTGATAGGCAGATTGATTAATTGAAAATAGACAGACAGATAGATAGATAGAGAGATAAAAGTTAGTTTATTTTTATATATAGATAGGCAGATAGATAAACTAATAAATAGACAGATAGTTAGATAGGTAGAAAGAAAGACAGATATATAAGCATATAGTTAGATAGATAGATAGATAGACATAATTATATATTGAAAGTTATATAGATAGATATGAAATAGATAGATAGATAGGTAGATAGATAGTTAGTTAGATAGATAGATAGATTGATTGATAGATATATAGATAGATTGATAGATATAGATAGATAGATTGATAGATTGATAGATATATAGATAGATAGATGGATAGATAGATATATAGATATATAAATAGATAGACAAATATCTAGACCGACACATAGATAGACAAATTGATATACAAATAGACTGACATAGAGACTATTAGATAGATAATTTGATAGAGAAATTGTTAAATAGATTGACAGACAAAACATAGATAGATTGATAGACATATTGATAGACACATATATAGACAGATAATTAGACAAATTGATAGATATATTGATAGACAGATTAATAGATAGAGAGACAGAGAGATAGAGAGATAGACACATAGAAAGAAAGAAAGATTGATAGAAAGATAGATAGAGAGATTGATATACATAATTATAAATTGATTTATAGATAAACTGATAGTCATATTGATATACAGATTGATAGATAGATTTGATAGATAGATTGATAGATAGATTGATAAACATATAGATAGATGTATAAATAGTCAGGTAAATAGATAGTTAGATAGACATGTAGATAAAATGATTGATATATACGTAGATAGATAGATAGATAGACGGATATATTAAGACCTATATAGAAATATAGATATATAGATATATATATATATATATATATATATATATATATATACATATAGCTAGACTAATAATAGACACATATATAGATAGATTGATAGATAGACAGATAGATAGATAGTTAGATAGATATATAGATAGATTGGAAATTAGATAAATAGATAGATAGATAAAAAATTTGATAGATAGATAGATACATATTAAGATAGATAGATAGATATATATATATATATATAGATTGAAAGATTGATCGACAGATTAATAGTCATGTTGGTAGGCATATTGATAGATAGATTGAGAGAAATATTGATAGATAGATTTAAAGAAAGTTTGATAGAAAGATTGATAGGCAGATTGATTTATAGATTAATAGATAGAGTGATAGATAGATTGATAGTCAGATTGATAGACAGATTGATTGATATTTTTGATAGACAGATTTGTAGATATATTGATAGACAGATTGATATATAGATTGGTAGACATATTAATAAATAGTTAATAAACACATATAGATAGATTTATAGAAAGATAGTTAGATAGATAGAAAGATATATAAATAGATAGACAAATAGATTGATTGATTGAAAGACAAACAATAGATTGATAGATAAAAGATTGTTTATTTTATATATAGATAGACAGATAGATAGACAAATAAATAGATAGATAGTTAGATAGTTAGATAGGCATAAAGAAAGACAAATAGATAGGTAGATAGTTAGATAGATAGATAGATAGACATAAATATATATAGAATGTTATATAGATAGATATGAAAATAAATATACAGATAGATAGAAGGTTATATAAATATATATGTAGATAGATAGATAGTAAGATAGAAAGAAAGAAAAAAAGATAGATATACATATAGATGGAGAGATGGATATATAGATAGATTGATAGATGGATATATAAATAGATAGACAAATATCTAGAAATAAACATAGATAGTCAAAAAGGTATACAAATAGACTAACATAAAGACTATTAGATAGATAATTTGTTAGAAAAATTGTTAAATAGATTGATAGACAAAACATAGATAGATTGACAGGCATATTGAGATAGATATGTAGATAGATTCGTTAGACAAATTGATAAATATATTGATAGACAGATTGATAGATGGAGAGATAGAGAGAGAGAGAAAGATAGATAGATATATACAAAGATAGAGAGAGTGATTGATTGACATAACTATAAATGATTCATAGATAGACTGATAGTCATATTGATATACACATTGATGGACAACATGATAGACAGATTGATAGATAGATTAGTAAACTTATAGATAGATATATAGATAGATAGATAGATAGAAAGATAGATATATAGAGAGATAGATAGACTGACACATAGATAAATAGATAAATAAATAGATAAATAGACACATAAATAGATAAATAGATAGTCAGATAGTCAGATAGATCGATAGATAAAAGATAGATAAATATTTAGATTGACAGATAGATTGATAGATATATAGAAAGATAGATTGATAGAAAGATTGAAAGACATATAGATTGATAGATATGTAGACATATTGATATAAAGATTTATAGCTAGATTAATAGACAGATTGAAAGAAAGATTTATAGACAAATAGATAGATAGATATATAGATAAATATATAGGTAGATAGAAAGAAAGATAGATAGTTAGATATATAGATAAATAAACATATAGATTGTCAAATAGATAATTAGTAAGATAGATAGATAGACAGATAGATATACAGCTATAATAGATACATAGATGCATAGATAAATAGATTGAGAGACAGACAGATAGATTGATTGATAGGTAGGTAGGTAGGTAGATAGGTAGGTAGGTAGATAGATAGATATATAGATAGATAAACAAATAGATAGACAAATAAATCGAATGTTAGATAGATAGATAAAAAGATAGGTAAATGGATTGATAGATATCCATATTGACAGATAGGCATATACATAAATATACAAATAGCCAAACATTAAGATTTATGATATATAGTATGATAGACAAATTATTAGCACATATTTATTGACAGATACATAAAGTGTTTGATAGAGGGATATATTGACAGGTATATTAAAAATATATAAACAAATAGATAAACATATCAATAGATAGATATATAGATATTTAGAAAGATAGATAGTTATATAGATAGATACATATATTGATAAATAGTATTATATATAGATAGATAGATAATAGATAAATAGATAGATAAATAGATAAAAAGATAGATATATAGATAAACATATAGATAAATAGAAAGATAGATAGGTAGATAGATTTATAGACTATTAGATAGATTAATAAATAGGCAAATAGATAGAAAATGGATAGATATATAGATAAAGAGATAGATAGATAGATATACAAATAGATAAATAGATAGATAAAAATATAGAGAGAAAAATAGATAGATAGATAGATATGTAGATAGATAGATACTTAGATATATAGATAGATAAAAAAATATATAAACATATAGAAAGATAGATTTATAGATTGATTGATAGACATTGAAATAGACAGATAGATAGACACATAATAGACAAATAGATAAACATAGATATAGACAGATACATAGACAAATAGATAGATAGATAGTTATAAAGATAGATAGATAAACATAATGACAAACACATAGATAGATAGAAAGATAGACTAATAGATAGAATGATAGATAGAAATACATATAGATAAAAAATTATATAAATAGATAGATTGGTATATAAATAGATAGATATATAGACAGACATATATATATATATATATATATAAATAGATAAAATATAGACAGATAGATAGACACATAGATATATAGATAGATAAACAAATAGATCGATAGATTGATAGACAAGCAGACAGATAATAGATAGATAGGCAGATAGATAGATAAATTTATACATAGATAGATAGATAGATATAAATATTGATAGATAGATTGATAGATTAATTAATAGATAGATTAAAAAGACGGATTGATAGACAGATTAATAGATAAATTAATGGATTGATTTATAGATTGATGATTGATAGATTGATATATAGATTAATAAATAAAAAGATAGATAGATAGATAGATAGACATATAGATAGATAGGTTGATAGACTGATTAATAAACATATTATTAAGAATAGATAGAAAGATTATTAGATAATTAAATAGAAGATAGATAAACAAACAGATACATAGAAAGATATATAGATAAATAGACATATAGTCAGACAAATAGATATATAGAAAGATAGATACATAGGTAGATAGAGAGACTAAAAGATATATAAATAGATATATAGACAGACAGACAGATAGATAGATAGTTAGATAGATAAATAAAAAAATAGATAGATTTATTTATAGAAAGATAGATATATAAACAAATAGATAGACATATAGATAAACATTAATAAATATATTGATTGAAAGATAAATATGTAGATTGATAAAAAGCTTAATAGTTAGATTGATAAACAGTTAGAGAGAGATAGATAGACTGATAGATAGATAGATTTATAGAGAGAAGATATATATATATATATATATACACTACTAAATATACACATTAAAAGATAGTTAGTTAGATAAATACGTAGATATATAGATAGATAGTTATATAGATAGACAAATAATAGAAAGATAGATACATAGATATATAGACAAATAAAAAGATAGATATATATATATATAGATAGCTTGATAGATAAAAATATTAATAGATAGATTTATTGACATATTGAAAGATATATTTATTGGCATATTGATAGACAGATAGATAGATAGATTTCGAGATATATTTATAGACAAATTAATAGACAAATTAAAAGATAGATTGATAAAGAGATTGATATATAGATAGATAGAAAGATAGAAAGATATATTTAAAGATGGAAAAATAGACATATAGAAAGAAAAATAGATAGATAAATAGACAGACAGATAAATCAATCTTTAGACTAATAGATAGAAAAATTATTAAATAGATAGATAAAAAGATAGATTGATAGATATTAGGAGAGATAGATATATAGACAGACATATAGTTAGATAGTTATATAGAGAAATAGATAGATAGATACATAGATAGATAGATAGATAGATAGACATATATATATAAACAGATAGATAGAAAGATATAAAGATAGATAGATATACATATCGATAAAAAAAGATAGACAAATAGATATACACAATGATAGAGAAGAACATAGATAGATAGATATATAGACAAATTGATATATAAATTGATCACCATATTTATAGACATAGAGATAGAAAGATTGATAAACAAATTATTTGATAGATTGATAGATAGATTGATAAACACATTGTTAATGAAATTGATAGAAAAATTGATATATTGATATTCAGATTAATAGAAAGATTGATAGACAAATAGATAGATATATTATTAGATACATAGATAAAAAATAAATAGACAAATATATTGACAGTTAGATAGACAAATAGATACATAGATAGATAGATAGTTAGTTAGATAAACAAAAAGATAAACAAATAGATTAATAGTTAGGTAGATACACAAATAGATAGAAAGTTAGATAGACATATAGCTATCAATATAGCTAGATAGATAATTAGACAAATAGAAAGATAGATAGATAGATAGATAAATAGACAAATATATCGACTGTTAGATAGACAGATAGATAAATAAATAGATAGACATAAAGAGAGACATATAAATAAACAGATTATTAGATTGATACTTTTATAGTTAGATATAAAGATAAATAAACATATATATAGACAGAGACGAATACAGATAGAATTATATATAGATAGATAGATAAATTGAAAAACAAATTGATACACGTATTGATAGATAGAAAGATAGATATATAGATAGGTAGATAAATTTACGTGATAGAAAGACATATAGATAGATAGATAGATTGATTGATTTTTAGAAAGATAATATACAAATAGATATACATATATATGATATATAAATAGACAAATAGATAGATAGGTAAATAGAAAGATAGAGAGATAGTTAGACAATTAGATAGATACTTAATTAGACAAATAGATAGATAAATATATATATATATATATATATTGATAGATAGATAGAAAGATTGACAGATAGATTGATATGTTGATACACAAATAGATAGATAGATAGATAGATAGATAGATAAAGAGATTGATTGATAGATAGATATATAAAAATATATAGTTATAAATAGATAGATAGAAAGAAAGAAAGATAGATAGATAGATAGATATATATATATATATATATATAGACAGACATATAGTTAGTTAGTTAGATAAATAGAATGATAGGCTGATAGATAGACATATAGATAAATAAATTATTAGACTAATAGATTGACAGATAGATAGACTTATAGGTAGGCATATAGATTGATAGATAAATAAAATGATATATATATATATATACATACAAATTGATAGATAGATATTTAAATTGAAAAACAAACAGTTAGATTAATAGATAGATAGAAAGATTGATAAAAAGATAGATAGATATTTAGATAGATATATAGAAAGATAGATAGTTATAAAAACAATTAAATAGACATATTGATTGTCTGATAGATAGAAAGATTGATAAAGAGATTGATATATAGTTTTATAGAGAGATTGGTAGATAGATTGATAAATAGATAGATAGACAGATTGATAGATAGATGGATAGTGATATAGATAGATAGATAAAATGATATTGAGAAATATAGATAGATAGATTTTTAAACTGATAGATAGAAAGAAAATTAGATTGAGAGATAGATTGATAGATAGACATTAAAATCAATAGATAGACAGATAAATAAATAGATATATTGATAGACATATTGAAAGAAAGATTAATAGTTAGTTTGTTAGATAGATTGATAGATAGATTGATAGACATAATGATATCTAGTTTGATAGATAGATAAATTGACATATATATATAGATAGAATTTTTGATAGACATATATATAGACAGATAAATCGATAGTTATTAGTGAGATATATAGATTGATTATTAGACAACGATATAGATATATAAATAAACATTAAAATAGATAAATAGTTAGACATATGATAGATAGCCATATATATAGATATATTGATAGATATATAGATATATATATATATAGCTAGATAGCCTAATGGATAGACATATATATAAACAAATAGATAAACAAATAGATAGATAGATAGACAGACAGATAGATACACAGATAGATTGATAGACCGAATGATATAAAGATATATAAACAGGAAGACTGACAAAGAGATAGATAGATTGATTGATTCAATTATAATCTAATTATTAGACATACTAATAGATAGATTTATAGATATATTGATAGATAAATTGATAGATAAATTGATGGATAGTTTAATAGATAGATTGATATATAGATATATATAGAAAGATTAATAAAGAGATAGATAAACAAATGGATAGATAGATAGTTCTTTTGAAAGAAAGAAAGATAGATAAATAGATAAAAATATAGTTAGACAGATATATAGATAGATTATTAGATAGATAGATAGATAGATAGACAAATATATAGATAGATAGTTAGTCAAATAGATAAATAAATAGATCTTTATATAAATAGATAGTTAGTTATATTGATAGAAATATAGACATATAGATAGACAAATACATATACAGATAGATTGACAGATAGATAGTCATCAAGATAGATAGGTTAATAGATAGATAGATAGACAAATAGATAGACAGAGAGATAAATATTTGAAAGATAGATAGATAGACAAATAGCCAGATTGACATAGATAGACAAATAGGTATACAAATAGATTAACAGATAGATAGATAAAAAGATAGTTTGATTGAAAAGTTCCTAGACAAGTTGTTAGATAGATACATAGACAGATTGATAGATTGATTGATTGATAGAAAGATAGACAGATAAATAGAATGGTAGATATAAAAATAGATAGATAGAAAGAAAGAAAAATAGATAAAAAGATAAATAGGTTGATAGGTAGATAGATGGATAGAAAGATAGATAGACAAATAGATAGACAAATAGACAGACAAATAGATAGACAAATAGACAGACAAATAGATAGACATATTGATAGACAGATTAATAAATCAATTGGTAGATGGTTTGATAGACATATATATAGATAGATAAGTAGGTAGGTAGATTGATAAATATATAGATAGATAGACAAATAGATAGACAAATTGATAGATATATAGATAGATATACAAATAGACAAATATAGAGATTAATAGATAGATTGTTTGATAGACAAATTATTAGACATATTGATTGACAAATACAGGGATATATTATAGAAAGAGATATAGACAAATAGATAGACAAATAAATAAAAAGATAGATATATTCATAGATAGATATATAGATAAATAGATAGACAGATTGATATTTAGAATTATAAATTAATTAATATGCACATTGATAGACATATTGATAGATATATTGATAAACAAATTGATAGATAGATTAATATATAGATTGATAGACATATAGTTAGATAAATAGATAGATAGATAGGTAGACAGATAGACAGATAGATAGATAGAGAGAGAGAGAGAGAGAGATATATATATATATATATATATATATAGATATAAAGAGAGATAGACATATAGATAGACACATATATAGATAGAATGATAGATTGATTGATAGTTAGAAAAATAGTTACACAGATAGATACACATATTGTTCGATAGATAAATAGATAGTTTGATAGACAAATTGATAGATAAAAAGATAGACAGATTGATAGACAGATGGATAGACAAATAGATAGGCACATAAAAGGCAAATAATTAAATTGATAAATAGTCAATTAGATTGATAGAAAGATAGACATATTATTAGATAGATAGATCGAAAATTAAAAGATAAATATCTTTATCGATATATAGATAGAGTGACATTAAGATAGATAGATGATAGACATACAGATTAATAGATAGATCGACAAAAAGATAGAAGGAAAGACATATAGATAGATAGATAGATACAAAGATAGACAGATAGATAGACATATATATAGACAAACAGATAGACGGACAGATAGATAGATAGACAAATAGATAAAGACAGAATGATAGATAGATAGACAAATTTGGCTATCTATATATAAAGATAGCCAAATTGATAGAAAATTTGATCGACATATTAATAGGCAGATATATAGATATATTGATAGATTAAAAGACAAATTGATAGAAAGATTGATAGAGAAATTAATATACAGATTAATAGAAAGATTGTTAGACATATTGATACATTGATATCTAGATAGATAGATAGACATATTGATAGGTAGAATATTAGATAGATAGATAGATAGAAAAATAAATATACAGATAGATAGATAGATAGTCAGACATATAGATATAAAGTTTGATATATAGAAAGATAGACAGATAGATAAACAAATAGATAAATATATAAATAGAAAGATTGATACATAGATAGATAGATAGACATATATTTAAACATATAGATAGACAGATAAATATATAGATAGTTAGACAAATATATAGACAGTTAGATAGATAGATAGACAGATAGATATGCTGATAGATAAATAGATTTATAAACAGATAGATAGTCAGATAGATAGACATATAGAGAGACATATTGATAGACAAATAGATAGATAAATAGATATATAAATACATAGATAGATAGATAGACAAATAAAAATATAGTTAGAGGGACATATACACAGACTCATTGATTGATAAAAGATAGATTTATAGATAGACAACTTGATAGACATATAGATTTTCAGACAGATATAAAAATAGATAGTTTGATATATTATTTGATAGACAAATAGATAAATAGATAGACAGACAGATAGATAGATAGGTAGATAGAAAGATAGAAAAATAGATAGATAGATAAAAGGACATATAAATAGAGATATAGATAAATAAATAAATAAATAGAGAGATACAAAGACATACATGTAGATAGATAGACAAATAGATAGAAAGATAAACAAATAGGCAGACAGAGAGAAAGATACGAAAATATATAAAAAAATAGAGAGAAATATATATATATATAGATAAAAAGATATATAGAGAAATAGATATATAGATAGATAGACACATAGATATAAAGACAAATAGATAGATAGATATATAGATAGTTAGAGAGATAGAAAGATAAATAGAAAGGTAGATAGATAGATAGAGAAACAAAGAGATAAATAGAGATATAGACAAATAGACAGATAGATAGACATAAAGAAAGATAGAATGATATATAGTTATATAGATAGACAGCTAGACATATAAACAAATAGAAATATAGATAGATAGTTAGATAGAAAGACAGATAAATAGTTATAATGATAGAAAAATATATAAATAGATAGATAGTTGGATAGATAGATAGACAAATAGGTATATAAAAACATAGTAAAATAGACAGATGCACAAATTGATTGATAGATAGATAGGTAAGTGGATAGATATATAGATAGATAAATATATAAATAGTCATATATATAGATAGATAGATAAATAGATCCAAAGAAAGGATAAAAGATAGATAGATATATAAATAGATAAATAGATTGATATATAGAAATATAGATAGAATAATAGATAGAAACAAAAAGAAAGATATATATATATATATATATATAGACAAATAGATTAATAAACAGGACCATAATTAGATAGAAAGAAAGATACATAATTAGATAGATAGATATATATATATATATATATATATATATACACACACACACACAACTATATAAAAAGTCATATAAAGATATAGATAGATAGACAGATATATAGATAGATAGAGAGATAAAAATACATAAATAGATAGATTCATTGATTGAATGATTGATAGATAGATAGATAGATTGATAGAATGATAGATAGATAGATAGACATTCAGATTGATAGATATATAGATAGATAAATTGATAGATTGATAGTTAGATAGATAGATAGATAGACAAACAAATAGATAAATAGATAGATGGATAATTAGATAGATAATTAGATAGATATATTGAAAGAATGAAAGAAAGATAGATAATTACATATTAGATAGATTGATAGTTATATAGTTAGATAGATTAATATATAGATATATAAATAGATAAACAAGTAGATAGACCTACAAATAGATAGATAGATAGATAAAAATATATTTGTATACATATTAGATATACAACTAGATAGAAATACATAAAGACAAATAGATAGATTAACAGATAGACAGATAGATAGGTAAAGAGTTATACTACAATATTGATAAACATATAGATAGATAGATAGATAGCTAGACATATAAACAAATAGAAATATAGATAGATAGATAGTTAGATAGAAAGACAGATAAATAGTTATAATGATAGAAAAATATATAAATAGATAGATAGTTGGATAGATAGATAGACAAATAGGTATATAAAAACATAGTAAAATTGACAGATGCACAAATTGATTGATAGATAGATAGGTAAGTGGATAGATATATAGATAGATAAATATATAAATAGTCATATATATAGATAGATAGATAAATAGATCCAAAGAAAGGATAAAAGATAGATAGATATATAAATAGATAAATAGATTGATATATAGAAATATAGATAGAAACAAAAAGAAAGATATATATATATATATATAGACAAATAGATTAATAAACAGGACCATAATTAGATAGAAAGAAAGATACATAATTAGATAGATAGATATATATATATATATATATATATATATATATACACACACACACAATTATATAAAAAGTCATATAAAGATATAGATAGATAGACAGATATATAGATAGATAGAGAGATAAAAATACATAAATAGATAGATTCATTGATTGAATGATTGATAGATAGATAGATAGATTGATAGAATGATAGATAGATAGATAGACATTCAGATTGATAGATATATAGATAGATAAATTGATAGATTGATAGTTAGATAGATAGATAGATAGACAAGCCAATAAATAAATAGATAAATAGATAGATGGATAATTAGAAAGATAATTAGATAGATATATAGAAAGAAAGAATGAAAGAAAGATAGATAATTACATATTAGATAGATTGATAGTTATATAGTTAGATAGATTGGTATATAGGTATATAAATAGATAGACAAGTAGATAGACCTACAAATAGATAGATAGATAAAAATATATTTGTATACATATTAGATTGACAACTAGATAGATAGACATAAAGACAAATAAATAGATAGATAGACAGATAGATAGGTAAAGAGTTATACTACTATATTGATAAACATATAGATAGATAGATAGACAGATAGATAGGTAAAGAGTATACTACTATATTGATAAACATATAGATAGATAGATAGACAGATAGATAAATAGATAGATAAATAGATAGATAGATAGATAGGTAGGTAGAAATGTAGATAGCTTTATAGATATATAGGTAGATAGATATATAAATAGATACATAGATAGATATATACATATTCGATAGACAACTAGATAGATAGACATATATACAATTAGATAGATATACAGATAGATAGGTAAAGATTTATACAACTATATAAATAAACATATTAATAGAAAGATAGATAGATAGACAGGTAGATAAATAGATAGATAGAAAGATAAGTATATAGATAGGTAGAAATGTAGATAGGATTAAAGATACATCTATCTCTCTATCTATTTATCTCTGTGTCTTTCTATCTGTCGATTTTTTATATATCTATATGTACATCTATCTATCTATCTCTTTATTTATCCATCTATTTATCTATCTACCTTTCTAATTATTTGTCTATAAATTTGTCTTTCAATCTCTCTATGTATCTATGTATCTATCTTTCTATCTATATATCATCTCTATTTGTCTATCTATTTGTTTATCAATCTGTCTATCTATTTATCTATCTGCATATCTTTGTATCTAACTATCTATTTATCTTTTTATCTATATATCTATTTATTTATCTATCAATCTATTTGTCTATATATCTATTTATCTTATTATCTATCTATCTATCTATTAGTCTATTAATCTTTCTATTTAACTATCTTTGTATTTATCTATCTATCTAAGTATCTATCTATCTTTCTATCTATTTATTCTTCTATATATATATCTATATATATCTTTATCTATTTGTCTTAAAATGTTTATAATACTCTGTCTATATATATATTTATTTATCTTTCTATCTTTTTGTTTTTCAATCTATCCATAAATCTATCAATCAATCAATCAATCTATGTGTCTATCAATCTTAAAATCAATCTATCTATTAATCTATCTATCAAAATTTTTATATGTATATCTATTTATCTATCTTTTTATCAATATATCTATCTGTCTGTCTATCTGTCTATATATTTGTTTATCTATATGTCTATCTATCTATCTATTTATTTATCTATCAGTCTATCTAATTATCTATCTATCTATCTATCTATCTATCTTTCTTTCTATATATCTAACAATTTATCTGTATATCTATCTTTCTTTCAATCTCGTTGTCAATCTGTCTATCAATCTATATATCTACCTATATATATATATATATCTATCTATCTATTTGTCTATCTATTTGTCTATCTATTTGTCTATCTATCTGTCTATCTTTCTGTCTATCTATTTCTTTATCTATCAATCTATTTATCTATTAGTCAATCAATAAATCAATCTATCAATCAATCAATCTATCTATTTATATATATATATATATATATTTATATAAATCTATCTCTCTCTCTCTGTCTAATAATCTTCCTAACTATCTAACTATCTATTTATCTATCTTTATATCTATCTATCTATCCATCCATCCATCTATATATCTATCTATATGTTTTTCTATTTGTCTATCTTTTCCTCTATCTATCTTTCATTCTATCTTTCTATCAATCTGTCTATAAATATCTCTATCAATCTATCTATCAAACTTTTTATTAATCTATCTATTAATCAATCTATCTATATGTCTACCAATCATTCAAATTAATCTATCAATCTATCTTTTTATCTCTCTATCTACTTGTGTAACTATCTATCAATCTGTCTATTTATCTATCTATTAATCTATTAATAATGAATCTATCTATCCATCTATTTATTTCTTTATTTATCTGACTATCTATCAATATATATATCTATCATTCTATCTATCAATCAGTTAGTCTTTATATATATCTATCTATCAATCAATTTGTATATCTATCTATTTGTCTATCAATTAATCAAGCAATCATTCAATATGTTTGTCTATTTATCTATCTATCTATCTATCAATCAATCTGTCTATCTATATTTACTATCACTTCTATCTATCTATCTATCTATTTGTTTGTTATCTGTCTATCAATCTGTATATGTATTTCTCTATCTTTCTATCTATATATCTATCTATCTACCTATATATCTATCTATCTGTCTATCTATCTATCTTTATATCTATCTATCTTTCAAAATGTATGTTTGTCTATCTATCTATCTACCTATCAATCTGTCTATCAATATATATATATATATCTATATGTCTATCATTATGGCTCTCTATTTATCTACCTACCTATCTTTCTATCTATCTAGAATTCTCTCTTTCTCTGTATCTATCTATATATCTATATGTCTATCTATTTGTCTATCTATCTGTATATCTATATATCTATCAATCTATCTATTTGTCTATCTATCTATTTATCGATTTATCTATTTGTCTATCTATTTATTTATCTATCTTTCTATCTATCTATCTATCTTTCTATCTGACTATCTATCTATCTATTTAAATTACTAATAATCTCTCTGTAAATCTAACTAGCAATCTATATATCAAACTATCTATTAATCTATCTATCATTCTATCTATCTATTTTTCTTTCAGCCTATCTACATATCTATCTATCAATCTATCTATCTACCTATCTATCTATTAATATGTGTATCTATATATTTATCTATCTATCTATCAAACTATTAGTTTATCTATTTGTCTATCTATCTATCTATCTATTTGTCTATCTATCTATCTTTCTATCTATTTATGTATCTATATGTCTTTTTGTCTTTTTTTCTCTTTGTTTATTTATCTGTATATCTGTCTATCTATATATATCTCTATCAATCTAATATCTTTATCTATCTATTTTGTATCTATCTTTCTATCAATTTTCTATCTTTTTGTCAATATATATGTCTATCTATTAGTCTATCAACTTGTTTATAAATCTATCTATCAATCTATCATTCTATATATCAATCTTTTTAAGAATCTATTAATCTTTCAATCAATCAATCAATCAATCAATCAATCTATCTGTCTATCTATCTATCTATCTATCTACTTATCTGTCTATCAATTTGTCTATCTATGTTTTTATCAATATGTCAATACATCTTTCTATCAATCTATCTTTCTATCTAACTATATATCTATAAATCTATTTTTCTATCTATTTGTCTATCTAACTATCTATCTATTGATTTATCTATCATTCTATCTCTCTATCTATCACTCTTTATATATATCTATCTATCTATCCATCTTTCTTTCTTTCTATCAATCTTTTTATCTGTCTATCTATCTATCTATCTATTTTTCAATATATCTATCATTCTATCTACTTGTATATCTATCTTTCTATATATCTGTCTATCTATTTGTCTATCTATTTTTCTATCTATCTATCTATCTATCGATCTAAATATCTATCTATCTATTTATTTATTTATATATTTGTCTATCTTTCTATCTAATAGTCTATCTATCTGTCTATCTATTTGTATATTAATTTCTCTATCTGTCTATCTCTCTATTTATATATCTTTCTAATTATCTATTTATCTATTTGTCTAACTATTTTTATATATTCTTGTCTATCTATCTTTTTATCTATGTGGCTATCTATCTATATATTTATCTATGTATCTGTCTGTCTATTACCCTATCTATCTATCTACCTATCTATTTGTCTATATATATGTCTATCTATCCTTCTATCTTTCTATCTTTCAATTTGTCTATCTATCTAACTATCTATCTCTTTATCTATCTCTCTATCTATTTGTATATCTATATGTCTATATATGTGTCTATATATCATTCTTTTAATAGATCTATCTATCAACTATCAATCTGTCTATCAATATGTCTATCAATCGGTCTATCAATCTTTCTATCAATCTGTCTATCAATCAATATATTTATTTGTCGATCTATCTATCTATCTATCTAACTATCAATCAATCAATCTATTTATTTTTCTATCTATCTATCTATCAATGTATTTATCTATATATCTATATAACTATATGCACTACAAAAAAATATTAATTTAGGTAGGGAAATTTGGCTAGGTATAAAATCCCTACCTAATTATCAAGGGATTAGCTAGTGAATAGCAAATAATTTTTGATTTTACATTAAATTAAAATTTTGCAATGGATAAGTGATGGATTAGTAATGGAAATGTTCGATTGAAAATTTTTTGTAGCTAATATTTTTGTAGATTTCTACAAAAAAAAAATACGGAATTTAGCGATGGTATATTTCTATCTAATTAGATTGAGACTAGATCTATCACTAAATAATTATCTGAATTTTTTTACTTTTTATATTTTATTACAAGTGATTATTCCTTAAATTTTATTTTTCACAAAATATATCCATTTAGCAAGGTATTTTTTCATAACTATTTGAGCTGGGGATAATTTTCATCCCTATTCTTTAATGTTTTAATTTTTTTATATATTCTTTATTTAATTTTTTATTTAATTTTGTATATTAAACTATGTATTTATTGGTCTATTGATGAGTTATCCTTGAAAGTCACATTCTCTTTGTATAATTATAAAAATAGGTTATTATAAACAAATAATTTAAAAAATATATAAATACAAAAAATTTAATATTAATAAAGACTATAATACTATAAATAAAGATGATAATAACTATTAATAAAGATTACAATAATATTAAATTATTAATTCTATAATTTTTAAAATTTTAAAAATATTTAAAAACTAAATGAACATATATTAAAATTTCTACTAATAAAAAGATTAAATAATTCATTGTATAATAAAATATAATAATTAATGAAAAAACTAGTAAATATTAATATTATTTTAACTATAAAAAATATTTTTATGCCTAAAAGAAATTTTTTTAAAAATAATTACTAACAAATTAAAAAATTTTAAATTATAAAAAAAATTACTAATTTTTCATAATATTAAAATGAAAATAAATTGATATTTAAAAATAAGTACAGAGATATTCGCCCCTATTGAAATTTATAAGAACTAAATAATTGAGTTAAATTTATCTCTAAAATACCTCCAATCCGAGCTGATCTTTAGAGCCAAAAATATTTTTTTATCTCTAAAGATTAGTAGGACTAGGTACAGAAATGTCTTGCCACACTGGAGGGTCAACGTCGAGCATTAAGCATACTCAATATATGGTACAATTTTAAAATTTTAAACATTTATATATTTAGTAGTTATCCTAATAGTCCAAATAAATTAAATTTGCACATGGTTTTATTAATTTTATTAAAATTATTTAATATTAGTTATTTTTTAACTTAATAAATACATACTATAGGCTGGAGAATTGGGTCGTGATCCCAATTTTTTTTAGATTTTCAAGAAGATGCATGTAAAGAAAGCAGATTGTTAGTTTCTTGACAAAAAGTTTCAGATGATTACTGTAAGAATCTGTTATAGTAATAAAATTTTATGATATTTTAGTAAATTTTGAAAGTTGTTTAGAATGCAAAATATTAAATTTATTTTATGTATATCTAAAATATTATTTTTCTCTATTTTATCACAAGAACTAATGGAGGAACATGTGGCAGTTGCCTCTCAACATGTTGAGGGTTCTATGGATCTTCAACTAATTGACTTTGATCCTATCTATTTGGAGAACATGGAAGGTCATAAGAAGTAGTGAGTGTATGACATCGGCTTTAAGGGACTGGCTTTTGTTGTAGCAGTCATGCTTTTAATTCATTTGTCACAACAATGGTGGATGAGGTGGTCGAACTACAAGTAATGGAAACAAATAAAAGTTTTGAATCTATGGAGACTAAAATGAAAGAGAAGGATGAGCAGATATCTCATTTGAAAGATGAAATGGAGAAAATAAAAGAAGTGACATATGAGCAGATTAATCATTTGAAGGAAAAAATGCAAGAAATTAAAAAAATGAATAATGAGATGAAAGAAATTAAAAATTTAATGCAACAACAGATGTACTATACGGAGTCACAATTAGCGGCGTTGATGCAATAGATAGCATTTCAAGATCCAACTACAAAACTATGCGGGAGAGGCTGGCACAAATGCACTAACTAATAATCAGGATGATTTTGTATCAGAAATATTTCTGAATAATTTTTGATTTTTGTCTATGTATAGTTAAACAAGATGAGATTTTTTTAGAGGTACCATTTTTCTTTATTCTGGTTTTGTTCTTTGCTTTTCTAATTAACCTAATCATGAATCTTTGTAGGACATTTGATGTGAGAGGCATAAAGAAATTCTGATTCAAAGCCTTAAGACATTGCCAAGGTCCTTCCTATGGATGGGTCCCATCTAGACTAATCTCAGCTAGATCAAAGGAGGCTGAGCTTCTATTATTTTTAATATTACTGAAACATTTTATTTTTGCACACACTCTCTCTCTAAACATCATTTCTGACCATCTTTTAGATGTTTTTTGAAGTTGTATGACCATCAACTCAGATTCGTGCTCGTTCATGTCTATAATTACTATGTTTATATATCTATGAATATGTTTGTGTGTACCCAAATATTTTTGGTAGAGTTTTAGCCTATTATAGGTATATAAAAGGCTTTGCTGGCCCTCATGGTTCTAGGAATAGCATGTTAGCTTCTAAAGTTGTGAGATGAACACAAAAATTCTAGTCCCACATAGACATAAGTTTGTTCTTGACACTTTTATTTCATGCAGATTTGCATTGTCACTATTTAGATCTACGACTGCTTTTTATTGGTCATCATTGGAATTAAACTATTGAATTGTTAATTACCATAATGATTGCTAATGAAATTCAATTAAATGTGTTCATTCAGCTTGTTCTCCCCCTCTTGCATGTTCCTAGTGTCAGGGATGACAACAAGTTGAACATGAGGAACTATGGCTATCAATGGGGTTGTGGTTGGTGCCAATCCGCATGCCATACAACTAGCCATCGATGTATCCCCTGTCGATGAGCATGAAATGATGAGGAGTGAGAATAGTTGGGACGATGGTGAGTCAAGGTTCCTTGCTATATGAAGTTTGCAAATTTTGTAGCTATTTGCTTTTCTTTATATCTGGAAGACAAAACATCTAATTTTTGACGTTTTGTTCCTCTTTTTTTCTTTGCATGTGTATTGTTTTTATGGAGAGCAAAATGTTTTTATGGAGTGCATATTGAATTGTTCTGTAGTTACGTTGATGCATACAATGAAGTGACAGCCCTTACTTTAAACCAAGTGAGGAACCATATGGCAGCATAAGCTACAGGTTTGATGGACTAATACAATGAAGCAAAGCAATCAAAATCATTGGTGCAAGCACACGGAAAGGGGAAGAAACATTCTAAGAAAACCACATGGGAGCATGGTGATGCAGGGCGTGATAGAGTAGAGAAACCCCCTTATAGGCATTGGGAGCAAGAGAGAGTTCTAGTTGTGGGGAGGCAATGTGCAAACTTTGATGGCCAAACCTAGCTCGTGGCTTGGCTTCTAAGTTTTCCAGTTAGAGTTTTTAGATATATTTTCAAATATTTAAATAATATTCACATTTCTTATTAATGTTGATATTGTTGTTTTGTGCATTCTTTGTGAAGTATAAATGGGATAATACTTTACCTGCTTTTCTATATCTATATCTTTACCTGTTGTTCTATATCTATAAGACATCCATATATATTGAAGTGTATATGTATATATACTATAATATATATGTACCTATATACTATAGTATATATGTTCATATATACTTAGTATATGTACATATACACTATAATATTATATGTACATTTATACTATATATAACTATCTTATTGATGAGTATGATGTTTGTGATTTTGCTTGTGTTTTGCTGGGTGCCATATTCTCTACTTTATCAATTAATACGTTGTTCTATTGATAGCTGTTTAGAAAATGAATTAGCATATCTTACACATTGAGGGAAGCCTAGCATCTACAGGTACACTTTGAGAGTGTAATAAAGATTATTCATCCTGTGAGTTGCCCTAATTAAAATCTACCCCATGAAAAGCTAAACTCTAGGGGAGTGTGTGTTGGAAAGAGCTGTAAACCCATAGAAGGAGTGCATCCACTATGCACTAGCTACCAAAATTACCCATGCATTGTGTGCTATGCAAATCTTCACATGCTCATTGTATGTTATCAAAACCATCACACTCCCACTGTGTGTTATTGAAATCATTGCTCACAATGTTTAAGCCTCAATTCCAACTACATCAATGTCATATGTGACCCATAGGGGTGGATGTTATTGAATCTGAGTTTTATGAGCTAGATCAGATGCTCTATGGACTCAAATACAAGCAAGAGGTGAGATGTTGATTTCTCAATGAGCTCATAACAGGCATGGCATAGCATTGAGTTGTGAATGTTTTTGTTTTTTTTTTGTTTTTAATTTTATTTGGTTGCTTGGATAGGGCATAAACCCTTCTTATCAAGGCGAACCAAATTGCATCATGCAAACTGAATGCATTGAAACTGTGAAGATGTGCATAGAAGCTGGATGGGCTATTATAATGAAAATGGAGTACAAGTAAGACATCTACTTGAACATCATGATAGGTGATTTGACAAGCATCCTGAAGAAGTATATTTGGTATTCTTGTTGATTGAACTCATGTTCTTATGGTTAGAGTAATGTTTGTTCACAATAGTGCTGAGATAAGATTTCATTGATGATGATAATGAGAGGTTGTGGAAAAATTTCTATGAAGTAGTAATCAAGTTTTTTCATACAATTTTTTGTGTACATGAGATATTCATAGATTTTTTTCTTTCATGAAATTTATTAATACTAGCTTATAATTTCTCGTGCATGTGTATGAGAAGATAGGAAAATAGTGTGTGCATGTGTGTATCCGTGCGTGTGTGTTTTGACACATATAGTTATATTATATTCATGTTGTATGCATGTATATTGCATAAATACATGCCTATCCATTTTTATGTAAATGTAGATAAATATCTGATGCATATGTGCATGATAGTACCGTTCATTAGTTTTTTTATTACTAAATGTTGCAGACCATCCCCGTTAATTCCAAGCCTGTTCTTAACAACTTGATTGGGAAGATGATCATTGTTAAACTCAAGTGGGGAATGGAATACAATGGTGAGCAACCTTGTGTTTTTTTCCTGTGCATTGCATTTTTTTCTCATTTTTTTTCTTTGATTTATTTTAGGTTTCCTTGCTTCGGTGGACTCCTATATGAACCTACTAGTCTACAAAAATTCAATACCACGCAGCCTGTTGTATTTCAACTTCCATTTTCCTTTTGTTTGACACTTTCTAATAAGGTTTGTATAGAAATAATATATTTTAAATAAAAAATCCAAAATATAATTCTAGTTTGAAAAATATTACCAAACTAATACATTTGGAAACAACGTGAAAATTTGTGTCATTATAAACGATGGTCATCGCCACCCTATTAATTTTAAAAATCAAAAGTGGCATTGTGAATGTCGGTTATTAAATTTTCAAAATTTTAAAATGTAGGCATTGGGAATAATGGGAGAGTGTGTGGAATCCAACTTAGTGAAAAACAAGGTTGAACAAGTCGTATCCATGGATATTTGTTCCAGAAGTATATCCACCGCTTATAGCTGCCACTGCAAATATCATTCCAGTTCTCGGGAATTCATAAGAATCCATAAAATCTTTCACCACAGCCAACTCTTATTCTCCTTCATTTATTTCTTTCAATCAATTTGAACCATTGGGGAAGGACTCAAGCTCGCCATTAGAAACACTGAAAAAGACCAAGGATGTGATGAGGGTTTTACCGGTGATGGAGAGGAAGAAAAAAATATAGTGATTATGAAAGAGTGTGTGGCAAGCATAGAGAGTGTAGTCAAAGGAGTGAGGGAGAAACTTTTTAAATGCCAGAGGAGCATAGTCATAGGAGAGCGTAGTTAGAGGAGAGCATAGTCATAGGAGAGCATAGTCATAGGAGTCAGATGAGTCAGAGGAGTGAGCGTAGTCAACGGAGCATAATCAGAGGAGCCATGCTATTGAATTTTTAAAAATCAAAGGCCAACATTATGAATGCTGGCTATTAAATTTTAAAAATTTTTAAATGGAGGCATTGAGAATGACGAGAGAGTGTGTGGCATCCAACCTAGTGAAAAACAAGGTTGAACAAACCAAAATTGTGAATATTTGTTCCAGAAGTACATCCACCACCCTGGCTGCTATTGCAAATATCACTCTAGTTCTCCGGAATTCATACCTGAAAGAAGCCATAAAACCTCTTACCTCAGCCAACTCTTCTTCTCCTCAATTTCTTTCTTTTAGTCAATTTGAACCATTAGGGAAGGACTCAAGCTTGCCATTAGAAGAAACACTAACAAAGATTGAAGATGTGATGAGAGTTTTACCGGTGATGGGAGAGTGTGTGGCAAGCATAGAGAGCATAGTCAGAGTAGTGAGTGAGAAAATGGAAATGGTTAGATTAGTAACATTTCCTCTGTTCTCTTTAAGGAATCATTCAAAAGTAGATAATTGCCAAAAATTTATGGAGCTTAAGTGCATCGTAGATGGTTATTCGAGTAGAGAAGTTGTTTTATATGTGGGTGATCTTAAAAGGGTCTCTAATATCTGGCCAAATTATAGTTGGCAAGCAGGTAACAACATTACAGAGTACATTATCATAGAGATGCAAAGTCTGATTTATGAAATAGGCGACGAGGCTAGAAGAGTATGGCTAATGGGAATCGCCACATTCCAAACTTACATTAAGTGTAAAGCAGGCTGTCCCTCTCTGGAGACTATTTGAGAACTTTATCCAATCACTGTTCCAGTTGGAAGCCTGAATCTTAGCCTCAATCTCAATGGGCAAAATGAATCTTTTTTTTTTTACTTTTTTCTCTCAAATTTCTCTAGTGTGATATATGAGTCATATATGCTACCCATCAATGACTCAACAACACACCCACAAAGGTACACACAAACACATACACCCACACACTTATTCATATGCACTGTCATGTCAACTATTGTATATAACCATGCATAAACACTTCATATTTCACTAGTCATGCATTTGACAGAGTTTTAAATAAGAAGAAAAATGGGTGCAGGAGAAAAACATCTACATGTGAGAGTGGCTCTGGTTGGCAAAAGATTGAATCTAGATTACTTACAAAAAGCACAACATGCAGCCCTAATTGCTCCATTAACCTCGACAAAAAATCTCGAGTTCAAAACCATGAGTTCATTTCTATAGGTTATGCTTGCTTGAGTTTATTGTCTTGGCTCCAGCCGTATAAAGAAGAAATGAGGGGCAATGATAAGGTGCCTATTTGGTTTATTAAATCTGAAATATGGCCTTGTCATGCTCGAATGTATCTATATCCTTTTCCTCCTATTAAATGATTTTTTTTCTTTAATCATGATTTACAGTGAACCTGTCAACTTCAACAAATCAAGGGATGCTTGCCACTAGTGGCTTCTCCATTTCAATCCAAAAAAAACCATCAAGTTAAATTCATATTCTTCATCTTCAGTTTCTGCATTATCTCTTGATCAAACCACCAACTTAACTTGGCTGCTCACTTAGAAATCTATATGGCCAAGATGCAATATTGAAAGCATAAATGAATCCAAACCAAATCTTGTGTCAAACCCAAATTCAAGCCCGAATTTGGCATCATTAAGTGAGGCGGACATTGATGAATATCTTGATTTTTAAAATTCAATAGCATGGCAATGACTATCATTAACAACGATGCCCATTACAATGCTATTTCTAGATGCACTAGTTTGGAAATATTTTTCAAACAAGCACCATATTTTTGTATTTTTATTTAAAACCTATTATTTCCATTCAAAACTTCTTTTTAACTTTCTTATAATTAACCATGGATTGATGCATGAAGCTGAGCAACACAGAAGAATATGTTGATGGTAGTTCACTAGAAATCTTGGGGAAATCTTGATTCGGTAATTTAAAAATAAGCTCATGATTATCTAGTTGTATGAAATTTCTTGCAAATAGCTGTTGGTGTTGCATGCACTATTCTATCTCTTTATCAGTGACATTGTGTTTTGTTCTTTATTGGTTTGTAAAATATAGTATATTATGCTCCATGTGCAGGTGTAACAATGTTCTCTATCTGTGTGGAGTACCAAAGGACAAAGAACTAAAAGATGCTGACCATGCTTGAAAAACCTATATGTGTGTTTTTAAGCCCTAGATTATTTCTTTCTATTGACTTTGATGATATGTGTATTAGCATGAAAGTACATGTGTCTATGTTTACACACACACACACATACACATACATACATGCACAAGTATACATACATGCAACTGATCGCAAGGTTAAAAAAAGTGTTGATGGAAGAGCAGCTAGATACAAGAAGGGCATTGGGAGAAAAAAGGAAGAAGGAGTTGGAGGTGGAGAGGAAATCCAGACTAGAACTAAAGGAAGCAATGCAGATGGCCATGGAAGGACATGCTCAGGTGCTAGATTAGTAAGTAGATCTTGAGGAGGTGGGGGCGAGAAAGCAACGTCAATTTCATAGACAAATTATACTTTATGCACTATCATTAGACACATTAATGAAGATTAAGATGTAAATAAGTTTTGTAATGTTTCTGTTTTAACTATGTAACATATTATATCAAAATCTTTTATTAATTGTTTTATTTTTTCTTAATTATAAACAATGGTTTATGGGTTATCTTTTTATAAAAATATGTAATTAAATTTTATTTAACAAATTAAAAATGTGAAAATAATTTTGGAATGAATAAAGTTAGAGATTTTTCCGTTGCTATTTTAGCTAGGAAATTTTCCCTCGATAATTTAGCTAGGGAATTTTCTCTTGCTAATTTTGATAGGGAAAATATTTACTCTTTAATTTTTGTGACAAGCACTTTAGATTAGAGGTGTCAAATGGGCCAATTTTTGTCGTGCCTAGCCCGGCATGGCACTGGAATATCTTATGCCCGTGCCCATGCCGTGTTGGGCCGAGTCCAATCGGGCCTTTGCTATGCATGGCTCAACACGGTACAGTGGCCTGGTTGGCTCAGTACCTCAGCATAGAGGTGTCAACCGGGCCGGCCCGGCCCGGCACGACACGAGGAACGACATAGATCAGCTGTGCCTAGGCCGGCCTAGCAGGTGAAAATCTCATGCCCGAGTAAGGCACGTCTCGTGTCGGGCCGTGCCGAGGCCAACCGAGCCTCGTGCCATGCCTGACCCAGCACGGTTCGGTGGCCCGTGACACGGCACACCGGCACGGGTGCACCCGCACCATTATCCCCTTCGTGCTTCCCGCAAAAAAGACCCCCCTGAGCAGACTCGATTCCCCCCCCAAACGGGCAAAAAAAAATATTATATTGTAGCCATTGGATCTCGCGTCCAAAGGCAAGGGGGCAGAATCCAACGGCCCTCATGATTTTGACCCCTAAAAAATAAAAAAAAAATTTTAAAAATAATCAAAAAAAAAATCAAAAAAATCAATTTTTTTAAAAAAATTATTTTCTATATTCTATAAATTCCAACCCCTCTCTATATAACATTTATGTTTTTTCATAAATATTTTTTCTCTCAAATCTCACATTTTCTCTCTCAAAAATCTTGCGCCTCTCTCTCGGTACTCGGGAAGTCAGGATTTCATCATTTGACATTTGGCCTAGCTTTTCGGGAATATCAAGTTGGGTTTTGAATTTTGAGCTAGACTATGCTACACCGTGCACGTGATCGACCTCACTGCTTGACCGGGTAATTTAATTTAAGTTTTTTTGTTTACTCTCTCTCTCTCTCTAGACCTAAAATAGATAAATTTTAAAATAGTGTCCTGATTAAGAAAAATCATAAAAAATAAAAAATACTAATGAAACATATTTAAATTTAGAAAATGAAAATATTACATAGAGGTCTGAGGCTACTGAAACTTTGGTTTCTCCAATCGTCTCAACCCAAGCTTCTATAAAACAAAAAACTAGGAGGACTTCTGTAGTTTGGACTCATTTTAATATAATAAAACAAAAAAAATTGTTAGGGGTGAGGAAGAAGAAATGGTACAGTGCAAATATTGTATGAGACTTTTAACATGTAAGAGTTCGTTTGGGACTGGGAACCTTAAGAGGCATGTCGAATTATGCACCAAAAAACATGGTCCATTAGATCCTAGGCAAACCCAACTTGGCACTGCATTTTTTGAGACTGAATCGAGTTCAGTCCCAAAGTTTACTCCATTCATATACTCCAGCGAGTTGGGTGGGGACGGCATGACAAGACTTATTAAATTGATAGGTCTTCCGATCAAATTTTCGAAAGATCCAAGGGTTGTGCGGATCATGCAGACATATTTTCAGCCTGCTTATCGTAGGATTCCTAGGTCCACATCAAGGAATGACATACTAAAATTGTATAAGTTAGAAAAACCAAAAATAATTAATGAATTTATGACATATAGTGGAGTGATGTCTGTGACGTCCGATATCTGGACAAGTCACGATGAATCATCTTATGCATGTCTCACCAGCCACTATGTAGATTCTAACTGGACAATGAATAAAAAAATTATAGGATTCTCTGAGATTCTTCATCCTCATGATGGCCCAGCCATTTTTGAGTATATGATGAAAATTTTTAGAGAATATAAAATTCAAAATAAAATTTTTAGTATCACCTTCGATAACGCATCTAATAATGGAGTAGCGATCAACATGTTTGTTAGGAATATTAGAGACGCACCATTAGGAGAGATCTTTCATGTCATATGCATGTGTCACGTGATTAACCTGATTGTTCAAGTGGGTATGAAGGTGTGTTCCCCCGCGTTGGATAATATACGTAATGCACTAAAATATATTCGCACTCCTCGTAGACAACAAGAGTTTGGTAGTCTCTGTTTTTCTACGAATCTTAAGAAGAATAAATTCCAATCGGATGTGAGACATCATTGGAATTACACGTACCTGATGTTAGAAACATGTGTTAGATACGTACACGTGATATCCGACTACGTCAATAGTAAGAGTGACGAACTTATTATTGACGACACTGACTGAGCTTCAGGAATTTCATTTATGAATTCCTGAAGATTTTTTATGACACGACGAACATGTGTTCGTCGGTTTATATGCCCACTACTTGCATTGCACTCCGGTGCAAATGCAACATTAGTAGCATGTTTAGGAAGTATCAAGGTGACCCGACACTTAGACAAATGGTTGCAGAGATGGAAACCAAGTACTTGAAGTACTGGTCCACCGTTCCATCTCTTTATTGTCTCGCTGCATGCATGGATCCTAGGGTTAAACTAGAAGGGGTAGAAAACACCCTGACTTACATTTCCCCATCCATGAATTTGGAAGAGCCACCTGAAGGGTTCATTCAGGAGAAGTTGACTAACCTGTTCACATACTACGATACTAAGTATGGTGGTGGTGGTAGTGAGACTGTGATTACGGACATTGATACCTTATTCAGAGATGATAATTTTTCGATTCAGCTAGCGAGGGGGAAACGTAGGGCTGGACCATCACATAGGAGCGAGCTTTCTCGGTACTTAGATACCGATTACTGCTCAATCCTATCACATTCTGATACTAAGAATCTTGATATATTATAGTGGTAGAAATCATATGAGTACACTTTTCCCGTGCTATCTAGGATGACACGAGATCTATTGATTCTTCCGGTGTAAAGCATAGTATCGGAGTCTACTTTTTCTGTTGCAGTGAACGTGATTTCGGATAGGAGATCGAGATTACGTCCAGATATTGTTGAGGCATTGGCTTGTTTGAAGGATCATGAGGATTCGAGGTTTAGCATCCATTATCATGCTGGAGCTGGGACTGTGATAGGGACTGCAGCCACATCCACTATGATGGCAGAGGAGTTGATTGCTGCTGATGATGATCCATATGATACTGATCTTGATGTTGCGGTTGATGATGCCCATGATATGTCGATTGACGATTGATGATGATTTACTATTTTTTGATTTTGATGTTTTTTGATCGATTGTACGCTTTATTTGTACGTTGTGTTGAAACTGTAATTTGTTTGGTTCGGACGTTCGGTTTCAAATAGCTGATTGGTCATTTTTCATTCGAGTTGCTTATATATTTTTTAATTTTTATATTTATTAACAAAATGTACTTATCTTGATGTTGCAGCTAATGATGCTCATGATATGGCGATTGACGATTGATGATGATTTACTATTTTTTTATTTCTATGTTTTATTTTTTATTGATTGTACGCTTTATATATACGTTACGTTGAAACTTTACTTTGTTTGGTTCGGACATTCGGTATCTAATGGCTGATTGGTCATTTTTCATTTGGTTTGCTTATGTTTTTTTTACTTTTTAATTTTTTTAACATTATTTATTGATTAATTTTTTTTTGTATTAATTTTTCATTTAAAAATTTATAACTCTATTATATAATTGTAATACATTTTAAACATATTTTATTTTACATTATAAAAACAAAGTACACTTTGTAAATTTAATAAATTTTAAACAATATTCATAATTCATATTATAAATTTATAATATTATACAATATCAATGGTTTTATAATAATTTTATAATTTATATAATTAAAATAAAAATTAAAACAATAAAATTAAAAAAAAAACTTTTTTTCCTAATTTCCTGGCTCGTACGGCTGGGCCAGGCCCGAGCGGGCCTGGCCCAGCTTTTATAAACCATGTCGGGCTAGGCATGACACGGTATAGTAACCATATCATGCCAGGCTCAGCACGAAAGCACGACCGTGGTCTTAAAAAATGGCCGGCCCGGACCGGCCCGTTTGACACCTGCCTCGGCATGCGCCGAGGTACTGCTACTGTACCGCCCCATCAGGTTGAGGCTCACCCTGATTGATCTAGAAACTAGGCAGACCCGGATCTAAACTAACCCCAACTTCAATGGCATGTTACTGGCTTACGGCCAACAGTTCAAATATTTAAAGAAAAATTATTTGAAATTTAGTCGTCGGATTTTGCCTCCAATGGCTATGGGGCAGAATCTGATGGCCCACATGATTCTGCCCTAAAAAAATTTTTAAAAAATTCAAAAAAAGATAATTTAAAAAAAAAAATCTAAATTTTTTTCTATAAAAGCCCCCCACCCCCTCTCTCTAATTTTTATGTTTTTCAAAAATATAAAATCTCACATTCTCTCTCTCTCTCTCTCTCAAACCTCTCTCCAAAAATTCTTTCTCTTGAAATTTTGGCTCATCTTTTTGGGATTCACAACTCAGACTCGTCTTTAGTTGGTGTTTGCATTGGTCTTAAGAAGTTGGATTTTTAGTGCATTTGCTTTTCCTTTACACAACTTTACAAGAATTTCTATTTTTTTCTCTCTACTTTTTAAGTTATCCTCTTGTCTATAAAAACCAAAAAAATGACAAATACTAATACTAATAAAATTAATTTAAATTTAGAAAATGGAAATCTACTAAGAATTTTGATATATTACAGTGGTGGAAATCAACTGAGTCCAATTTTCCCGTGCTATCTAAGATGACACAACATCTATTGACTCCTCCGATGTCGAGCATAGTAGTGGAGCCTACTTTTTTTTGTTGTGAATATGATTTTGGATAGTCGATCGAGATTATGTCAAGATATTGTTGAGGCTTTTAGTATGCATGAAGGATTGGGAGGATTCGAGGTTTAGCATTAAGGATCATGTTGGGATTGGGAGTGGGCCTATAGTAAATGCGGAGGAGTTGATTACTATTGATAATCCATATGATAGTGATATTGATATTGAGATTGAGGATGATAATGATATGAAGATAGATGATTGATGAGGTTGCTACTTGATGCTTGATGGTTGATGATTATAGGATTGCGACATGCCGACAGCGACACTTTTGGTATAGTTATGCTTTTCCTTATGAGTTATTCTTAATTCTGATTTTTGATTTCGATGTTTTGTACTTATTTTTATTTACATTGTATTTGCTTTAGTTTGGCTATTTTGCACTTGGCTTTGTGAGTGTGACTTTGTTATTTTTGTTAAATAAATTGTGTTTATTTTATGTTTATATTTAATAATTTCATTACAAATTCTAAAATATAATTCTAAAAAATTATAATCTAATTAAAATATAATTAAAACAAATAACATAAAAAAATAAACTTTATAATTATTCAAATATTTACAATTTACAATTTAAATATTTTTAATTATTATCAAATTTATATTTTATAAATACATAAATATTTTAAACAAAAAATGAAAAAAATAAAAAATAAATTTTAAATTTTTTTAAACTGCCCCATGCAGCCCTAACCAGGCATGACCAAAAACCAACCGTGCCAACTGAGCCATGCCGAGCATTCCTTGAATAAACCGTGCAGGGCTAGGCATGGAACGGTTACTATAGTCATGCCTAGCCTGGCATGGTAGCACGGTTGGGCCTACAAAAATCATGCAGGGTCATCTCAGCATGACTCGTTTGACACTTTTACTTTAGATTGGGAAATGTTCCATTGTTAATCCATCGTTATATCCACTTTAGCTATAGAAAAACTCCATTTAGCTAGTTACTAGCTATTTGGGATTTTTGTTTTAGTGATCTCTATATATCTATTTATATATTTGTTTATATCTCTATGTTTCTATTTATCTATCTATATAGCTATCTATATATCTATCTAAATATTTTCAATCTATCAATCTATCTATTTGAGTCTATCAATCTGTCTATAAATCTATTTATCAAACTATCTATAATTTTGTATATCAATCTTTTTATAAATCTATCTATCAATCTATCAATCTATCAATCTATCAGTCTATCAATATTTCAATATATCTATGTCTTTATCTATCTATCTACTTATCTATTTATAAATTTGTTTATCTATCTGTCTATCTATTTGGCTATCAATCTGTAAATAAATTTGTCTATCAATCTGTCTTTCTATCTAACTATCTATATGTCTATCCATCTGTCTATCTATATGTCTATCTGTCTATCTATCTTTTTATCTGTATATCTATCTGGTCTATCTATTTGTCTATTTATTTGTCAATCTATCTATTTATCTATCATTATGTCTCTCTATCTATTAGTCGTTATATCTATCAATCAATCAATCTATTTATCTATCTATCTATCTATCTATCTATCTATTTGTCTATCTATCTGTCTATCTGTTTGTCTATCTATCTGTCTATTTGATCTATCTTTTTGTTTATCTATCTATCTATCGATCGATCTATCTACCTATCTATCTGTCTATCTATCTGTCTATCTATCTATATATCTATCTATCTATCTATCTATCTATCAGTCTATCTATCTTTTGATCAATATATCTATCTATTTGTCTCTCTATCTATCTATCTATCTATTTATTTGTCTTGCTATCTGTCTATCACTATTTCTATCTATATGTCTATCTATCTATCTATCTATCAATCTGTCTGTCTATCGACCTAGCTATCTATCTACTAATCTATTTGTCTATATTTATGTCTATTTATTTATCTATCTATCTTTCTTTCTATCTTTCTATCTTTCTATCTTTATATTTGTCTATCTATCTATCTAAAAATCTATCTGTCTATCTATCTCTCTATTTATTTGTATATTTATCTATCTATCTATGTGTATCTATCTTTATATCAATCAATCTATCTATCAACTATCTATCTATCTATCAAAATGTCTATCGATCTGTCTATTAATCTATCTATCAATATGTCTATCTATCTATCTATATATCTAACTATCAATCAATTTTTCTATCTATTTATCTAACTATCTATCTATGTATCTGTCTATCTATCTAAATAGCTATATGTCTATCAATCAATCTATATTGTTGTTTATATATCTATCTATCTATCTAACTATCTAACTATCTAACTTTCTATCTATTTATCTATCTAGAAATCTATCAGTCTATCTATATGTTGATCTATCTATTTATCTTTCTATGTTTCAATTTTTCTATCTATATATCTATATATCTATATATCTATATATTTGTCTGTCTATCTATTTCTATATCTAATATATATTTATATGTCTATTTATATGTTTTTCTATCTGTCTATCTATCTACCTACCTATCAATCAATCAATCAAACAATCTGTCTGTCTGTATATATATATATATATATATATATATATATATATGACTATCTATCTACCTATCTATCTATGTATCTATCTATCTCTCTATCAATCTATCTATAAATCTATAAATCTTTATATCAATATTTCTATCATTGTGTGTATCTATCTATCAAACAATCTATCTATCTTTATATCTATATGTCTACCTATCTATCTATGAATATGACTATATTTCTATGTATCAATCTACCTTTCAATCTATATGACTATATATCTATTTATCTATCTATATGACTATATATCTATTTATCTATCTATATGACTATATATCTATCACTCGGTGTATCAATCTGTCTATAAATCTATCTATCTATCTTTCTGTTTGTCTCTCTGTCTATCTATCTATCTATCTATCTATCTATTTGTCTATTTATCTATCTATTTATATGATTATCTATCTGTTTAATTCTTTGTCTATCTATATGTCTATCTATTTTTCTATCTAGCTATCTACCTAATTTTTTACCTAACTATCTATCAATATGGCTATCTATTTTTCTATCAATTTGTCTATTAATATTTTTATCAATCTATCTATCAATCTATATATCTATCTATCTATCTGTATATCTATTTGTATCTATCAATCTATCTATCTATATATCTTTCTATCTATATGTCTATCTATCTATATATCTTTCTATCTATATGTCTATCTATATGTCTATCTATCTATATATCTTTCTATCTATATGTCTATCTATTTGTCTCTCTATATATCTATACATATTTCTATCAATCAATCAATCTATCTATTTATCTGTATGTCTATCTGTCTGCCTATCTATCTATGTAAATATCTTTCAATCGATCGATAGATCTATCTATTTATATGTGATTTTCCCATTGCTAAAATAGAATAATGACAAAATATTGATGAAAATTATCCCAATCTAAAGTGTTCTTCATAAAATATTAACAAGACAAATCCATATCAAATTTTTTAATGACAGAAATTCTGTAGCTAATTATAAATTTTTTCTTGCTATTTTTGATTGTAATTAAGAATAATAATTAATATTTTTCGATTAAAAATCTTCAAAATATTTTCTAGCTAAATTAGCTATGGAAAATTTCCTAGCAATTTTCATTCCAAAGCTATTTTTATAATTTTATTTTTTTACTAAATATTTAATTACATATTTTTAAATTTTTATATTAAATTGAATAAAAACATATACTATAAACTATTATTTAAATTAATAAAAAGAAAAAGTAGTTAATAAATTATTTTGATGCAATAGTTACATAGTTAAAACAAAAATATAACATAGGTATATAATCATTTTAAACTAAATCATCATCCTCACCTTATGATGCATTTGTGATGGGTTCTCATATGTGGATACTCTTCTGGAACTATGTGTTCTAACTATCTTGTCAAAGCTGCTAACTTTGACTCCATATAGGTAATCTTCTATTGTATTGCATTCTTCATTTCTTTCATTTCCTACATACACATCAATCCAAACTTAAATGATACGAAGGTCGGCAACTTATTAATTTAACAAAATTATATATATGACCATCACTTATATAGCATTTACCAATTTGCATGAAGAATTCTGATTCATAGAATTATGGAGTTTTTCAGCATAGATATATCATTTACCAATCATTGTTCAAATTTTTATCCATAAAACAAATATTGAATTTCCAACAAACTATTTTAGAACATGGAAGAAATAAAATAATTACCTAGTAGCTATTGGAATCATCACCAAGAGAGAATCCAGTAATAGATTGATGTCCACTACCAGAGCTTTATGGCACATCGTGAGAATGAAGCTTGTATTTGGTCTTCTCACACATCAGCTTCAGAACTAACCCGTACATATCTGGACGAAGAAATCAACATATCTCAGATGAAAATCTTTTAGTTTATTGAACTTGCATGATACTAGAATCAAACATCATATTTGAAACACGTGATGCATTTTAGTTTTGAACAATAAGGATCAAAAAATACATATAAAATTCAATGTATATAAAATATAAAGCTCGTGAACTATTTTGGCTTCTAGTCCGACAAGGTTTCTCATTATTGATTCCATCAATTAGGTAAATCTTTTTGAATATGCCTGCAGGGTGGGTGGATACTATGTTTCTAACATTGATTCCTTTCTAAGAAGTGATTGATGCTGATGCAAAGGATGGCCAATCGATGTCTAAGTTAAGATACAAAAAAATTGAAAACATCAAGAAGATTCTTGGGCTGCAACAACATAAGCAGTATGATAGCATCAAAGCAATAAGATATGGTCATCTCATGATACTGTCAGATCAGGATCATGATGGCTCGCACATTAAAGGTTTAGTGATCAATTTTATCACCCTAATCATGAAGGCAACACAAATAAGTGGAAGAGGTGTACCCTTCTACACTAGTTAAGTTTATCACATAATACTTTAACCAACTGAGGAGGATGTTCATCATGCACAACTTAATGAAAAAGTGAACTAGAACAGGTGCTAAAAAATGTCATCAAATCTGCTACTTATTCTCCTCATCAAACAAAAATATAGCAATAGCTTCAAAAATTATCACCAGAAAATGGAAAAAAACTATGGATGCCTTCCCTCATAAACACATACTATGATGCATAGGTGCTAGTAGAATTATAGTGATCAAGAGGGTAGTGGCACTGATAGACTAAGAAGGGAGTCAGTAGCAGAAGAAGAAGCAGCTAGCACTAGGGTAATGGTGTTATTTTGATCTTCTTAGTCCATCAGCTAGCACTGATGGACTAAGAAGGTAGTGGTAATGGTGACACTAATAGTGGAGGCATAGAAAATAACAGCTAGCACTAGGGTCTTAGCTGTTATTTTCAAAGACTCTATGATGGGCCAAAACAACATATTCAAACCATTCAGTTATGCAAATGATAAGTCTACCTAATAAGGACACATATTTTAACTAAGAAAACTAAGAAGAAGCAGCATTCTTCATGCATATTTTCACCTAGCCATATTCATGATCACCAAAGCCAACATAACCCCACCAGATATGATATGCAAACCCCAACTTAAAAATCTGAAACAAATTATAGCGTGATTTATGCTACACTCCGGATACGCATAAAGAAGCAACAAGGGATTACCTCTTGTTCCACTCATTGGTTTGCACTGCATTAAGTTGTTAATCTTATCGTCTATGATTCCTTTTTCACTTGAATGGAAACAACCAGAGCTCATCTTCTTCCATGCCGTACTTTTGACTTTGATATAATGTTCTGTTTATAATATTTTTATAAATGTTACATATATATAAACACTACAAGAAAACTCTCATATAGCTAGGGACAATTCGCTAGCTAAATAGACATTTTCCTTCGCCAAACTAAACATAGCGATGGATTAACGACGAAACTATTCTTAATCTAAAGTACTCATAACTAAAATTTAGTGAGGAAAAGTATCCCTAGCTAATAATTTAGTAACGAAAAAATCCCTAGCTAAAACAATAATTTCCCTAGCTAAATTAGCAAGTAAATGAGAGTTTCCATCGTTAAATGGATATAATAACGGAAGCATTCCCTAACTAAAGTGCTCGTCGCTAAATATTAGCGATGGAAAAAGTCCCTGGCAAAAAAATTTAGCAACGAAAGAAATTTTTTGCTAAAATAAAGTTATCCCTAGCTAAATTAGCTAGGGAAAATTCCCAAGCTAATTTAGCAAGGGATTTTCCCTTGCTAATTAAGTAAGGGAATTGTCCCTAGCTATTTTAATTTTAAAACTATTTTTAGAATTTGATTTATTTTAAAATTTTTTAATTAAATAATTTAATATTTTTATATAAAATTGAATAAAAATAGAAACTTTAAATGAAAATTTATAATTTAAAAAGAATCATTTAATAACTTATTCTAATATAATATTTTACATATTTAAAACAAAAAAATAACAAAATCTTATTACATCTTATTCATCAATGTATCTACTGACAATGCATAAAGTATACTCTATCCATGTATTAATGTTGCTTTCTTTCCCTCTGTTCCCTCGAACAACAACTTTCTGCTACGACAAAGATGTCTGAATCATGTTGCTTCATGTCTAGTGAAAAATTCCTTCACTTATACAAGCTTCGTATGTGGAATAATGTAGTACCATATCTACAAGAAATTTAAACCACTCAATCAAATCAAAATAAATAAAAAAAAAGATATGTTTTGATAAATATATAATACTATAGTATATATGTACATATATACTAATATTTCATTGGTACATATATTATTGCAGTATAGGTACATATAAACTGTAGTATTATGTGTACATATATACTGAGTACAAATATACTCAGTATATATGTACATAAAATACTAAAGTATTATGCTTACGTATATACTGAGTATATACGTATGTATATATCACATTTGTTATTATTGCTATTGTTGCCGCTACCACTGCCACTCCTACTACTACTGCCTCCGCTACCACGACTATTGCCGCTACCACCTCTACTGTTGCTAATAATAAAAGTAGGGCAGGCGATGATGCTCGACTGATGAACTTGAGATTGAGTGAGTTTTTGACGAGGATGCGAGCTGTTTCTCCCAAAATAGGACCCGATATTCCTCCTGGACCATAATTACATGACACTACACGAGCATCATCATCATCATCATTCTAAGACTTATTACAATTAGAACCATTCATTGCAGAACCTAGAGCAAAAAAACTTATTTACTCATACGTTCGCTTTGTACGATGTGATAATTGCATATCAATATAATCACTAAGATTTTTAAGACCAACTTCTAGCTTCCTGGCTGGCCTGGACTAGAAATATCTTCATCTCACATCTTTAGGAAAGGTCTAATATTCATGGCTTTTATTACCTACATCAGTGAGCAATGCACGATGATGACCATACCAACCTGAGCAATTATATATTTAAAAGTGTGTTTGTGTGTAAATGAGTGTGTACGTATGTCAATATATACATGTCTACAAATAAATATATGCACCCACTAATGTATATACTCAGTATATACGTGTGTATATACTATAGTATAAAAGTACGTATATACCTAGCATATATGTATGTATATACTACTATATAAAGTATGTATATACCGAGTATATACATATGTATATACTACAATATATATGTATGTATATACTGAGTATATACATAAAAATATACTAAGTATATACGAAAATATATACTGAATATATACGTACAAATATACTTAATATATACGAACATATATACTCGATATATATGTACTTATATACTCCGTATATACATTGATATATACTTGCTATATACATACATTTATACCAACTATATATGTACGTATATACTATAGTATTATAAGTACGTATATATAATTAGATAGCCTTAGATGACACACACACTTGTACTTTCATGCAAATACACATACCATTAAGGACAATAGAAGAAAATAATATTGGACTTAAAAAATACGCATATATGTCTCTTAGGCATAGTCAGCATTTCTAGTTCTTTTTTCTCTGGTACTCTAGATAGAGAACATTGTTACACCTACACATGGAGCATAACATACTACATTTACAAACCAATAACCGATAACAAGCAGTCACGGATCTGAACTGCGATGACGTATGTCTACACAAAATAAGAGTGTCAAGAACAAACCTGCATTTCTGTGGAATTAATTTTTTTGGTTCATCTCATAGTTTCAGAAGCTAAGGTGTTGTTCCCAGTACCATGGGGGACCAGCCAAGGCTTTTAAATAGCTATAATAGGCTAAAACTATACCCAAAAAATTCGGGGACACACAAACATATTCATAGATATATAAAAATAGTTATTATAGACATGAACAAATACAAATTAAAGTTTATAGTCTTACAGCTTCAACAACAATCTAAATGATGTCTAGCAATGATGTTTAGAGAGAAAGAGAGTGCAAAAATAAAATGTTTTAGGAATAATGAAGATAATAGAAGCTAGGCCTCCTTTTGATCAAGCTGAAATAGGTAAATATGGGACCCATGCATTGGAAGGACTGTGGCGATGTCTGAATACTTTGAATCAGAATTTTTTCATTTGTCTCACATAATGTGTCCCATAAAGATTCATTATTAGATTAAGCAATAAAGAAAAGAAAAAAACTACCATAAAAAAAAATTGAAACCTATAAAAAAAATCTTATCATATTTTGCTACATAGACAATAATCAATAACAGTTCAGAAATAATTTTCATATGAAATCATCCTCATAATTAGTAGGGAATTTTGTGCTAGCCTCTCCTACGAGGTTTCGCAGCTAAATCTCGAAATGTTATCTATTGCATCAATTCCGCTAATTGTGACTCTATATAGGATATTTGCTATTTCATTACATTCTTAATTTCTTTCATCTCATCATTCATTTCTTTAATTTTTTACATTTCTTCCATCAAATAAGAAATTTACATTGTCTTCTCTTCTTTCATTTCTTATATTTCTTCCTCCAAATTAATATACTGTTCATCTTTCTATTCTTTAATTTCATATATTTCTTCCTTCAAATAAGATATCTACTCATCTTTCTTTTTCATTTCGGTCTCCATAACTACAATACATTGATTTGTTTCCATTGTCTGTTGTTCGACCGCCTCATCCACCATTGCTAATATAGATGAATTAAAAGCACGACTGCTACAAAAAAATACCACTCCCTTCGAGCTGATGCCATACACTTACTACTTTTTACGACCTCCTATGGTCTCCAAATAAATAGGATCATAGTCAATTGGTTGAAGATCCATGTAACCCTAAACTTATTGAAGAGCAGCTGTCACATGTTCTTCCATTAGTTAGTGAGATAAAATAAAGAAAAATAATATTCTAGATATACATAAAATATAATAAATATTTTGCATTCCAAACAATTTTAAAAATGTACTGTAGTATTAGAAAATTTTATTAATATAACAAATTCTTACAGTAATTATCTGAGACTTATTGTCAACAAAAAAACCATCCACTTTCTTCACATGTATCTTTTTGAAAATATCATAAAAATTGGGATCTCGACCCAATTCTCCAGCCTAGATTATGTTTTTATTAAGTCATAAAAAATCAAATGATCAAAAAAATTAACAAAATTAATAAAACCATGCAGAGATTTGATTTATTAGACTATTAGGACAACCACTAAATATATAAATGTTTAAAATTGTATGAAATCTCAAACATGCTTAATGATCAACTTTGACCCTCCTGTGTGTCGACAGATTCTTGAACCTAGTCCAACTACCTCACTTCATCGATGTTTTGCTGGCAATATCTGATTTTTTTCTTCACATCTAGCTCCTCCCAATGCTTAAGCTACTCCGGCCAGTCATCCTCATATAAAAAAATAGGGGTTTCTTTCATATATTTTAATTTATGGACAAAATCATAATACAGTTGACTAGCTTTGATCTCTCATAATGACTTTATCTTTCCATCAAATTTGTGCACCCATGTGTAATGATTCTATATATAGAAAAATCACAAAAAAAATTATTTTAACAATAAGAACATAATTATTTACTACTTGAATAATAACCAAAATAATAGTTAAGTAATTAGATAATTATTTTTCAATGCTTTTGTTTTGTTATTTTTACCTAAAAGTCATTAAAATAAGATTCTTTTGTCGATTCAGAAACTTTCTTACAGGAGAATGCTTTAGTATCAGCTATTTTCTTGAAATACTTTGTAATTATAGTCGGACACTTGTGAAATGGAATAAAATTGTACAAATAAATAAATAACATTGAAAACAAGCAATTCATAACAATATAAAAAACCACTGACAGTAACATCAAAATTTATTTTTCAAGTCATATTTACATCTTCTTTTACCTTTCATCCACAATCTCAATTACTAACTTTGCACTGACTGCAGTGGAAGGCACAACATTTAATGATGTCCTTTTTTTTGTAAATGGGGGAACTATTAGCATAAAATGGAGTGTAGTAGATAGAGATCGATCAAAAGTGTGTGAATGAAGCATAATGGTTTGTGGACTTATATATGATCAAGGTGATAGTAGAGGTCTCAATGATAGTGTTGATGATAGAAATGAAGATGGTGATTATGATGTTGAAGTCTGGATGTGGTGGGTATGAGATGGTACTAATTTTGCAAAATGATGTAACATAATAGATGAATTTAGTTCATTTATCTATCCACGTCCACCTCCACCATGGCCACGTCCTTTGGGCACCATCTACTGTACAAAATAAAACATAGAATAAATAATAGAGATACGATGAACAAGCATGTATTTTAGAATAAAACACGCTGATAGATTTCAACAAAATATATAGAAAGTCTTTGATAGTTTAATATTATTATAAAATTATAATAGTTTAATTATCATTATCATTGTCACCCCTCAATGAATTTTTACATATTTCGTCTAATTCCAATAGAAGTTCGAACTCATCTTCAGATAGAAATTGATCATCTTCAATTTCTATTAGGCCACCATTTGAGTCACATAAATTTTCTGGATATTCATCTACATGCATAGGCTCAATATTATTTATGTTATCTTCCTGGAATGCCAGTGCAATATCTAAGTCTGCACTTCTTTGTTGAGATATTGGTACTTCAAAATTTGATCGAACTTTGATTTTGCAAATTGCCCATCAATCACTATTATCACGAGATAAACTCGGATATGTATAATAATATACTTGAGCGGCTTGAACTGTCATAATAAATGGCTCATATCGATTATATATAAGTTTATGCTTAACATCCACTAGCTTATAATCTGAATGAATCTTTGTGCCCATATTTCATGTATATCTAAGTTTATGCTTAACATCCACTAACTTATAATCTGAATGGATCTTTGTTCCCATATTTCATGTAAGATCAAACCATACGCACTTTAATAATACAATCCTATTATTTTCAAGTCTAGGATACTCCAACTCAATAACTTCTTTGAGTTGACCATAATAAACAATCTTATATGCACTATAGCCTGAGCCTTTAATGCATACACCACTATTCATTGTTGTTTTAGAAGAACCGTGCCCAATTTTTTGAAATTTATATCCATTAACAAAATGCCCAGGATAGGTTTTCACATATCTAAACGGGTCTTTACTTAGATTCTAAATGAAAATATTTGAATCTCCATTTGAAGGATCAATTGCCTGTGACATAAATTAAAAAAAATGATATTAACAAATAAAAGATACTAATAAATTAAATAATTCAAAAATTTAAAACTTATTAATTCTCACATAATTTTTGAACCAATTCCCAAATTCACTTTTTCTAAAATATAATCAACATCATTGCTGGAAATTACTAGTTGCCTATATTTTAACTGCTCAATATAAATAATGCACATATATAAAAAGAGAGAAAAATATATATCAATTTTTAATAATTCCTATTAAAGATAAAAAGAAAGAAAAATATAATCAACATGATTAAACCTGCAACTATTATAGGTATACATACTCAATATATGGTGCAAACTCCTCACAATAAAGTAAAACGTAGCTCTGTGTTGCTTTGTACTCTTTATCTAGCATACATCTTTTCATTGCTCTTCCATATGCTCTTCCAGGGTGTTTGAAGATAGATAGTTTGTCCACATAATCATTTTCTACCATCACATGACCGTTATCATTCCGAGACATATTTCTATTTTTTGTATTGACATGATACTCAAAATAATAAGAACAAAATGATGATGCTTCTTCTACTAAATATTCATTGGAAATTGAACCTTCAACTTTTGCGTTGTTTCTAACCTTCAAGTTTAGCTTACTAAGATACCTAAGACCACAATGTTAAATTTCAATTATATTAATTTACAATATTACTTTATGTATGAAATAATAAAACATAGCAAATTATATGTATTTACCTCTGAAAATAATACATCCACCTGTATTGCAATGGCCTTGCCATCCTTGCTTCATATGCCAAATGGATTGGAAAATGCTTCATTGAGTCAAAAAATCTCGATGAGAATATCCATTCAAACTTACAAATAATAAGTGGAATGTCATTCTTCATCCTCACCATGTCATCTATTTTGATTGTGATTGCAGTTAGCTGTTTGAAAAACATAGTTCTGTAAGGACCTTCCAAACACTTAGGGAAAGTAATTCATGGAATGCAATTGGTTTAACCTATGCATAAATACATGACAGTCATGACTTTTCATTCTAAATATATTAAGATTCTTCATATCAACACATCTACCCATATTTGACGCATATCCATCAATAAATTTCAAAATTTTAACCCATTCACACAATATCTGTCTTGCCTTCAATTCAGGATGCCGACAGTAATAATTCAGATATTGTCTTGATTTTAAAGTGCCTTTTGTTTTTTCGTCTACATTAAGGACATTGTTGAAAATATTGTTAAACATATTTTTTTCAATATGCATTACATCTAAGTTATGATGAATAAAATTGGACTTCCAATAGGGCAAGTCCCAAAATCTACTATGTTTCATCTAGCCAAATATTTTGCCTATTGGTCCACTACTTCTAGTAGAATCCCTTTCAATTACCTACTTCAATCCCAAACTTTGAATCTCTGTCTTAATATCATCTCATGAACGAACTACTGCTCAACTGTAATCACAATTTTATTTTTTCAAAATGTAGTTCTATTTCTTTGAAATGGATGATTCGTAGGTAGAAACTTATGATGATTATTAAACCATGCTTGTTTACCACTAAATTTGAGGGTAAATGCATCGGAATTTGTTATGCAATATGGGCATGCGAATCATTTTGTAGTACTCCAGCCATACAACATTGAATATGTAGAAAAGTCACTTACCATCCACATAAGGGCCGCCCACATAATGAAATTTGCTTCTTTGAGGTATCATATGTATTCATGCCAACATCCCACAAATGATTTAAATCTACAATAAGAGACAGTAAGAAAATATCTAGCATGTCTTTTGGATTTTTTGGCCCTAGAACCAATTTTGACAAAAACATATATCGCTTCTTCATACACAACCACAGAGGCAAGTTATAAGGTGTCACTATCACTGGCCATGTTCAATAATATTATCTAGATTGCACAAATGGTTGAAATCCATCAGTGTAGAGACCCAATCTCACATTTCAACTTTTAACTGCAAAATCTTGATGTCTATGATAAAAATGCTTCCAAGCAAGTAAATCTAATGGATGACTCATTACCTCTTCTTCAATCTCATGCTCTGAATGCCACCTCATATCATTTGCTATTGCATTTGATGCATATAGTCTATGTAATCGAAGAATTAATAAAAAATAATACATCTTCTTAAATACAACTTTTAATTTTTGTCACGTATCTACAACACGAGATGCCTTCTTAAATCAAGGATGATCAACAAACTTACAGCTAATTAAATCACTATCACCACCCCAATATAATGTACATCCATTGAAACAATAATGAATTTTTTTCCATGGGTAGAACCATTCCTCGTAGTAATTACTTAGTGTTGTTAAAGTTGTTAGTGATCAAATTATTATCTGAAACAATCTCCTTCATCAGTTATGTCATCTGAACAAATAATTTCTCAGACATATGATTTTTTGACTTAATGCTCATAAGTCGAGCCACAAATGACAATTACGAATGTGTTTTAAAACCAAGCAACTATTCTTTATCTGCACATTTAAGCATTTCATAAAATTTATGAGCTTCAAGATTAGGTGGTTCATCCACATAATCCATATTAAAGTTAGCACCAGTAGCTTTCATTATTATTCTATGGTATATGTTTGATGATTCTTCACCACAAGCAAATGATTCAATACTCTTATTTTGGGCAATGTTTAGAGCCATTGTACTTTACCCATGATAAATCCAAACAAAATAAATTGGCACAAAACCAAATTTAGCCAAATAGTATCTTATAGTGTCTGCATCATGAAAAGAAATATTCTGACACTTGTGATGATTACATGGACACTTACTTTTTTTCTCAATCCATCCATCTCGATTGAATACATGCAAAATTGATGAATGTTTCAAGCCCACTCAATAAATATTTATTCAAAATTCCATTCATAAACTTTATGTACATCCACTGATGATTTGAACTCATTTTCTCTTGCTTTATTCACAAAAAATAATGCTTAATCATTATTTAGAATTAAATATTCTATTACTTCAAAATATACTAATAATTAAATAAAATTACTTATAGATGAATATTTAAAAATTAAATATTATGAATGTCGAGGCAATGTGTTTGCAGAATCTACATGAATAGATAAAACAATTTTTAGCATAATAAAGATTAATAGATATCACAAAAATACTAGATTAAGGGAGCAACATAAGATAATGCACAAGAAATGAGAGCAAAAAAGAATGAAATTTAAAGTTCGAAGGGGGAAAGGGGGGGAGAGAGAGAGGAGGTGGGGAGAGAGAGAGAGGGGTAGAGAAATGGAGGGATGGGGAGAGAGAGAGAGAGAGAGAGAGAGAGAGAGCCTTAGAGAAAGAGATAGATAAATTGATAGATAGAAAGATTGAGAGATAGAGAGGGAAAGGAGAGAGGGGGAGGGAGAGAGAGAAAGGGGGAGAGGGTCAGAGAAATGGCGAAAGGGAGAGATGGGGAGAGAGAAAGAGAGAACAAGCAAGAAAGGAGAGTGAGAAATAAAATAACAAGAGAGTGAGTGTGTGAGTGAGTGACACAGAAACAAAAAGAGGAAGATAGTGACACTGAAAAAATTAGAGGGAGAAAGAGACACAGGAAATATACTGTTAGAATGAGGAGTTATATAAAAAAAAAATCTTTTGTCCAAACCTATCAAATATTACATCTTTTTTTATACATAAGTTCATATATGAGCATGAAGCCCAAGGGCTGGGAATAGGTAAGAGTACGACCCTTACTTGTATTATACCATATATAATACAAGTTATAATTAAATGTTACATATAGTTATTATCCCTTATATGAGCATTAAAGTTAGTGCAACAAATTAGTATTATCCCATATATAATTAAATGTTAGTATACATATAGTAAATGTAGTTATAAATAGTTACATATAGTTATATATAGATATATGCATACTTGTAGTTATAAGTAGATATACATAAATTTATACAAAGTTATATACAATTATATAGATCTAAATATATGTATACATATATGTATACATAATAAAAAAATAAAGTTATATTTATTTATATAGAGTTTTTATAGTTAAACAAATATTTATATATAGATATACACATATAATTAATTATTATGTTGTATGTTTTTAAACATATAAATATAAATATAGTTACATGTGCTTATACATATAGTTAAATGTATAGTTAAACTTATATTTATACATGTATGAATATATATTTTTTCATATAATTTCATATATTTATACATATAGTTATGTATAGGTATGGATATACTAAAATACATTTTTTATACTAATATATAAAAATGTATATTAAATATATGTTGTTAATTAATATTAAAATATAGTTATGTATAAAGTTTTTATAGTTGATTATATAGCAAGATATAATCATTTATAGTTATATGTTATTATACATATAATATATATAGTTATAAAAATTATATATCGTTAAACATTTAGTTATATGTGAGTGTGTGTATGTATTTTCATACGAGTAGTTATAATTAGTTATACATAAAATATACAAAGTTATAAACAAATATATAGATTTACATATATGTGTGCATATATGTATAAATAGTTAAAAATATAGTTATATTTAATTATATAAAGTTTTATTTATTTTTAGAAATATATATTATAGTTATACACATATAATTAAACATAATGTTGCATGTTGTTATACATGTAATTATAAATATAGTTACATTTGGTTATAAATATAGTTACATGTGGTTATAAATATAGTTACACATATAGTTATACTTATATTTATACATGTAGGTATATATTTATTCATTAAATTTTATAAAGTTATACATCTAGTTATGTAGAGGTATTAATATAGTAATATATATTTTTATAAACTAATATATACAAATATATATAAATATAAGGTGTAAATTATATATTTAAATATAGTTATGTATAAAGCTGTTATAGTTATACATATAATAAGATACAATTTTATAGTTATATGTTATCATAGATATAATATATATTGCCATACATATTTTTATATAGATAAACATATAGTTATATAAAAATATATTAATACAAATAGTTATACATAAATAAATAAAGTTATAAATAAATATATAGATTTACATTTATGTATACATTGCTACAAATATAATTATATTTAATTATATAGTGTTTTATATAATTATTCAAATATTTATATATAGTTATACAAATATTTATATATAATTATACACATATATTTAAACATAATGTTATATGTTTATACATGTAATTATAAATATTGTTACATGTGGGTATACATATAGTTACACATTAGTTATACATATATTTATACATGTAGGTATATATATATTTTTTATATAATTTTATATATGTATACATATTTACAAATATAGTTATATTTACTTATATAGAGTAATATATAGTTATACAAATATTTATATATAGTTATACACATATAGTTAAACATAATGTCATATGTTGTTATACATGTAATTATAAATATAGTTACATGTGGTTATACATATAGTTACACATATTGTTATACTAAAATTAATACATGTAGGTATATATACTTTTTCATATAATTTTATATATTTATACATATAGGTATGTATAGGTATAGATATAGTAAAATACATTTTTATATACTAATATATAAAAATGTATATTAAATATAAGTTATAAATTATATATTTAAATATAGTTATGTATAAATCTTTTATAGTTATACATATAATAATATAAAATTATTTATAGTTATATGTTATTATACATATAGTATATATAGCTATAAATATTTTTATATAGTTAAACATATAGTTATATATAGATATATTCATACAAATAGTTATACATAAATATATAAAGTTATAAATAAATATATCGATTTACATATATGTATACATAGGTACAAATATAGTTATATTTAATTATATAGAGTGTTATACAGTAATACAAATATTTATATATATGTATACAAATATTTATATATAGTTATACACATATAGTTAAACATAATGTTGTATGTTATTTTATAATTACATGTAGTTATACATATAGTTACACATATAGTTATACTTATATTTATACATGTAGGTATATATATTTTATTATATAATTTTATATATGTATACATATAGTTATCTATAGGTATATAAATGGTAAAATATATTTTTATATACTAATATATACAAATGTATATTAAAATATATGTTGTTAATTATATTTTTAATTATAGTTATGTATAATATTTTATAGTTATACATATAGTCAAAGAAAATTATATATAATTATATGTTCTTATACCTTTGGGATCCAATGGCAAAAAGACAAAAAAAATAAAACAAACAAGTTCGGCTTACAACAAATCAGAACAAAGTAAATGTGGCCTTGTATTTTAGGCATGCAATATATAAATATAAATACAATTTAAATCACCCTAGAAATAGATGATGCCATCCACATAATAGAACAAAACTCAAGCAAAATAGGCAAAGATTAGATCCACATCCAGATTTGTAAACAAAGTTTGTCTCTTCCTGCTGAAATTGTTTGACTTGCTGGAAATGTAATTGGAAAGACAAACAAGACCCTCGTAAAGGCTCATGCCAGAGTTAGCACAGGTGCACTGAATGTGCCAATGGTGTTGGCGAAGAGAGTAAATGCATCTCGATGCTTTTCCTTGTTTAGCATCCTATGCAACTCATCACTGGCTTCAACAACTCGATCTCTGTCATTGTTGTCTACCACAAATATGAGACCATGGGTATTATGGAAGTAATCCCTCCAAAAAGGGTGAATCTTGTCTTGACCCCAACATCCCACACAGTGAAATTGATGTTTTTATTTTCAACAATTTCTATATTGAAGACAATAGTAGGAATTGTGGTGATAATTTTATCAAGCTTCAGTTTATACAGAATGGTTGTCTTACCCCCAACATCAAGACCTACCATCAAAATCCTCATCTCCTTGTTGGCAAATAGCTTAATAAACATCTTTGTGAACGTAAACCCCATTTATTCCACTAAATCTGAATCCCTTTGTCAAATGCTAGTAAAAAGATCTAATGAGAGAAAGAAACAGAATCAATAGACCTCAAGAGATGGTCACTAGAGAAGGTGGTCAAGCTCTATATGTTCTTATACCTATAGTATATATAATTTAAAATAGATTTATATTAAACATATAATTATATATAGATATATTTATACAAGTAGTTATAAGTAGTTATATATAAATATATACAAAGTTATATATAAATATATAGATTTAATTATATAAATAGATATATGTATACATAGATACAAATATAGTTATATTTAATTATATAAAGTATTACTTAGTTATACAAATATTTATATTTAGTTATACACATATAGTTATAAATATGTAATTAGTTAAAGATATAGTTATATATAACATTTTTATAGTTATACATTTAGTAAAATACAATTATATATAGTTATATATTATTATACATATGATATATTTTGTTAAAAATATAGTTATATAGAATTACTCATATAGTTATAAAAAATTATATAGTTAAAAAAATAGTTATATATATTTATTAATATAGTTATAAAAATAGTTTACATAGTTACAAATATAGTTAAATATAAATTATGAAGAGTTTTATATAGTTATACAAATATTTATAAATAGTTATCATATAGTATGATAACAACACACTCTCAAATGCCCAATTGAATTACACCACTATAGAGAAAGAACTTGTATCAACAATCTTTTCTTTTGGAAAATTAATATCATATTTATTGGGAACCAAAGTCATAGTATATACTAAATATTCTATAATCAAATATCTCATAGAAAAGAAAGATGTCAAGCCTAGATTGATTTTATGGATTTTAATATTACAATAGTTTGAACTAGAGATATTAGATAAGAAATGTACATATAATCAACATTGAAAATAGCTTATCAATACAAGAAAAAAAAGATAGAAGAGTTTTTGAAGAAGATATTAGATAGATTTTTTTATTTGAACAAATAATAATATTGAATGAAAATGTAACTCCATGATTTGTAGTATTGAATGAACCTTATCATTGCAAGTAGAACTCTGATCAAATTTTGAGGCAAAGTGGTATAGATAGAAGATTAGTAGTATATTGCAATAATGTCACTTTTTGCTCATGCTCTCACGAATTTGTGGAACATGTTAATATTTATGTGCTCAACTATTTTTCTTCTCAAAATTAATGTTGATATTTACATATATTTGCATAAATATATATGTGCATATACACTACCCTACACACACACACATTTATAGATCCATATACATTACTATACATTATATATCAACATACACATTTTGTACTTTTGTATATATTCACACATGTATCTACATTTTCAAAGTAGTGTGTATATATTTGTATGCATGCATATACTATTGTACACCCACACAAACATACACATACCTATATAGGTAATGTATTTTTAAAGTTGCACATGAATCTATTATATATATGTGTGTGTGTGTGTGTGTGTAAATGTATTTAAAATTTTTTGATTTTGAAAATTTAATTAAAATAAATATTATATATTGTACACAATTTATAATATATTGTAAATTATTTATATTTAAAACAAATATTTATGTGTGTGTGTGTGAAGCATATTAATGCATAAAATGAAATTATGAATTATATATATGAGCTTCTATTTTATTCATAGTTGTTTTTTTAATATGTATATTAAAATAACTATCATTATACTCATATAAATAAATGAAGTTGGCATATTAGTAAATTATTTTGTTTTTACATTTATGTTAAAAATGAAAATATAGTTCATAAATAGATAATATTGTTTTTGTTTTTCTATATAAATTTTTTATTAAAATATTAATGTCTATGATAAATTTATACCTATTATTTATTGTTATTAATAAATTTTTAGAAACTTTAAAATTCAAAAAAAAATAATGTAGTGTATATAAATGCATGCCTTTAATGTTTTGTAAAAAATCAAATATTTCTTTAATTATGTTCAAACTAAACAAATTACCATATAAACACATGAGCAAAGTTTTTTACAAGTAATTATTTTTTAATTTTATTCAAAATATATAAATGACCATATCAATATATGAATTTGTTTTTTTCAATAATTTTTTTTAAATTTTTTTTTAAAATTTAATACATTACAATGTTTTTTTTTGTAATTAATAAATACATTTCAAGCATTGTTTATTTATAATAAATATAACATATCGCATATTATGAGGCGAAAATTTTATTTTGTAAATAAATTTTAATTTTAAAGTTTTATCATTATAAATTGAAACTACATCACATATATATTTTAAAAATTTTGTATAATATTTATTACACAAACATATTGTTATTTATTTTGAAATTTACAACATGAATTTTAAACAAATGACCATTTTATTAGAAATCAATTTTAGTTAAATGATATTATGCGAAACAAAAATAATCTAAACATATTAAATCATAATGATTATACAAACATATAAAAATATAATAAAAATACATTTAAGGTTGAATAAATTAAATTTAAGTTCCTAAAATATATGGGAAAATCATAAAGATTTATATAATATCCAGAAAAAATATGTATGAATGAGATGAATGATATGAATGATGTGAATGGATATTAATTTTCCGAAGCATGTAGTTATATTTGTTGTAGATGTAGTTATATATTGTTTTTCATGTAATTATATGTATGAAGACATATGGCTATGTATAGGTATTGATGTAGATAAATACATTTATATATAGTAATATGTTGACTACATATTGTTAAATATATATATATATATATATATATATATATATATGTATGTATGTATGTATGTATATTAAATATATATTGTTATATTTATATATAGTTATGTTTATGTATACTATTTTTATAGTTATAGATATATCAAAATACACTTATATAAGAAATTCGAATTATATTACAGATGCATATTGATGTATATTTATGTTTAAATACACTTGTATAAAATACACTTATGTTTATGTATGTTGTTTATGTATACTGTTTATATATAGTTATATATATCGATGTAGATATCAAGTAAGCATACCTAATATTGTTTCTGTATACTCTTCATGGTTATTGTTTATATATATTTATGTATATTAACGTAGATAACTACATTTATATATAGTAATAATTTGATATACATATAGTTAAATACATATATATATATATATATATATATATATGTATGTATGTATGTATGTATGTATGTATGTATGTATGTATATTAAAAATATGTAGTTATATTTATATATAGTTGTGTTTATGTATACTATTTTTATAGTTATAGATATTGTAAAATACACTTATATAAGAAATTTGAATTATATCACACATGCATATTGATGCATAGTTATGTTTAAATACACATATATAAAATACACTTATGTTTATGTATGCTGTTTATGTATATTGTTTATATATAGTTATGTATACTGATGTAGATATCAAGTTGGCATACCTATTGTCCACCATCAACATATACACAATGAGAAAGCATTATATCACAAATGCATGAAGTATGTATGTGAATAAGTTTATATAAGCAATCCAAGCTTACCATGGTGAATAATGAAAGAATTTCGAAATAAAAAATAACAGAATCAAAATGCATACTCTTGCATTAAGATAATAGATGAAAAATTAGAGTACATACCTAAAATCAATAAGAAATCTCGCTTATATTACTCTTCGATTTGGTTTTGATGTGTTGGTGTTGAGAGATAGAGGTGGACTGCGGGGGACTCAGCCGCTTCGCTTGTTAGAGTTGTCTCTCGCGTCTCGACAAAAAGTGATTGTATATATTACCAAAATATTTAAATTTTTAATTATAAAAACATTAAATAAACAATATATATATATATATATATATATAATATAAAAAGAGTAATTTATTTTATTTTATTTCAAAATTTTTTCAACAATATTCATGTGGATGTAGCAAGGTATACATTAAAAACAAATACCTTATAATTTTTTATTATAAAATTAATTAAATAATAAATATATAAACAATTTAAAAATATATATGTTTAGCCTTATAAAAAAATCAAATAGCTACAAAATTTACAAACTTTATATAATAAGACATACATTAAAAGATGATTAGTCTTCTAGCCACTCCCCTAAGAGTTATAAAATACTCTTAATGTTAAAAAAATATATAGATATATACATTTTATGGTTATAAATTTTTAAAAAATCATATTAATTATTATGGAGATAATATGAAATAATTTTAAAGGAATAACATTTCATTTTATTTGATATCATTAATAATTTTTGAAATTTAAAAAATTACTTAAAGTGAGAAGATAATTAAAAATAAAGTTATATATATTATTTTAATAAATACTGAATGTTAAAAGATAATAGTAAAAATATTACTCAATTATTTAATTCTCAAAAAATTTAGTAGGGGCAAACATCTATGTTTTTATTCAAATTTTATATTAATTATTTTTTTAAAAGTTTCCTATAATCATAAATTTTTTTTACTAATAATAATATTAATATTTACTAGTTTATTCGTCAATTCATATATTTTTTATTTAATAATACAATGACTTATTTTATATTTTTATGAGTAGAAATTTTAATGTATGTAAATTTAATTTTTAAAATATCATAAAAAATTATTATACTTATAGAATAAATTATTTAATGTTACTTTAATACAAATTTTTAAGTTACTTAAAAATAAAAAAAATTTGTATACTTTTTTAGTATTTTTATATTTTTTATATTATTTATTTATAATATCTTTTTTTTATAATTTTATGAGGAGGATATATCTTTCAAGGATCACTCATCTATAGACCTTTAACATACATTAAATAAACAAAATTAAATAAAATATTAAAACTAATAATAAATTAAATAAAATTAAATAATTAAAGATTGGCTAGAAAAATTCCGTCGCTAAATCTGTCACTATATTTTCGATGTAATTAGCTAGGAAAATTCCATCACTATATTCGTCGCTACATTCTGGATGTAATTAGCTAGGAAATTTCCATCGCTAAAATTCATCACTATAATCAGGATGTAATTACATAGGGAAATTTCGTTACTAAATTCGTTGCTATATTCCAGATTTTATTAGCCAGGGAAATTCAGTGGCTAAATCCGTCGCTATATTCTAAATTTTATTAGCTACGGAAATGCGTCGCTAATTCCATCGTTAAATCCGTCGCTATATTCCAAATTTTATTAGCTAGGAAAATTCCGTCGCTAAAAACATCGCTATATTTTGGGTTTTATTAGCTAGAAGAATTCTATCGCTAACTATGTCATTATATTCCATGTTTTATTAGCTATGAAAATTCTATCACTAAATTCGTCGGTATATTACAGGTTTTATTAGCTATGGAAATTCCATCACTAAATTCGTCGGTATATTACAGGTTTTATTAGTTAGGAAATTACCATCACTAAATCCATAGCTAAAATCTCCACTTTTCTTGAGCGGAATTTAGGAAAATATTCTATCACTAATCCGTTGCAAATTTTTATTTCATTGAAAAATCATAAATTCCTTGCTAATCCCTATCTAATCCCTTAGCTAAATCAACATTTTCTTGTAGTGAAATATATATATGTAACACTTTTATAAATATTATATAGTATGTATATCACATTTATATAAACATTATAAATATTATATATTTATATAAAATTTATATGTTATATAAATGTTTAAAATATGTATACATGTTTTATATGTTATATAAATGTTATCTAAATGTTATATAAACAATTATATAAATGGATAGTGTTATGAAAATGTTGTATAAATATTTATAAACATTTATACATATGTAAAAATATTTATATATAACTTTATATGTTTATATAAACATATCAATGTTTATATATAATTTTATACATTTATATTTATTAAAGTAAAGTCATTTATTTTGTATTGTCATACGATTATATAAACCTATAAAAGTTTATATATAATGTTATTTTTTTATAATATTTTTAGAGACAATAAAAATATAACTCATATATTTCAACCGCATTAATTTGATCTCTCATTCTTCTATGAGAATTCAAATTTAATTAAGTATTTCTAGTCATATTACTATCAATGTATCACAATAAAATATAATCTATTAAAAAATAAAAAAAAATTATCTCAAAAAAAACATCATTAAAACAAAATCATTATATAATATATATTAGTCATATAAATTTTAAATTTCTAATTAATTTGATTCATAATTCAAGATATCACTTAAAAAATAATCTAAATTAGGCTTCAATTTTATGCAAATGCTCTAAAATCAAACTAACTAACTATCTATTTGTCTATCATTCTATATATCTATCAACTATCTATATATCTATCTATCAATATGTCTATTTATTTATCTATCTATCAAACTAACTAACTATCTATCTATCTATATATTTATATATCTATTAGTCTATCTGTCTAGCTTGCTATCTATTTATCTATATATCTATCTATCTGTCTATATATTTGTATATCTATATGTTTGTCTATCTTTCTTTCTTTCTGTTTATCTATTCATTTTTTCTATTTATATATTTATTTTTCTATCTATTTGTATATATATCTGTCTATCTATTTATCTATATATCTATCTATCTATCTTCTGTCTGTATGTCTGTTTATCTAACTTTCAATTTATCTGTCAATATATCTTTCAATCTATATGTTTATCTATCTATCTATTAGTCTATCTATCAATCTATCCATCAGTATATATATATATATATATATATATATATATATATATATATATATATATATATATATATATATCTATCTATTTAACTATCTATCTATATGTCTATTCTACTATATCTCTATCTATCTATACATCTATCTATCTAAATTTTTATCTATCTTTCTAAATTTTTGTCTATCTATTTGCCTATCTATATATCTATCTAATTATCTATCAATCTGTCTATTTATATATTTATCTATCTGACTTTCTATCTGTCTATATATTTATCTTTCTTTCTTCCTATCTGTCTATCATCTATCTATCTATCTATCTATCGATCGATCGATCTATCTATCTATCTGTCTATCTATATATTTATTTATTTATCTATCATTATATCTATATATACATACATATAGATCTATATCTATCTATCTATCTTTCTATTAATCTATCTATCTATTTAACTATCTATCTATATGTCTATCTATCTATCTATACATCTATCTGTCTATATATCTATCAATCTATCTATCTTAATTTTTATCTATATTTCTATCTATTTATTTGTCTATCTATATATCTATCTAATTATCTATCAATCTGTCTATCTATATGTTTATCTATTTGAATTTCGATCTATTTATATATCTATCGATCGATTTATCTGTCTATCTATCATCTATATATATATATATATATATATCAATCAATCAATCAATCAAAATGTTTGTCTATATATCTATCTTGCTATCTATTTATCTGTCAATCTTTCTATCTTTCTCTATCTATGTTTCTATCTATCTATCAATCTAACTATATATCTATTTTCCTATCTTTCTATCTACCTATCTATCTATCTATGTATATATCAACCTATCTGACTATTTATTTGCCTATCTATTTGTCCATCTATCTGTCTATCTATCTAATTGTCTATCAATCTGTATATCTATATGTTTATCTATCTATCTCTCTATCTATTTATCTATTTGTTTATTTATCTATTTATCTATCGATCTATCAATCTTTCAATCTATCAGCCTATCCATCTATTTATATATCTGTCTATCTATCTATTTATTTATCTATCTATCTGTATATCTATCTATATATCTATCTATCTAACTTTCTTTCTTTATTTCTTTCAGTCGATCAATCTATCACTCTATCAATCTATTTCAATATCTTTATGTCTATATATCTATATATATATATATATATATATATATATATTTGTGTATCTATATATCTATCTATCTATCTAACTATATATATATATATATATATCTGTCTATCCATCTATCTACCTATCTTTTTATCTATATGTTTATCTATCTACCTATCGATCTATCTATATATCTATTTGTCTATCTATCTATCTATGTATTTATTTATCTATCTATCTATCTATTTATCTATATTTATATCTATCGGTCTATCTATATTTATTTCTGTCTATCAATCTATCTATCTATCTGTGGTTATATATGTCTATCTATCTATTTATCTATCAATATGTCTATCAATCTATCTATCTATCTATTTATTTATCTGACTATCTATCTATCTATTTAGTTGTATATATGTGTCTATCTTTTTATATATCTATATAACTATCTATGTATCTATCTATCTATTTATAAATTTGTCTACAATCTGTCTATCAATCTATCTATCAATTTGTCAATCAATCAATCTAACATTCTCTCTATCTATTTTTCTATCAATGGGAATATCAATCTTTCTATCTATTTGTCTATATATCTATCTATCTAATTATCTAACTATCTATCAATCTATCTTCTAACTAACTTTCTATGTAAGTAAATATCAATCTATCTGTTTATCTATCTATCATTCTATCTATGAATCTATTAATCTATCTATTAGTCCATCTATTAATCTATATACCAATCTATCTATCTATCTTTTTGATATCTATCTGTGTATATATATATATATATATATATATATATGTCTATCTATCTATCTATCTATATATCTATCTATTTATCTATTTGTCTATCTTTCTTTCTATATATCTATCTATTTAACTTTGTAATTATATGTGTCTCTATCTATATATCTATATATATATTTATCTATTTGTCTATCTATTATCTATCAATATGTCAATCGATCTATCAAACATTCTGTACATCTATTTGTCTATCTTTCTATCAATTTATCTTTCTATCTATCTTTTTATTTATCTGTCTATCTATCTAGCTATTTATCTATTTATCTATTGATCTATATATCTATATGTCTATCTATCTATCTATCTATTTTATATATATATATATATATATATATATATATATATATATATATATATATATCTATCTATCTATTTATTAGTCTATCTATTTTTCTATTTATCTATCTTTCTATCTATCAATCTATTTGTATAAATACGTGTCTATTTATATTTCAATATATCTGTCTATTTATCTGGCTATCTATCTGTCTATTTTTTTGTAATCTAGCTATCTAGCTTTCTGTATATCTATCTATCTATTTGTCTAACTATCTATTTATCTATCTATCTTTCTATTTTTCTCTCTATCTATCTATCTATCTGTTAATGTATCTGTATATCTATTTATATATCAATATATCAGTTTATCTATCTATCTATATATCTGTCAATCTATTTGTCCGTCTATCTATCTATCTATCTATTTATTTGACTTTGAATCTATTTATCTATCTGTGTATATATCTATCTACCTATCTATCTATTTAACTATCTTTTTCTATCTATCTTTTTATCATCTTTTTATCTATCTATCAATCTATGTATCTATCTATTTATCTATATGTCTATCTATCTATCTTTTTAACTATCTATCTATCACTCTATCTATCAATATGTCTATCAATCTGCCTATTAATCTATTTATCAATCTGTTGATCAATCAATCAATCAATCAATCAATTTGTCTAACTATTTGTCTATCTTTGTAACATTATATATACCTATCAATCAATAAATCAATCAATTAATCTATCTATCTATCTGTTTGTTTGTTTGTCCGTCTATCTATCTATTTGTCTGTCTATCTATCTATCTATCTGTTTGTTTGTTTGTTTGTCTGTCTATCTATCTATCTATCTATCTATCTATTGATATGTCTATCTATTTGTTAATTTATGTATCTATCTATGTATCATATGTCTATCCATCTATATATCAATTTTTCTATCTAATTGTAAATCTATCTATCTATATATCTATTTATCTTTCTAAATAATTATCTATCTGTCTATCTATCTATCTATATATTTGTTTATCTATCTACCTATATCTCTATCTATCTAACTGTCAATATATCTATTTATATATATGTCTATCTATCTATCTTTTATATGTCTATCTATATGTGTAGCTATTTATTTATCTATCAATTTATCTATCAATCTATCTGACTATCTATTTGTCTATCAATCGATTTATCTATCAATCTATCTATATATTAATCTATCAAATTTTTTGTCTAACAATATATCTATCAATCTATCTATTAAATTGTCTATAAATCTTTCTATCAATCTTTCTATCAACATGTCTATGTATCTATGTATCTATCAATCTATTTATCTATCTGTCTATCTATTTTTTACATTATTTGTGTATATATCTACTGATCTATCTATCGATCTATATATCTATCTTTCTATCTATTTATGTTTCTATCTATCTATTTGTCTATATATCTATCAATATATCTATCTATCTATCTATCTATTTGACTATCTATTTGTCTATCTATCTATCTATCTATATATCAATCTATCTATTTCTTTGTCTAACAATATATCTATCAATCTATCTATTAAATTATCTATAAATATATTTATCAATCTTTCTATCAATCTGTCTATGTATCTATGTATCTATCAATCTATTTATCTATCTGTCTATCTATTTTTTACATTATATGTTTATATATCTACTGATCTATCTATCGATCTATTTATATATCTATCTATTTATCTTTCTATCTATCTAATTGTTTATATATCTGTCTATATATCTATCTATCTATATTTCTCTCAATCTATTTATCTATTAATCAATCAATCTAACTATCAATCAATCTAACTATCAATCAATCAATCTATCTATCTAACTATCTATTTGTATATATGTCTGTCTATCTATCTATCTATATATATGTCTTTCTATCTGCATATCTTTATGTCTTTCTATCTTTGTAACTATTTGACTATTTATCTATCTATCTATCTATCTACCTACCTACTTATCTGAGTATCTATCTTTCTATATATCTATTTATCTATTTTTCTGTCTATCTATCTATCTATTTATCTTTTTGTCTATTAATATGTCTATCAATATATCTATCAATCTAACTATCAATCTATCTTTCAAATCTATCTATCAACATGTCATTGTATATTTTTATCAATTTTTTAATCTAACTATTTACCTATCTATCTATATGTCTATTTGTCTATCTATCTCTCTCTCTATCTATATTTATATTTTTCTATATATCTTTCTATCTATATGTCTATCTATTGGTCTATCTATATGTATATCTATTTGTCTATCAATTTATCTATCAATCTATCTATTTATCTATTTATCTATTTGTCTATCTATTTATTTGTCTATCAATCTGTCTATAAACATATCATTCAGCATATCTATCAATATGTATATCAATCATTTTTTCAATATGTTTATCAATCAATCTATCAATTTGTCTATCTTTCCATCTATCTTTCTGTCTATCTATCTCCTTAATCTATCTATCTTTTTAATCTATCTATCTATTTATCTATTTATCTATCTATCTATCTATTAGTATATCTATCCATCTATCTTTCTATCTATCTGTCTATCTATATGTTTATCTATCTATCTATTTATCAACATTTCTATCTGTATATGTTTTTATCTAACTACATGTCTATCTAATTCAATCTATATTTCTAGTAATCTATCTATCTATATGTATATCTATTCATTTATCTTTATTTCTATTTCTCTATCTATCAATCTATATGTCTATCTATCTTTCATTCTGTCTATCTTTTAAATTATAATTTTGTCTATATATCTATCTATCTGTCTGTCTATCTATCTATCTATCTCTCAATAATCTATCTATCTGTCTATATTTCTATGTATATATATATATATATATATATCAATCTAACTATTTGTCTATTTATCTTTAAATCTATCTATCCAACTTTTTATCTATCTGTCTGTCTTTCTATCTTTCTATCTATCTATTAATTTATCTAATTATCTAATAATTTGTCAAACTATCTATTTATCTATCTATCTGTCTAATAATCTATCAATCTATATGTTTATCTATCTATTAAACTTTTTGTATATCTAGTTTTCTATCTATCTATATATTTTTATTAATATGTCTATCTATCTCACTTTCTATATTTGTTTCAATCTATCTATTAATATGTTTATTAATCTTTCTATTAATATGTATATAAATCTTTATATCAATCTTTCATTTAATCTATCTTTCAATCTAATTATCTATCTAAATATCTATTTATCTATTTGTCTCTCTATCTATCTTTCTATCTATCTATATATCTATCTTTTTATCTATCTATCTAACTGTATATATATCTATTTATATATCTATTTATATATCTATTTATATATCTATCTATTTATTTATCTTTATATATGTTTGTCTGTCTATATATCTATCTATCTATGTATCTGACTATCTATTTGTCTATTCATCCATCTATATATCTTTCTATCTATCTATATATCAATCAATATATTTATTTATCTAACAATATATCTATCAATATATCTATCATATTGTCTATAAATCTATCTACCAATATTTCTAACAATCTGTCTATGTATATATATATATCAATTTATCTATTTATCTATTTGTCAATTTATTTTTTACATTATTTGTGTCTCTATCTACCAATCAATCTATGTATATATCTATCTATCTAGCTATCTAGCTATCTATTTATATAACTATCTATCTATTTGTCTATATATCTATCTATCTTTCATTCTCTCAATCTATCTATCTATTATTCAATCTATCTAACTATCAATCAATCAATCAATCTATCTATTATTCAATCTATCTAACTATCAATCAATCAATCTATCTATCTATCTATCTATATGTTTGTATTTGTGTATTTTTATCTAGCTGTCTGTCTTTCTATTTGTATATCTTTATATCTTTCTATCTATCTAACTATATGACTATCCACTACAAGTAAATATTGATTTAGCTTGGGAATTTTAGCTAAGGATCAATCCCTAGCTAAATTGTGAGGGATTAGCTAGGGAATAACAAGGGATTTATGTTTTTTCATTAAAATAGAAATTTGCAATGGATTAGTGACGGAATAATTTCATAAATTTCACATCAGAAAAAAGATAGAAATTTAGCAAGGGATTTGCTAAGGATTAGAAATGGAAAAATTTTCGTAAATTCCACTCAAGAAATGCAGAGAATTTAGAACGGATTTAGCGATTAAATATTTTCGTAAATTCTACTGAAGAAAAGTGAGCAAATTAGAGATTGATTTAGCGACGGAAAATTTTAATAAATTCTTCTCAAGAAAAGCTGAGAATTTAGCAACGGAATTAGTGACAGAATTTCTCTAGCTAATAAAATCAGGAATTTAGCTATGAAATTTCTCTAGCTAATAAAAATCAGAAATTAGCACGGATTTAGCGACGGAATTTCTCTAGCTAATAAAATCCAAAAATTAGCGATGGATTTAGCGACGAAATTTTTCTAGCTAATTAAATCCGGAAATTAGCAATGGATTTAGTGACTGAATTTTCATAGCTAATAAAATCCAGAAATTAGCGATGAATTTAGCGACGGAATTTTTTTAACTAATAATATATTGAAATTCGCAATGGTTTTAGCAACAGAATTTCCCTAGCTATTTACATCCGTAACATAGCAACAGATTTAAGCTACTGAATTCCCTAGTTAATTACATTCTGAACATAATGATGGATTTTAGCGACGTTATTTCCCTAGTTAATTACATCACGAAAATATAGCTATGCATTTAGTGATGGAATTTCTCCTGCTAATTACACACTTAATATATCGATAGATTTTAGCAACAGAATTTCCCTAGCCAATTATTTCCTGAATATAGTGATGGATTTTAGTAACGTAACTTTTCTAACTAATAAAATCCGGAATATATCAATAGATTTAGCGAGGAAACTTCTCTAGCTAATTAAATTTGGAATATAGCGACGAATTTAGTGACTGAACTACCATAGCTAATTAAATCCCGAACATAGCGATGAAATTTCTCTAGCCAATATTTAATTATTTAATTATTTAATTATTTAATTTATTATTAGTTTTATTATTTTATTTAATTTTGTTTTTTAAATGTATGTTAATAATCTATAGATGAGCGATCCTTGAGAGTTACATTCTTCTCGTAAAATCATAAAAAATTAATATTATAAATAAAAATTTAAAAAATATAAAAATACAAAAAAAATTATATTAATAAGAACTAAAATATCGATTTTTATGATGTATAAATTTTTTAAAAAATTATACATAAAATTTTACTAAAATTTTTATTTAAGAAACTTAAAAATTTGTATTAAAGTAACATTAAATAATTAATTCTATAAGTATAATTATTTATTTTCATAATTTAAAAATTAAATTAACATACTTTAAAAATTTTACTAATATAAATGTAAATTCATTCATTTTATGATAAAATATCCGAATTGATGAATAAACTAGTAAATATTAATAAGATTAATAGTATAAAAAATGTTATGATTATAGGAAACTTTAAAAAAGTAATTAATAAAAAATTTAATAATTTTGAAATATAATAAAAATATAAATTTTTTCATTAAAGTTAAAAGAAAATAAATTAATATTTAAATATAAATACATAGATATTTGCCCCTACTAAAATTTAAGAATAAAACAATTAAGTAATATTTTTTCTATTAGCTTTTAAACATTCATTCTTTATTAAAATAATTACAATAACTTTTTTTAATTATCTTATCACTTTAAGTAATTTTTTGATTTTTGAAAATTATAAATGATATCAAATAATATGAAATTTTATGCCTTTAAAATTATTACATATTATCTTCATAAAAATTAATATGATGAATTCTTAAAAATCTATAACCATAAAATATAAATTTTTATATATTTTTTAACATTACGAGTATTATTTAACTCTTAGGAGAGTGGCTAGAAGACAAATCATTTTTTCATGTATGTCTTATTATATGAAGTTTGTTGATTTTGTAGCTATTTGATATTTTTTTTATAAGGCTAAACATATATTTTTTTTAAATTGTTTATATATTTATTATTTAATTAATATTATAATAAAAAATTATAAGGTGTTTATTTTTTATTTGTACCTTGCTACACGCACATTAATTTAATTGAAAAATTTTTAATAGTAAATAAAATAAATGAGTCTTTTTGTATTATATATATATATATATAATATTATTTATTTAATTTTTTTATAATTAAAAATATAAATATTTTGGAAATATATATAATTTGTTATTTTATGTTTATTTTGTCAAGATTAAGTCTTCCATCTTTCTCTCGACATTTTCGAAGAATAAGCGATGCAACTCCTCCGCAGTCCTCCATCCTTCTCTCGACATCGACACAACATAAACATATTCGAATTAAGTGATAATTTGTTATTGATTTTAGGTACATTTTCTATCCTAAATCTTCATCGTTTATCTTAATGTTCTGTTAATTTTTTTTTTTTGAAAATTTTTTTCATTAATCGTATACATTAATTTAATTATACTTATTGTAATACATACCTAATGCATTTGTGTTGTGTTGGGTAGTAAGTATGCTTATATAAACTTAATTTAAGTATACTTTTTTTAAATACATATTCTGTTAATTTAATTATACTTGGATTGCTTATATAAACTTAATCATATATAACACAAAATGGGTATTTTGTGTTGGGTAGTGTCTATATAACACATAAATATATATGTGTATTTTATTATATCTATAACTATAAAAATAGTTTACATAAACATAACTATATATAAATATTACAACATATATATATATATATATATATATATATATATATATATATATATATATATATATATATGATACATTCAATATACATGTCGTGTATTTCAGATATAATTAGTATTATACATATAACATTATATACATATTTTACACAAATAAAGATATATTGACTTTATGATCGGATTTTAATAATGTATATTTGAGATTTGTAAGTCATCATTATGAAATACACGTCTAATAAATTTGCATTATGAAAATATCTATTATTCCATAATGCCGTGCCTACCCAATAAGCATAATTAAATTAATATCTATAAATTATATTTTATACATTGCTTTATGTATAGGGAAAAACACACACTCTTATAAAAATGTAAGAGTGTATTTAATATCTGTAAATTTAAAGTATAGTCACATTAATATCTGTTAATGTCAAATTAATATCCGTAAACATGTATTGACCATTTTTTAATTAGTTCAAATTAAAATGTAATAGGCTTTATGTATACAGATACTAATTTACAAGACATTTAAATACATGTATATATTTGACTATATTTAAATTACTATGTTTAATTAATTGCCGCATCGGCTCTCTTATAAATACCCTAGCATTGACTATCAATATGATTCATAATGGATTAAAATATATAAGATATCCAGCTCATCTGACATACATTATTTCCTACATGAATTGATGTCGATGATTTTTTGATGGGTTTGAGATGTTCCACCTATATGGATGAGTAGATCTAAAACACCTTATTACTGCTATAGCCATTAACTCATAAATTGTATACCCATGGACTTGATACTATTTAATTATTGTAATCTAACCATTGAATTGTTTACTTGAGTAAACACTAGAAACTATTTACTTATTGTAAGCTTAGATAATGAAGAAACTTTGATAATTAATCCGAATAATCAATATCTATAAAATGATAATCTAGAATATATATAAATTCTCGCATCACAACTATAAAATTGTGAGCGTTTGAGAAATCATTCTCTTTGGCACACAATTACATTCCTTCACATACCTTGCAAGCAACCCTTGGAGTCCAAGGTGCTAAACCTCTTCAGTTCACTAACATGATCTTCACATATTTCACTATCTTGGATGTCTCATCCTTTGTTCTTAAATAATTACAAAACTTTATCTTTCTCTAGTTCTAAAGCAATATCAATAATTTTCTCATATATGATTGCTTCATAAATATCAACATCTGAATTCAATTCTTAGCCATTTTCCAAAAGGTCAATTTTTTTCATTGTTATTCATAATTTAGAAAAGAAATTTTACTAAGTTCTCAATATTAGTAGTATATTAAGCAACAATCACACTAGCTTGAGTTAATCTAAAAAAACTTTTCATGTCCTTTTTCTTCAATGGGATGCTTGAAATTATTAAAACATTACTATATAGCTTATAAATTATGCAACTATTTTTCTAAGCATTAGTTAATTTTTTTCCCTAAAGATTTAGTTCATCCATTATCATAATTTCTTATATAAATTCTTTAGTTCTTTGCTATTCAACCATTACTAGGAAATGTCTTGCTTGATCTCTTACTAATTTTCACAAATACTCATTAGTTAGCTGCATCATTTCTTTCATATATAGGCATACTCTGTTACTCTCTCTCACTCTCTCTCAATCTATCTTTCTCTCCATCTCTCTCTCTCTCTCTGTCTGTCTGTCTCTCTCTCTCTCTCTCTCAATCTCTCTCTCTCTCTCTCCATCTCTTTTCCTATCTCTCCCTCTCCATCTCTTTCTCTCCATCTCTCCATCTCTCTCTCTCTCTCTCTCTCTCTCTCGATATATATATATATATATATATATCTCTCCATCTCTCTTTCTATATCTATTTCTCCATCTCTCTATCCATCTCCATCTTTCTATCCCTCTCCATCTCTCTATCCCTCTCCATCTCTCTCTCTCCATCTCTCTCTCACTCTGATTCTCTCTCTCTCTCAGATTCTCTCTCTCTCTCTCTCTCTCTCAAATTCTCTCTCTGTCTCTCCATCTCTCTCTCTCTCTCTCACTATCTCCAATTTTCTCTCTCTCTTTCTCTCCATCTCTCTCTCTTCACCTACCTGTCTCTCTCCATATGTCTCTCCCTCTCCATCTCCCTCTCCCACTCTCTCTACCACTGTTTCCCCCTCACCCTCACCCTCTCTCTCACCCTAACTCTCTCTCCACTCTCTCTCTCTCCCTCTCCCTCCCTCCCTCCCTCTCTCTCTCTCTCTCAACTTTTCCTATGCCAAAATAATGAGACGTCTTCTTTACATAATATCATTATTTATTTTGATCATATTGTAGGTTTACATTGTTTTCTCTTTACTTGACATGTGTGGAAAAGTGCATTCAACTTTAAATATGACTATTTTATTTATTTATTCATGTGTTGGATGAAATCATTTCAGATAACACATAATTTTTTCATAGTATTTCATGAGAAATAGCACCATATAAACTGAAACAAGCAAAGGAAACAAATTAACGTATTGTAGTTATGGAGACCGAAATTAAAAAGAAAGATGAGCAGATATCTCATTTGAAGGAATAAATATATGAAATTAAAGAACAAAAGAATGAGAAGATATCTCATTTGAAGGAAGAAATATATGAAATTAAAGAACAGAAGGATGAGCAGTATACTAATTTGATGGAAGAAATGCAAGAAATTAAAGAAATTAATGATGAGATAAAAGAAATTAAGAATGTAATGCAACATCAGATATCTTATATGGAGTCAAAGTTAGCGGCAATGAAGCAACATATAGCATTCCGAGATCCAACTGCGAAACCTCACAGAAGAGGCTAGAATTCCCTACAAATTATGAGGATGATTTCCTATGAGAATTATTTCTGAACTATTATTTATTTTTGTCTATCTGTAGCAAAAATTATGATTTTTTTTTGAAGGTTTCAATTTTTTTATTTTGGTTTACTTCTTTGCTTTTCCGATTAACTTAATTATGAATCTTTGTAGGACACATTATATGAGACAAAAAAATTCTGATTAAGAACATTCAGATTTTGCCATGATCCTTCCAATGCATGGGTCTCATATTTACCAATTTTAGTTTTTTCAAAAAGAGGGCAAGCTTATTTTATCTTTATTATTCTTAAAACATTTTATTTTTGCACTCTCTTTCTCTCTAAACATAATTGCTGGACATCTTTTGGGTATTTGTTAAAGCTGTATGACAATCAACTTTAATTTGTGTTTATTCATGTCTATAATAATTGTTTTTATATATCTGTGAATATGTTTGTGTGTCTCTGAATTTTTTGGATAGAGTTTTAAACTATTTTAGGTAAGTAAAAGGCTATATTCAGTAGCGAAAGCAGTGGCAATGGCAGCAGTAGCGGCAGTGATGGTAGCAGTAGTGGCGATAGTAGCGGCAGTAGTAGCAGGGGTAGTGGCAGTGGCAATAGCGGCGGCTTCGGCAGCAATAGTGGCAATTGTGGCGGTAGTGGTAGCGGTGGTAGTAGTGGAAGTGTTGGAAGCAGTGGCAGTGGCTTGTAGCGGAGGCAGTAGTGGCATTAGGGGCAGTGATGCCTGTGGAGGCAGCGGTTGCATAAGTGGCAATGGCGGAATCGGTGGCAACATCAACATCAGCGACAGCGGTGGTAGTAGGAGTAGTGGCAGTAGGAGCAGTGGCGGCATCAGCACCAGCGGCGGTAGCACCGGTAGCGGTGGCAGTAGCTATAGCACCAACAATGGTGGTAGTGGTGGCAGCAGCTGCAGCGCCGCCAATGGTGGCAGCTACTTTATCACCGGCAAAGGTGGCAGCAGCTATAGCATCGGTAGTGGTGGCAGCAGCTGCAGCACCGGCAAAGGTGGCAGCATATGCAGCAGTAGTAGTAGTGGCAACAATGGCAGCAGCAATAGCAGCAGAGGCAGCGGTAGCAATGGCAGTAGTAGTGGTAGCAAGGTAGCAGTGGCAATGGTAGCGGCAGCAGCAACAGCGGCAGTAGTGGCAATGCAAGCGGCAGCAGTGCCAACGGCAATAGTAGTGACAGCGGCAACGGTAGCGGCAACAGCGGCACGAGTGGCAACGATAGTGGGAGCAACAGCAATGGCAACAAATGTGGTATATACGTACGTATATAGTCAGTATGTACGTACATATAATACTACAGTATTTTATGTGCATATATACGTAGTTTATATGTACTCTGTATATATGTATGCATAATACTATAGTTTATATGTACATATACTGCAGTAATATATGTACGAATGAAATGCTAATATATATGTACATATTTACTATAGTAATATATATTTATCAAAATATAGTTTTTTTATTAAATTTGAATTGATTGATTGGAATAAATTTCTTATAGATATGGTATGCATTGTTTCCCGTATAAAGCTTGTATAAGTGAAAAGATTTTTCAATAGATATGACGTACCATGACTAGGACCACTTTTACGCAGCAAAAGTTGGTGATCGGAGGAGTAGAGGGGGAGAAAGCAACGTGAATGCATGGATAGATTATATTTTATGCACAGTCAGTTGATACATTGATTAATAAGAGGTAATATAATTTATTATTTTTTTGTTTTAGTTATTTAAAATATTGTATTAGAATAAGTTATAAAATGAATTTTTTTTTGTTTAATTTAAAATTTTCATTTATAGTTTCTATTTTTGATAACTTTAATATAAAAATATTAAATTATTTAATTAAAATTTTGTTGAAGCTGTATGACAATCAACTTTAATTTGTGTTTGTTCATGTCAATAATAACTATTTTCTATATTTGTGAATATGTTTGTGTGTCTTCGGATTTTTTGGGTAGAATTTTAGCCTATTATAGGTATGTAAAAGCCTATTATCAGCAGTAGTAGTAGCGGCAGTGGTGGCAGCACCGGCAGCACCTGTAGCAACGACAGTGGCGCTAGCACCAGTAGTGGTGGCAGCACTGACAGCTGCCCCAGCACCATCAGCAGTGGCAGCACCGGTAGCGGCGGTAGCACCGGCAGCACCGCTGGTGGCGGCGCACCGTCGGCAGCGGTAGTAGTGGTGGCAGAGGCATCAGTGGCGGTGGCGGCGGTAGCACTAGAGGTGGCGGCAGCACTGGCAGCAGCGGTGCACCAGTAGCAGTGGCGCACAAGCAGCACCGGCAGTAGTGGCAGCAACAGCGGCACCGGTAGCAGTAGCAACTGCACCGATAGCTGCAACAATGGTAGGAGTGGCTGCAACAATAAGAGTAGCACAACGCCAACAAATGCAATATATACGTACATATATAGTTAGTATATACGTACGTATAATTCTACAGTAGTTATGTACATATATACTGAGTATATATGGACTCAGTATATATGTATGCATAATACTGAAGTTTATATGTACATATACTACAGTAATATATGTACGAGTTAAATGCTAGTATATATGCACATATTTACTACAGTAATATATATTTGTCAAAACATAGTTTTTTTTAATTTATTTTGATTTGATTGAGTGATTTAAATTTCTTATAGATGTGGTACCAGATTGTTTCTGATATGAAGTTGTATAAATGAAAGAATTTTAAAACAGACATGAAGCACAGTTACTCAGATAGCTTTTTCACCGCAGAATGTTGGTGATCGGAAGAGTAGAGGGAGAGAAAGCAACGTCAATGCATGAATAGATTATACTTTATACACAGTCGGTAGATACAATGATTAATAAGATATAATATAATTTTTTTAATTTTTTGTTTTAGTTATTTAAAATATTGTATTAGAATAAGTTATTAAATGAATTTTTTTTATTTAACTTAAAATTTTCATTTATAGATTCTGATTTTATTAAATTTAATATAAAAATATTAAATTATTTAATTAAATTTTAGTTTAAGTTGTATGACAATCATCTTTAATTTGTGTTTATTCATGTCTATAATAACTATTTTTGTATATCTGTGAATATGTTTGTGTATCTTCAAATTTTTTGGGCATAGTTTTAGCCTATTATAGGTATGTAAAAGCCTATAATCAGCAGTAGTAGTAGCAGCAATAATGACAGTAGCAGCAGTGATGGTAGCAGTGATAGTGACGGTAGTGGCGGCGGTGACGAAAGAAGCTGTGGTGGTAGTGGTGGCTATGGCACCGGTGGAAGTGGCAGCAGCATCAGTGGTGGTGGCAACATCGACGGGAGTGGCGAGAGTGGTGATAACAGAGGTAGTGGCAACAGTGGTGGTAGTAGAAGCTGCACCCGAAGCAGCATTGGCAGTGGCGGTAGCAACGATAGCACCGAAAGCAGTTGTAGTGGTGGCAGAGGCGGCATTGGCAGTGATGACAGTAGCGGCAGCGGCGGTAGTAGCACTGGCAGCAGCGGTAGTGGTGCTAGTGGTAGTAGTGGTAGCTATGGCATGCAAATGCAACACCGATAGTGGGGGTAGCGGCGGTAGCTGTGGCGGCGACATCGGCGGCAGTGGCAATAGCAGAGGCAGCAGCAGCAATGGCAATATGAACAGTGTTATTGGTAGCAACAACGGTAGCGGCAGTGGTGGCAGGAGCAGCAGTGGTAGCGGGAGTAGCAGCAAAACCAATAAATGTCGTATATACGTATGAATAAATTTAGTATGTACGTACATATAATACTACAGTATTTTATGTACATATATACTGAGTATATTTGTACTCAGTATATATGTACACATAATACTGTAGTTTTTATGTACATATACTATAGTAATATATGTACGAGTGAAATGTTATTATATATTTACATATATAATATAAGATTATATATTGATCAAAGCATATCTTTTTTTTATTTTAATTTGACGGAGTAGTTTAAATTTCTTACAAATATGATACCACATTGTTCCTCATACAAAGCTAGTATAAATGATGAGATTTTTAACTAGACAATATGTGCCGCTTTTCAGATAGCTTTGTCGCAGTAGAAAAATGGTTATCACAGGAGTAGAGAGAGATATAAAGCAATGTCAATGAATGGATATATTATATTTTATGCACTATTGGAAGATACATTGATGAATAAGATGTAGTAAAATTTTATTTTTTTTGTTTCAAGTATGTAAAATATTGAATTAGAATAAGTTATTAAATGATTTTATTTTTTGTTTATTATAAATTATTTATAGTTTCATTTTTTATTCAATTTGATTTTAAAATATTAAATATTTAATTAAAAAAAAATAAAATAAATTAAATTCTGAAAATAGTTTTGAAATTAAAATAGCTAGAGAAAATCCCTTGCTAAATTAGTAGGGGAAATATTTATTTTAGCAATAGATTTTTCTGCCGCTACATTTATTTCTCTAGGGGTCATCTCCGTCGCTAAAATTTAGCGACCATCACTTTAGCTTGGGAATCTTTCGTCGCTATATTCATTTAGCGACAGAAAATCTCATTTAGCTAGTGAATTTGTTTTTATTAGCAAGTGATTTTTATGTCACTAAATTTTTAGCTAGGGATATTTTTCCTCGCTAAATTTTAGTGAGCAACACTTTAGATAGGGAACTGATCCATTGTTAATCCATTGCTATATCCCATTTAGTAACGAAAAATGCCTATTTAGCTAGGGAATTGTCCCTAACTATATGAAATTTTTCTTGTTGTGATCTATCTATCTATCTATTTACCTATCTTAGTATCTATATTTATATATATCTATGGATCTATCTTTTATCTATCTATCTATCTATTTGTCTGTCTATCTATCTATTTGTCTATCAATCTGTCTATTAATATATCTATCAATCTTACTATCAATCACTCTATCAATTCTATCTATAAACCTAGCTGTGTATATTTCTATCTATTTTTTTAATCTAATTGTCTATCTATCTATCTATAAGTCTATTTGTCTATCTATTTGTTTATCTATCTATATTTATATTTTTCTATCTATCTATCTATTTATCTGTATATCTATCAATTTTTTTATCTATCTTTTTGTCTATCTATATTTAAATCTATTTGTCTATCTTTTTATCTATCAATCTATCTATTTATCTATCTATCTATTTGTTTATCTATCTTTCTATCAACCTATCATTCAACCTATCTATCAATATGTAAATCAATAATTTTATCAATATGTATATCAATCAATCTATCAATCTTTATATCTTTCTATCTATCTGTCTGTATATCTATCTCTCAATCTATCTATATGTTTATCTATCTATCTATTAGTATATCTATCTATCTATCTATTTATCTACATTTTAATCTATATATTTTTTTATCTAACTACATGTCTATCTATATGTCTATCTATATTTCTATCTATCTATCTGTCTATTTGTATATCTATTCATTTATCTTTATTTCTATTTCTCTGTCTATCAATTTATATATCTATCAATCTATCATCCTGTCTATCTTTTAAAGTATCATTTTGTCTAGCTGTCTATCTATCTATCTTTCTATCTATCTATCTCTCATTGAATCTATCTATCTGTTTATATTTATGTCTATTTATCTATATATATATATATATATATATATATCAATCTAACTATCTGTTTATATTTCTTTCAAACTATATATCCAATTTTTTATTTATCTATCTGATTATCTATCTTTCTATCTATCTACTACTCTATCTAACTATCTAATAATTTATCAAACTATTTATTTATATATCTAGCTGTCTAATAATCTAACAATCTATCTATTTATCTATCTATTAAACTTTATGTATATCTAGTTTTCTATATATCTATCTATCTATATATTTCTATCAATATTTCTATCTATCTCACTTTCTATCTATGTTTCAATCTATCTATTAATATGTCTATTAATCTTTCTATTATTATGTCTATAAATCTTTATATCAATCATTCTATTAATTTTTCTATCAATCTAATTATCTATCTAAATATCTATTTATCTGTCTTTCTATCTATCTCTCTATCTATCTATATATCCATCTATCTATATATCTATCTCTCAATATATTATTATATCTTTCTATCTATTTATCTATCTATTTATCTATCTATCTTTCTATCTATCTATTTTTTATATCTATGAACTATCTATCTTTCTATCTGTCTATCTATCTATGTATCTATCTAAAAATCTATTATCTATCTGTTTATATATCTATCAATCAATCAACCTATCTATCTATCTATCAACCTATCTATCTATCTATCAATCTATCCATCAATCTGTCTATCAATTTATCTATTAAATTTTCTATCAATCAATCTATATATTGGTCTATCAATCAATCTATCTATTTGTCTATCAATTTAACTATCTATTTATCTACAAAACTATATTTTTATCTATTTGTCTACCTATCTATCTATCCATCTCTCTATCTATCTATATTCGATATATCTATCTTTCTATCTATCTATCTTTCTATCTATCTATCTATTAATCTAATCTATCTACCTATTTATCTCTCTATCTTTCTTTCTAAATCTCTAAATATCTGTCAATCTCTTTATAAATCTATATATCAATCTCTCTCTATCTATCTTTCTATATGCCAAAATATCTGTATATCTAGATGTATGTATATCTATATGTCTATCTATCTATCTGTATGTCTATATTTCTATCTATCGATCTATCTATCTATATATCTATCTATCTATCTTTATATCTATCTATCTATCTATCTATCTATCAATATATCTATAAAGCAATCAATCAATCAATCAATCTATCTATCTTGTCTATCTTTTTCTTTATCTATGTGTATATCTATCTATCATCCATCTTTTTATTTATCTATCTCTCTATCTTTATATCTGTCTATATGTCTATCTATTTTTCTATCTATCAATTTATTTGCATATCTATCTTCCTATTTATTTGACAATCTATCGGTCTATATATCTAGATATATTGAAATACATTAATAGAATCTATCACAATAGGTAAAGCATGATTAGAAAAATAGTAGCTTGTATATGCTCTTTAATCCTTCCTCATGCTTAGTTACTCTTTAGGTTGTGTTTAATTGGATAGGATTGAATGGGGATATGATTTGATGATATTAAAACACAGTAGGATTAATAATCTCATTTTGGATTCAAAAATCTCATGAATTAGCATGGAATAAACTTTGAGTTTATAGTAATTTATCAGTAATTACCAATTATAATTGATATATTTTCAAATCCAATTTTCAATTTCTTGTGGAATTCAAATACTGGATGCATATGTTTTTCCATTTGGTCTTCAATTTCATGACTTATTCAAATGTTAAAATAGATATATTTTTCTATCTAATAAGATATCACATCTTTATGTGATGACAAAAATCTGTCCAAACACTAAGAACAAAAAGTCTCGAATTCAAGATTTATCATGCACGATCTCTTCAATCTTTTAAGGTAAGATTGTCAAGATAAGATATTGGTAAGATTTGTTTTCTTGTCTAGCTTTCATATTTTAAATGATTCTATATATTAGGATAAGATAAGATATATATGTAGATCATATTCATGCCCAAGTACAGAAGGCTCTCACTTATAACTAGATATATAAAAATAAATAAATATTTCAACAATTTTACCCAATAACTTTGAAGAGGCTATGTTTGAAGAGACTCTGTAATACAAAAATTTCTCAAGTTATCAATCATCTTAAAATATTATTTTCTCATAAATAAAATTAACTTCAAAGTTATTTTGAAAACCAATATTAGTATTTATATAATTACACAATACATTTGTAAAAGATAATATATACAATGAAAATAATATACCAAAATACCTATATGCAATCCCTCATCCTTCTAATCCTACCACCCACAGATTAGTAATATGAAATAATTTAAAGCCATAAAATTTATTATTATTTGATATAATTTATAATTTATAAAATTTTAAATATTATTTAAAGTGAGCAGATCATTAAAAAAAGATATATTTATTATTTTAATAAAACAAAATATTAAAAGCTAATAGTAAAAATCTTACTCATTTATTTAATTCTTATAAATTTTAATAGGGAAAAAAATAAAACTTGAAATCAAATCAACTAATGGGAAAATTTAATTTTTTTTAGAACAAAAAATATCATTAGTAATATTTTAAATAACTCTTTTTAAACCCTAAAAAAAATACTTGAAATGTTATTTTAATAACCACTCGGGGATATTTTTTTAATCATTGATTTTTTTTGATGTAATTTAAACATCTATGTATTTATCTTTAAATATCAATTTATTTTCTTTTAAATTTTATGAAAAATTTAATTTTTTTTATAATTCAAGCTTTTTAAATCTTTTAGTAATTATTTTTTAAAAAGTTTTCTATAATCATAGAAATATTTTTTATACCTTAAATAATATAAATATTTAATTATAAATATTTTTTATTTAATCATACAATTAATTATAAATTTTATAAATATTTTTTATTCAAATATTTTATCATATGGAAAAAATTTTATAAATATTTTTTATTTATTAATTCAGATATTTTTGTAAATATTTTTTATTTAATCATACAATTAATTATTTTAGCTTTTTATTAGTAAAAATTTTTATGTATGTTTATTTTTTTTATTAAAATATATTTAAAAATGAGTATAATTATAGAATTAATTATCTACAATTTTTTTAATACAAATATTTTAATTTTATAATAAAAAATTTTAGAAAAATTTTATGTATACTTTTTTTAAAAATTTTATAATAATTAAAATAGTTATTTAGTCTTTATTAATATAAATTTTTTCAATATTTATATATATTTGAAATTATTTTTTTATAATATCATATTTTTATAATGATTTGAGGAGGTGTCATTCATGGATTCCTCATCCATAGATGATTAAAAACCTCCAATATACAAAATTACTATAAATAGTAAAACAAATAATATATAAAAAATAAAAAAATAAATCAGTATAGATTAGCAACAAAAATAATCACTAGCTCAAATAGTTAAGGAAAATTCCCAAGCTAAATGCATATATTTTGTGAAAATTATCATTTAAGGACTAATCGCTTGCAATTAATAAATAATCATGAAAATGGATTTTTCAAATAATTATTTAGTGATGGAATTTGTCTCAAACTAATTAACTAGGGAAAGTTCTTTGCTAAAGATATTGCTAAAATTACAGCTAATCTTTGCGCAAAAATCCACAATAATATTAACTTGGGATATTTTTCAATTGAAAATTTCCATCTCTAATCTGTCACAAATTCATCACAAATTTGTAATTCAATGTAAAATCTAACATCTATTGATATTCCCTAGCTAATCCCGTGCAAATTAGATAGGAATTATTTTTCTAGCTAAATTTTTATAGCTAAATAAATATTTTATTATAGTGTTTTTTTATCTATTTGTCTATTTATTTTTATATCTATTTGTATATCAATATGTCTATCTATCTATAAATTTATCTATCTATATGTATGTCTAACTATCTATCTTTCTTTCTTTATTTCTAGCTATTTTTCTATCAATTAATCTATCTATATGTCTATATATCTGTCTATCTTTCTATTTATTTATTTATTTATCTGTCTATCTATCTATCTATCTATCTATATATCTAACAAAATTTCTAACTAACTAACTATATATATGTCATCTATCTATCTATCTAATAATCTATATATCTATCTATATGTCTGATTGTCTATCTATCTATATATTTGGCTATATATCTATCTGTCTCACTATCTATTTTTCTATCTATCTATTTTTCTATCTATCTATCTATCTATAAATCTATCTATCTATTTGTTTGTTTATCTATCCATATGTCTATGAATCTATTTATATATCTATCTATGTACCTATCTATATATCTTTCTATTTGTGTATCTATTTGTGAATCTATTTTTTACCTATATGTCCATCTATCTATTTATCTATCTATCTATATATATATAAATAAATATATAAATATAAATATATAAATAAATAAATATATATATCGATATATTTGTTATATATCTGACTATCTATCAGTTTATCTATCTATCTATCTATGTGTCTATCTATCTATCAAACTTTTTATATGTCTATCTATATATCTATCGATCTATCTGTCTATCTATATATCTATCTATCTATCTGTTTGCCTATCTATCTGTGAACTTTTTTGTCAATCTATCTATCTATAATCTATCAATCTATCTATCTATAATATGTCTATCTATCTATCTATTTGTCTATATATTTGTTTATCTATATGTCTATCTGTTTGTCTATCTATCTATTTGCTTATCTTTCTATTTATCAATATATCTTTCTATCTAATTATCAATCTATCTATCTGTTTGTCTGTCTGACAATATATCTATCTATATATCTATCTTTATATTTGTTTATCTTTATGTCTAACTACCTACCTATATATATATCTATTTATCTAACTATCTATCTATCTAACTCTCTGTGTACCTATTTGTTTATTGATTTGTCAATCAATCAATCAATCTATCTATTTATCTATCTATTTCACTATGTATCTGTCTATCTATTTGCCTATCTATAGTATATATATTTATCTATATATCTATAAATCAATCAATCTATCTATCAATCAATCTATCTATCTATCTATCTAACTGCCTATCTATCTAACTATCTATCTAAGTTTCTATCTATCTATCTGTATATATCTATCTATTTATCAATCAATCTATCTATCTTTATGTATGTTTATAGGTCTATAGTTATGTCTATCTATCTATATATCTATCTATTTTCCAATATATCAATCTATTAACTTTCTATTATTCTATCTATTTGTCTATCTATCTATTTGCCTTTATATCTGTGTAAATGTCTATCTATTTGTCTGTCTATCTATTTGTATATCTATCTTTCTATTTGTCTATATATATGTCTATCTATCTGGATGTTTTTCTACCTATTTATTTGTCTCTCTATCTTCTATCTATCTAACTATTTATCAATCAATCAATCTATCTATCTATCTAAATATCTTTTTGTCTATCTATCTATTTGTTGATATGTCTACCTACCTATCTTTCTGTCTGTCTATTTATATATTAGTCTATATCTCTTTATTTTGGGTATCTATGTGTCTGTCTATCTAATTGGATATTTGTATGACTAACAAACTAACTATTTGTATGTCTACTTGTCTATCTATGAGTCTATATATATATCTACCTATTTGTTTATCTATCTATTTATATATGTGTATGTCTATTTATCTGATCCATCTATCTATCATTCTATGTATCAATCTATATAAATATTTCTCTGACAATCTATGTATCTATCTATCTATTTTTCTGTCTATTTGGATGTCTATCTCTCTATCTATCTACCTATCTATTTATCATCATATCTATCGAACTAACTATCTATTTGTTTGTCTATTTGTGTGTCATCTATCTATATGTTTGTTTATCTTTTTATCTATATATCCATTTTTCTATCTGTCTATCTTTTTATTTATCTGTCTGTTTATCTGTTTGTCAGTTTTTCTATTTATCTATCTTTAAATCAATCAATCAATGAATCTGTCTATCTATCTATCTATCTATTTATCTATCCATCTATTTATCTTTTTTTTTATTCCTATGTCCATGTATCTGTCTAATTATCTATCATTCAAAAAGTATATTAATCAGTCTATCAATCTATTTATCTATCAAACAATCTATATGTCTATCAATCTATCTATTAATTTATCTTTCAATCTATTTATCTATATGTTTATCTGACTATCTATTTATCCATCTACTATCAAAAATATATATATCTAGTTGTGTATCTATCAGTCTGTCTATCTATTTATCTATCTATCTATCTATTGATTTAACTTACTATCAATCTATCGTTCTATTTATCTATCTATCTATATATGTATCTGTATATATATATATATATATATATCTCTCTCTCTCTCTATTTATCTATCTATCTATCTATCTATCTCTCTTTCTATATGTCTATCTCTCTATCTATCTATCTATCTATCATCATTTCTATCTATCTATCTTTCAATGTATATGTTTATCTATCTATTTATCTATTTGTCTATGTATGTGATGTCTGTCTATCTATCTATCTATCTATCTATCTATATATTTTTCTATGTATCCCTATTTCTTTCTTTATGTTATATGTCTATCAATCTATCTATAAATATGTATATTTATTTGTCTATCTATTTATCTAATTATCATTCTATCAATCAATCTATCTATCTATCTATTAGTCAATCAATCAATCGATCTATCTATATATCAGTCAATCAATCAATCAATCAATTTATCTATCTATCTATCTATTTATCTATCTATCTATTTATCTATCTATCTATTTATCTATCTCTCTATCTGTCTGTCTGCAAATCTATCTATCAATTTAATATCAAACTAATTATCAATTTGTCTATCAATATATCTATTAATCTGTCTATCAAACTGAATATATATCTAACTATGTATTTTTCTATCTACCAATCAAGCTATCTAATTCTTTATCTATCTGTCTATCTATATGTCTATCTATCTATCTATCTATCTATCTATCTATCTGTCTATCTATCCATCTATCTATCCGTCTATCTATCCATCTTACTATATGTTATTTATCCTTTATCTATATATCTATTTATATACATGTCTATCTATCTATCTATCGACCTATCTATCAATGTGTCTTTATAATTTTCTAACTATCTTTCTATCTATATGTATATCTATTAGTCAATTTGTCTATTTATTTATCTATCTATCTATCTATATACCTTTTTGTCTATCTATATGTATATCTATTTGTCAGTCTATATGTCTATCTGTTTAACTATATATCTATTTATCTATATGTCTATCTATCTATTTATCAATCTATCTAACTATCTGATTTGTCTATAAATATATCTATTTAGTTGTTATATATCAATATAATAATCTATCTATCTATCCGTTAGTCTATCTATCTATATATCTTTTTATATATTTATCTATCTATCTGTTTGTCAATTTATCTATATATTTGTTTGTCAATTTATCTATCTATCTATCTATTTTTCTAACTATCTATCTATCTTTTTATCTATTTGTCGATCTATCTGTAAATCTATCTTTCTAACTATCATTCTATCTATCTATCTATTAATCTTTCTATCTATTTGTATATATATTTGCCTAGCTATCTATCTTTTTTTCTTTCTATCATTCAATCAATCAATCAATCTTTCTTTCTTTCTATCTATCCATACCTCTATCTATCTTTTTATCTATCTATCTATCTATCTATCTGTGTGTGTGTGTGTGTGTGTGTGTATCTTTCTATCTATCTTTTTATCTATTTATCTATCTATCTATCTATTTATTTATCTATCTATCATCTATCTATGTCTTTTTATCTATTTATCTTTCTATCTATCTAATTATCTTCTTATATATATATATATATATATATATTTATTTATTTATATGTCTGTCTATCTACTATGTTTCAATCTATCTATATTTCTATATGTCTGTCTATCTATCTATCTTTTGTATATCTATCTGTCTATCTATCTAACTATCAATATGTATGTCTATCTATCTATATATCTTTATCTCGGTCTATCTATATATCTATCTGCTTATTTAAATTTGCATATGTATCTATTTATCTATCTATCTTTATATTGGTCTATCTATAAATTTATCTATTTGTCTGTATATTTGTTTGTTTATCTGTCTATCTTTCATTCTTTCTATCTGTCAATCTATATATCTATCTATCTATCTATCCACATATCTATCTATATGTCTATCTTTCTATATGGTTATCTATTTGTCTATCTATCTATAGGTTTATATATCTATCTATTTGACTGCGTATATATCTATCTATCTTTCTATCTATTTATCTTTCTTTCTATCAGTCTATATCTATATTTATTTATTTGTTTATCTTTTTGTCTATCTACCTTTCTATCTATCTTTCTGCCTATATTTCTAGCTATATAATTATGTCTATTTATCTATATGTATATCTGTCTGTATATTTGTTTATATATGTATCTTTCTATCTATTTCTTTATCTATATGTCTCTTTATTTGTCTTTCTATATATATATCGATCTATTTGCGTATTGATTTGTCTATCTGTATATCTATTTATCTATCTGTCTGTCTGTCTGTCTGTTTATTTAGTTGTCAATCTATTTGTCTATCTATTTTTCCTTCAATCTGTCTATCTATCTATCTATATATATATATGCATATCTTTCTGTCTATGTATATGTCGATCTATCTATCTATCTATCTTTTTTTTCTACCTATTTTAATATTTATCTATTTATCTAGCAAGCTAACTATCTATCTATTTATATATCTCTCTATCTTTCATTCATTCAATCTAACTATCTATATATCTATTCGTATGTCTAATAATCTATCTATTGATTCGTGTATTTATCTATCTATCTATCTATCTATCTTACAATTTATCAATAAATCTATCTATCTATCTATCTATCGATCTATCTACTTTTCTATCTAACTATCTATTTATATATCTATCTATCTGTCTATCTATCAATTTATCTATCAATCAATATTTCAAAATGTCTATCAATTAGTCTATCAATATGTCAATTAATCTATCTATCAATCTGCCTATCTATTTATTTATTTATCTATCTATCTACCTATCTATTTATATGTCTGTTTATCTATCTATCAATCTGTCTGTCTATCTATCTGTCTATCTGTTAGTCTATCTATCAATCTATTTGCTATCTTTCTATTTATCTATCTGTATATCTTTATGTATATCTACCTATCTCCTTATCTATCTATCATCCATATATTTATTTATCCATCTTTCTATGTAATAATTTGTTTATCTATCTACCTATCTGTCTATATTAATATATATATATATATATATGACTATCTACCTATCTATCAATATGTTTATTTATCTATCCATCTGTCTATCTGTTTATTAATCTGCCTGTTAATCTATCTATCAAGCTTTCTATCATCCTAACTATAAATTTGTCTATCAATATATTTATCAATTGGTATATCAATCTATCTATAAACCTATGTAAAAATTTATCTATCATTTTTTTAACAATATGTATATCAATCTATCTATGAATCTATTTATCAATCTATCTATTAATCTGTCTATATATATATATATATATATATATATATATATATATATATATATATATCTATCTATCTTTCTATCTTTCTAAATTTTTATCTGTTAGTCTATCAATCTATATATCTATCTATCTATTTGTATATCTATATGTCTATCCATCTATATATTTTTATCTCTATGTGTTTGTCTATCTTTCTATATGTCTATCTATCTATCTATTTATCTATCTATTTGTCTAGCTATCTATATGTTTATTTGGTTGTGTATTAGTCTATCAATTTATCTATCTATCTGTCTGTCTATCAGTCTGCATATCATTCTACCTATCTGACTGTATATTTGTATGTTTATCTGTCTATATGTACATTTGGCTATTTATCTATTTGTCTATCTATCTATCTAGCTATATGTCTATTTGTCTGTCTATTTATCTATCAATGATCTGTATATCTATTTATCTATATATCTATCGGTATATCTATCTATCCGTATGTATATGTATCTGTCTGTCTGTCTGTTTATCTATATATCTATTTATCTATCTGTCTATCTGTCTATCTATCTGAATATCACTCTATCTATTTATTTGTCTATATGTCTAGCTATCTATCTATCTATCTCTTTGTCTATATCTTTCTATCTATATGTGCATCTATCTATCTATCTATTTGTCTATCTATCTATTTATCTATCTATATATCTATCCATCTATCTTTTAGTCTATCTATCTATCTTTCTATCTATCTATCTATCTATCAATTTATCTCTCTATCTATCTATCTATTATTTTATCTGTTTATCTATCTATCTATCTATCAATTTTTTGATCTATCTTTTATAAATTTATCCATCAATTTGTCTACTAATCTATTAATCTGGCTATTAATCTGTCTATCAATTAATCACTCAATATTATTTTCAATCTCATTATCAATCTATCCATCCATATATATATATATATATCTATCTATCTATATATTTTTCTATCTATCTATATATCTGTCTGTCTATATGTCTCTCTATTAGTCTATCTATATATATGTCTATATGTCTAACTATATTTTTATCCATCATCTATTTGTATGTCTTTTTATCTAGCTTTCTATCTATCCGTCTATCTGATTGTCTTTCTATTATTCCAAGTATCTATTTATATGTCTATCTATTTGTCTGTATATTTATCTATCAATCTATATGTCTACCTCCCTATCTATCTATATGTAAATCTATCTATTTACTTATTTATATGTCTACCTGCCTATCTATCTATGTGTCAATCTGTCTATCTACCTATTTATATATCTATTTGTCTATCTATCTTTCTATCTATCTGTCTATATGTTTTTCAATATGTCTGTCTATGTGTCTATCTATATTTCTATCAACCTATCATTATGTCTATCTATATATTTGTCTATTTATCTAACTATCTATCTGTTTATCTATCTTTCTATCTATTTATCTACCTATCTATCTATCTATTTATTTGTCTATCTATTTATTTATCTACTCTCTATCAATCTGTCTATACATTTGTCTATTTATTTATTTATCTATCTATCAATCGATATATCTATCTATCAAACAATTTATTTATCTATCTATCTATCTGTCTATATATATATATATATATATATATATATATATATATATATATATATATATATTTAGCGGTATATTTTTTTGTCTATCTATTTGTCTGTCTATCTATATAACTATCTATCTATCTATCTACATTTTATATATCTATTTATCTCTCTATCTATCTATCTATTTGTATATCTATCTGGTTATCTATCTATTTATCTATTTATTTATCTATCTATATATAAGTCTATATCTATCTATTTATCTATATGTTCATCTATCAATCAATCTAATCATCTATCTAAAAATATATCTATCTGTTTATTTATATATTTGTCTACTGATCTATCTATCTACCTGTCTATATATCTACCTATCTATTTGTCTATCTTTCAATAAAAATGTTTATTTATTCATTGATCAATCAATCTATCTATTTGTCTATATATATATATATATATATATATATATATATCTATCTATCTATTAGTCTATCTTTTTTTCTGTCTATCTATATTTCTATATATTTTTCAATCTTTCTTTCTATTTATCACTGTATCTACCTATCTATATGACTATCTATCTATCTACTTATCTATTTGTCTATATATTTGTATATCTACCTGTCTATATATATTTATGTCTAGCTATCTGTCTATATATGTATCTATCTATCTATATTACTCTCTATATGACTATATATCTATCTATCATTCAATTATCTATCAATCTTTTGGTCTATCTATCTATCTTTCTATATATCTATTTATCTGTCTAACTATCTATCTATATATTTGTCTTTCTTTCTATCTATTTGTTTATCTTTATATTTGTCTATCTATCTATCTATCTATTATCTATCTGTTTATCTTTCTCTCTATTTATCTGTCTATCTATCTATATATATTTTTTAATATATGTCTATAAGTTTATATATATATATATATGTGTGTGTGTGTGTGTGTGTGTGTGTGTGTATCTCTTTATCTGCATGTTTATCAATCTTTCTATCTGTATATCTATCTATCTATCTAAATATCTATTTTTCTATCTATCTATCTCTCTATCTTTCTATCTATCTATCTATCTATCTGTCTATCTATCTATATTTCTATCTATTTGTATATTAATCTATCTATTTGGGCTTTTTCCATCACTAAAATAGAATAACGATGGATTAACAATAAAAATTATACCAAGCTAAAGTGCTCATCACAAAATATTAATGAGAAAAATCACTAGCGAATATTTTAACGATAGAAATTTCCTAGCTAATTATAAAATTTTCCTTGCTAATTTAATCGTAATTAAGAATAGTAATTAATATTCTTTGATTGAAATTGTATAGAAAATTCTCTAGCTAAATTAGCTGGGAAAATTCACTAGCAATTTTCATTCCAGAACTATTTTCACAAATTTATTTTTTTACAAAAAATTTGATTCCATATTTTTAAATTTTTATAATAAATTGAATAAAAACATATATTATAAGCCATTATTTATAATTAACAAAATGAAAAAGTAGTTAATAAATTTATTTGATACAATAAATACTTTGTTAAAACAAAAACATAACATAGGTATATAATCATTTTAAACTAAATCAACACCCTCATCATTAGCGGATGCATTTGTGCTAGGCTCTCCTTTGTGGATACTCTGCTAAAACTCTGTGTGTTATCTATCTTATAAATGCTGCTAATTGTTACTCCATATAGGTCATCTTCTATTGCATGGTATTCTTCATTTCTTTCATCTTATCATTCACATGTTTCATTTCTTACATAGACATCTATTCAAAATTAAATGATACGAAGGATGGCAACTTATTAATTTAGCAAAATTTATATATATGACCATCACTTATATAGCATTTACCAATATGCACAATGATTACTGATTCGGAGAATTATCATGTTTTGCGGCACATATATAGCCTTTACCAATCTTTGTGCAAAATTTAATTTATAAAATAGATATTGAATTTTCAACATACTGTTTTATAACATGGAAGAAATAAAATCAGCACCTAGTAGCTATTGGAATCATCAACTTGAAAGAGCCCACTAACAAATTGCTGACCACTGCTAGAGCCATATGGCGCATTGTGAGAATGAAGTTTGTATTCCATCGTCTCCTACATCAGCTTCAGAACTGACCCGTACATAATATGGACGAAGAAATCAACATTACTCAAATGAAAATCTTTTAGTTTATTGAACTTGCATGATACTAGAATTGAACATCATATTTGAAACTCATGATGCATATTAGTTTTGAATAATAAGGATCAGAAAACACATTAAAAAATCTGATGTACATAAAATATAGAGCTCATGAAATATTTTGGCTTCCAGTCCGACAAAGTTTCACATTACTGATTCAATCAATTAGGTATATCTATATGTATTTGCTTGCAAGGCAGGTGGATTCTAAGTTTAGAACCTCAATTCCTTTCGAAGAAGTGATTGACGTTAATGTGAAGGATGGCTGATCGATGTCTAAGTTTAGATACAAAGAAAATGAAAATATCAAGAAGATTCTTGGGCTGCAACAACATAAGCAGTATGACAGTGTCAAAGCCTTGATATATGGTCATCTCATGAAAATGGTAGATCAGGATCATGACGGCTTGCACATTTAATGTTTAATGATCAATTTCATTCACTATTCATGGTTGTCTTTGTTTAGGGTTCCATCGTTCTTGGTTGATTTTAACACCCTAATCATAAAGGCAACGCATACAAGTGGAAGAGGTGTAACTTTCTACACCAGTTGAGTTTATCACATAATACTTTGGCCAACTGAGGAGGATGTTCATCATGCACAACTTAATGAAAAAAAGAATTGCATTAGCTGTTAAAAAAATGCCATCGAATCTACTACTTAATCTCTTTATCAAACAAAAATATAGCATTAGCCCCAAATGTTATAACCTAAAAATGCAAGAAAACTATGGATGCTTTCCCTCATAAATACAAACCATGATGAATAAGTGCAAGGGGAATTATAGTTATCAAGAGGGCAGTGGCACTGATGGACTAAGAAGGGAGTCAATAGCAGAAATGGGGTAATGGTGAAATTAATAGTGGTGGCACAAAAAATAAAAGCTAACACTAGGGTGTTAGCTATTATTTTCTGCCGACTCTATGATGGGCCAAAACAACATATTCAAAGCCTTCTAGAGTTGCAAACGATAAGTCTACCTAATAAGGACTCATATTTTAAATAAGAAAACTAAAAAGAAGCAACATTCTTCATGCATATTTTTGCCTAGTCATATTCATTATCACCAAAGCCAAAATAACCCCACTAAATGTGATATGCAAACCCCAACTTAAAAAAATATGAAACAAGTTACAACATGATTTATGCTACACGTCAGATATGCATAAAGAAGCAACAAAAAAAAACCTCTTGTTCACTCAATGGCTTGCATTGCATCAACTGGTTAATCTACTCATCTATGCTTCCTTTTTCACTTGAATGGAATCAATCGGAGCTCATCTTTTTCCACACCTTACATTTGGCTTTGATATACTGTTGTGTTTAAAATATGATTATAAATGTTACATATATATATATATATATATATATATATATATATATATATATATATATATATATATATATATGTAACACTTTTATAAATATTATATAGGATATATATCAAATTTATATAAACATTATAAATATTATATATTTATAGAAAAATTTATATATGTTATATATATGTTTAAAAATAGGTATAAACATTTTATATGGTATATAAATGTAATATAAAAAATTATATAAATGGATAGTGTTATGTAAATATTGTATAAATATTTATAAACATTTATACATATTTATAAAAATGTATATATAACATTATATTTTATATAAACATATCAATTTTATATATAATGTTATATGTTTATATATATTAAAGCATAGACATTTATATATAATGTTATATGATTATATAAATGTATAAAAGTTTATATATGATATTATCTATTTATAATATATTTGGAAACAATCAAAATAGAACCCATATATTTCAACCACTTTAATTTGATCTCTCATTCTTCTATGAGAGATCAAATTTAATAAAGTATATCTAGTCATATTACTATCGATGTATCACAATAAAATATAATCCATCAACAAATAAAAATATAATTATCTCAAAAAAAAACATTATTAAAACAAAATCATGATATAATATATATCAGTCATATAAATTTTAATTTTCTAAATAATGTGATTCATAAATTCATGATATACCTTAAAAAATAATCTAAATTAGGCTTCAATTTTATGCAAATCCCTTAAAATCAAAATATAATTGCAACTAATAATGGCATGGTGGTTCGATTGGTAGGGCATTGAATTCAAAACTACTTGGAGATTACGAGTTCAATCCTAATTCCTAATTAGATACCAATATAAAATTTTTTTGGTCAAGAATTCATTCCTCTTGTTGTTTGGGTAGATTGCCTTGGGTCAGATACTACCCAATTATACACACACACATGCATGTCTATATACATATACATATACATATACATACATATATATATATATATATATATATATATATATATATATATATATATATATATATATAATATATATATATATATATATATCTATATCTATATACCTACAATACATACATACATATATACATACATATATATATATATATATATATATGTATTTATATATCTATATCTATATCTATATACCTACAATACACACACACACACACACACACACACACACACACACACACACACACATATCTATATATATATATATACATACATATAATCAATTTTAATGTCAATTCAATTAAAGTAATCAATGTTGATAACTATAATAAAATATGATATTTAATCAATCAGTTGAGCTTGGTTTGTCTAAACATGTATGTGTACTCAATGCACAAGTTTCTTGGCTAACATAAGGTTAGAGAAAGGTATATAAATATATCTCTCAACAAATCTTACCATTGATATATCAAAGAGGTCATATATGATTGTCTTGAACTCGAGGTTTATTACTATTGAGTGAATAAATGTTTCATCGCATCAAAACATGATTTATTTTAATTTTAATTTAGTCAAAGTAGTCAATATTGATGGACTATCACCAAAAATGGCATTGAATCCATCAGTTGAGCTTAAATATAAAGAAGAGTACAACTGTGTGTGTATTTTGAGGTGAGATGTGAAGGAAAGGTACCTGAAGAATGTTCTCCAGCTCCATAAATACAAAGTTAAGTACTTCATGAGACTTACCATGTGAATGAAATTTGGAATCATCTTTTCTAGAAAAAGTAGATTGTATTTAAAAAAAATAATACTACCTAAGAGTAAATTCTACGGGTTGCTTCCAGCTGGGATATCTCCTCATCAAATACATAAATAGTTTCGAAAACTTTAGGTGCATTGACAAACTACATGAACCTTCAAATCAAAAAGTAGCAATCAACTTTGGTTAGAAAAATAATTGGTGGGTCTTGTTTGTAATCTTTTGAGAGTTACTTTGGTAAAGTAAGTTTCATGATCATGGCATTAATCCACTTTGATCTTGATTGAAGAGCCTTCAAGACCTGTCAGTGATTCTGTGACTTTTAGCCGACTCACAAATGACTTTAAGAGACCAGTACCAAGCTTCTCTATCTTTCCATTGCTCGTGATGAACAAAGAACACCTACAATGAACAAAAAATCAATTAACATATACATACATATATAGCTAGAGAGCGAGAGAGATAAAGAGAGACAAAGAAAGATTATATATGCACATGTAGAAAATATTACATCATTATAGATAAAAAATCTGACCATGATGATTTAGGTGATAGTTGGAGCACAACATAGTCTATGGGTGTATTTGCATTCATATTCCCCAATTGTATGTACTTCCTCTTAATTCAATATGTTTCTTTATATTCATCTATAATTATAGCAAATAAGAATATTAAGCTTGCGGTGTATATCCTAGAAAATGCAAAAATAAAAAAAAATGAAAAAAGATGATCAAATCAAAATTTTAATATTACGGTGCAAGTCTAAAACAACATGCATAGAATCATAGGTCCAACTGAGATTAAGAAAAAAAAATAGCTGAATTTGTAGAATTTAAATTCCAAATTAGAAACAAAAGTCAATATAAATATAATAGTGATCAGCTGAGAAATAAAAGAAAATGCAGATATGATACCATCAACACTAAATCCAATTCTAAGATCCAAATCAAAAAGATGAATTTTTAAGAAATGATCATATTCTTCTAACATAAATCAAATGTCAAACCAGATAAACCACATGATAATCTTTCGGAAAAAAGAAGCAATGATTTATTGGGAATCAGAAACTAGATTATCAGTTAATGATATTGTACACCGGCACCCTGTATCATAGTGATATACAAGTGAAATAGATACATCACATGAGAATCTATTGACGAACTTGAGTTACTTTGTTTTGAACATGAGAATCTGTTTTGATATCTCATTGTGTTTTTTTTCTTAAGTAACAGAAGCAGAAAACAATAAACATACTTTTTTTTTCTTAAATTACAGAATTAGAAAACAATAAGCATACATTTTGTATTTTAAATCCACAAAACCCTAAAAAATTAATCATTAGAAGAACAAAGATTACACTAACCTTATGTTGTTTCACTGATGGTGGAGAGTCAAAATCAAATAAGCGATGTGAAAATAGAAGAAAGAAGAATAAAAATTGGGGTAAAAAAAAATTAAAACCGATTAATCTGTACCAACCTAACTTCACTAGTGGAAATCAAATTGTGAGAAAGAAAGAAATATAATTTGTATTCTGAAGGAGAAGAGCATTGTTAATCTTACTTGGTAACAAGAAGAGGTAGAATTATGAGTTACACCTGCTCCCGTAGTCCCAATTCGCTTCTCTTCTCTTCCTCTTCACAAAGATATATAAAATAGTTTATGTGCTCATATGCCTTAGCATTTTTATATTTCACAGAAACTATAAATAAAAAAATGATTGTAAATAAATAGAAAAAAAAAGAAACAAATATATAAAAGTAAACAAAAATTATTAAAAATAAATATTTTAAATAAAAAAAAAAAATTGTTTTTTATTTAACAATAAATGATATTATTTTATAAATAAAAAATAATAATATAATTTTATAATAAAATATTTCATATATATATATATATATATATAATGGATATAAAATTTTAAGAATTCAATTTATTTTTTATGAATATAATATGAAATTATTATTATGGCATAAAATTTCATATTATTTGATATACAATTATAATTTATAAAATTCCAAAATATACTTAATGTGAAAAGTTCAATAAAAAAAAGTATATTTATTATTTTAATAAAAATGGAATATTATAAGCTAATAGTAATGATCTTATTCAATTGTTTAATTCATATAAATTTTAGTATGGACAAAAAACACTACAAGAAAAATACCATATAGCTAGAGATAATTCCCTAGCTAAATGAGCATTTTCCGTCACTAAACGGGATATAGCGATGGATTACCGATGGATCAGTTCCCTATCTAATGTGCTTCTTACTAAATTTTAGCGACGAAAAGTATCCCTAGCTAAAAAGTTAGCGACATAAAAATTTTAGCTAAAAAAAGACAATTCCTAGCTAAATTAGCAAAATAAATGATATATTCCATTGCTAAACGAAAATAACGATGGATGATTCCTTAGCTAAAATGCTGGTCTATAAATTTTAGTGACGGATATAGTCCCTAGCTAAATAAATTTAAGGATGGAAAATTCGTCGCTAATTTTAATATTTCCCTTTCTAAATTAGCTAGGGAAAATTCCCTATCAAAATTAGCAAGGGCAAAATCCCTTGCTAATTTAGCTAGGGAATTTTCCCTATTTATTTTAATTTCAAAAATAATTTCAGAATTTAATTTATTTTAAAATTTTTTTATTAAATAATTTAATATTTTTACATCAAATTGAATAAAAATTGAAACTATAAATAATTTATAATAAACAAAGAATAGAATTATTTAATCTCTTATTCAAATTCAATATTTTACATTATTGAAACAAAAAAACTAACAAACTTTTATTTCATCTTATCCATCAATGTATCTACCAATAGTGCAAAAAATATAATATATCCATTCATTGATGTTGCTTTCTCTTCCTGTGCTCCTCCAATCATCATTTTTTTACGGTGACAAAGTTGTCCAAGTCATGGCACGTAATGTCTAGTGAAAATTTTCATCACTTATAAAAACTTTGTATGAGGAACAATGTGGTATCATATCTGTAAGAAATTTAAACAACTCAGTCAAATTAAAAAAAAGTCATGTTTTGATACATATATAATCTTATAGTATATATGTAAATATATACTAGCATTTCACTCGTACATATATTACTACAGTATATGTACATAAAAATAACAGTATTATGTGTGCATATAAACTGAGTACAAATATACTCAGTATATATGTACATAAAAGACTACAGTATTATATGTACGTATATACTGAATTTATTCGTATGTATAAATCTCATTTGGTGCTTTTGCTGTTGCTCTCGCTGCTGCTCTTGCTGCTACTGCCATTGCCACTATAGCTACCGCTCATGCTGTTGTTGTCTTTGCAGCTGTCATTGCCAATACCACTGCTACTTTCGTTGCTGTCGCCATTGCCTCTACTACTGCCACTACTGTCATTGCCGCCGCTACTGTCACCGCCAATTCCGCCGCTGCCACTACCGTTGCTACCACTGCGTCTGCCCCAGGTGCCACTGCTGGCCTCGGTGCATGTGCTGATCCTAGATGCCGCAGCTATTGCTGCCATTGCTGCCACCGTTGCTACCTTCGCACTGCCACTTTTTCCACTGCTTACGGTGCTGCCGCTGTTACCGCCATTGCCACCACTGATTTCGATGCAGCCACTACTGTTGCCTCTGATGCCGCTACTCCAGCCACTCCCACCGCTCCCACCACTGCTACCGCCACTTTCGGTGCATCCACTGCCGCTACCTTCGATGCCACCGCTACCGCCACTAATGCTTCCGCTAAAGCCCTCACTACTGCGGACGCCACCACTACCACCACTGCCGTTGCCACAGCCGCTGCTATCGCCGCCACTGCTGCCCGCTGTCACTGATACTACTATTGATAATAAGTTTTTACATACCTATAAAAGGCTAAAACTCTACCCAACAAATTTAGAGACACACAAACATTTTCACAGATATATAAAAATAGTTATTATAGAAATGAACAAACACAAATTAAAGTTGATTGTCATACAGCTTTAACTAAAATTTAATTAAATAATATAATATTTTTATATTAAATTTAATAAACATAAACTATACATGAAAATTTTAAATTAAACAAAAAAAATTCATTTAATAACATATTCTAATACAATATTTTAAATAACTAAAAAAAATTATATTACTTCTTAGTTTTCAATGTATCTACCGACTGTGCATAAATTATAATCTATTAATGCTTTGACGTTGCTTTATCTCCCTCTGCTCCTCTGATCACCAACTTTCCATTGCGAAAAATGTTGTCCGAGTCACGGTTCATGTCTGTAGAAAAATCCATTCGTTTATACTAGCTTCGTAAGGAAAACAATGCGGTACCACATCTATAAGAAATTTAAACAACCAAATAAAATCAAAATAAATTATTATAAAACTATGTTTTGATAAATATATATTACTGCAGCAAAAATGTAAGAATATACTAGCATTTCACTTGTACATATATTACTACAGTATTTGTACTTATAAATTGTAGTATTATGCGTACATATATACCGAGTACATATATATTCAGTATATATGTACATAAAATAATGCAGAATTATATGTACGTATATACTGACTATATACGTACGTATATATCACATTTGTTGGTGTTCCTACTCTCCCACTATCGCTGCTGCCCTTGCCATTACTACCGCTGCCGCTATGGCTGCTTCCGGTGCTGCTGCTATTGCTGCCATGGCTACTCTATTGCCGCCGCTGCCATTGCTGCTGCTGCAGTCGCTACTGCCGCCGTTGCCATTGATGTTGCAGTAGTCACTACTGCCACCGCTGCCATTGCTACCATTGCAGTCACTACTCCCACCGATGCCGACGATGCCATTGATGCCACCACTACCTCGACTGCCTCTCCTACCTTCACTGCTGCCACTGCTGCCGCTGCTACCGCTACCGCCACTATCGACGCCACTGCTGCCACTAGCACCTCTACTACTATCAATGCCACCGCTACTGCTTCTGGTGCTACTACCACCACTGCCATCACTACCGCTTCTGGTGCTACTACCACCACTGCCATCACTACCGCTGCTGCTGCCACTGCCATCACTACCGCTGCTGCCGCCACTGCCATCACTACCGTTGCTACTACCACTATCATAGCTACAACTACTAATAATGGGCTTTTACATACCTATAATATGCTAATACTCACCCCAAAAAAATTGGAGAAACACAAACATATTCACACACACATATATACAGTTAATATAGACATGAACAAACACAACTTAAAGTTGATTGTCATACAGTTTAAACAAAAATTTAATTAAATAATTTAATATTTTTAAATAAAATTTTATAAAAATAGAACTTATAAATGAAACTTTTAAATTAAATAAAAAAAATTATTTATTAACTTATTCTAATACAATATTTTAAATAACTAAAACAAAAAATAACAAAAAATATATTACATCTTTTTAATAATGTATCCACCATCTTTGCATAAAATATAATCTATCAATGTATTGACGTTGCTTTCTCTCCCTCTGCTCCTCTGATCACCAACTTTCCACTATGAAAATGTTGTCCGAATCATGGTGCATCATGTCTGTTGAAATATGTCTTCACTTATACAAGCTTTGTATGGAAAACAATGTGGTACCATATCTGTGGAATTTAAATCACCAAATCAAATCAAAATAAATAAATAAAAAACTATGTTTTGATAAATATATATTGCTGTAGTAACTATATACATATATACTAACATTTCATTCATACATATTTTATTGTAGTATATGTACTTAATAAACTACAGTATTATGCGTACATATATACTGAGTACATATATATATATACTCAGTATATATGTACATAAAATACAATAGTATTATATGTACGTATATGCTGACTATATATGTACGTATATACCAGATTAGTTGCTATTGTAGCTGCTCCCGCTAACACTGCAGCTCCTACCACTGCCACTGCCGCTACTACTGTAACTACCGATTCCGTTGCCGATGCCGTTGTTGCTGCTAACACTGCCACTATCGGTGCTACCACTGCTGCTACCACAACTGCTGGTGCTGCCACTGCCACACCTGCCACAGCTACCATAGTTGCTGCTGTGGCCAATGACGTCGCCTCTGCCACAACTATCAGTGCTGCCGCCTCTGCCGCCGCTGTCGCCACCGCCACTGTTGCCGCTGCTACCATCACTGCCATCGCTGCCACTACTGCTGCTGCTGAAGATAGGCTGTTACTTACCTATAATAGGCTAAAACTCTACCCAAAAAATTCAAAGACACAAAAACATATTTACAGATATATAAAAACAAATATTATGGACATTAAAAAACATAAATTAAATTTTATTGTCTTACAGCTTCAACAAAAATCCAAAAGATGTCTAGTAATTATGTTTAGAGATAAAGAGAGTACAAAAATAAAATGTTTTTAGAATAATAAAGATTAGATAAGCTAGCCATCTGTTTGATAAAGCTAAAATCTATAAATATGAGACCCATACATTGGAAGGACCATAGTAATGTCTAAATACTTTGAATCAGAAAAGCAAAGAACTAAACCAGAATAAAAAAATTGAAACTTACAATAAATAGCAAAATTATTTGTTACACCATGTCATCTATTTTGATTGTAGTTGCAGTTAGCTATTTTAAAAACAAACTAAGTACTGTAAGGACCTTCCAAACACTTAGTAAAAGTAATTCATGGAATGTAATTGGTATTAATCTCTACATAAATACATGACTATAATGATTTTTCATTCCAAATAACTTGAAATTCTTCATATCCACGCATCTACCCATATTTGACACATATCCATCAAGGAATTTCAAATTTTTAACCCATTCACACAAAATCTGTTATGCCTTCTTATCAAGTGTGTAGCAAGCTTTAGAAAATTTTTATATTTCCTCATTCAGTTTCAATTCAAGTTGCCTACAGTAAGTGTCTTTTGTTTTTTTCAAAAGACACTGTTGCAAAATATGCATTATCAAAAAAAATTGTTTTTAAAGTGTCTTTTGTTTTTTCGTCTTCATTAATGACAGTGTTGAAAACATTGTCAAAAAAAAATTTCAATATGCATTATATCTATGTTATGATGAATTAAATTGGACATACAATAGGGCAAGTTGCAAAATATACTACGTTTCCTCCGGCTAAATAATTTGCCTATTGGTATATTACTTCTAGTAGCATCCTTTTCAGTTACCATCTTCAAACCTAAAATATGAATTTTTGTAATAATATCATCTCCTGAATGAACTGGTGCAATTGACATAACAAATTTATTTTTTCGAAATGCAATTCAATTTCTTCGAAATGGATGATTCGTAGATAGAAACTTACGATGGTTATCAAACAATGACTGTTTACCACTAAATTTGAGGGTAAATGCATCAAAATTTTTCATGAAATATTGGCATGCGAATCCTCTTATAGTACTCCAGCCAGACAATATTGAATATGCAGAAAAATCACTTACCATCCACAATAAGTGTTGCCCGCATAATGAAATTTTGCTTTTTTGAGATATCATATGTATTCACTCCAACATCTCATAAATGATTTAACTATGCAATAAGAGGCTCTAAGAAAACATCGAGCATGTCTTTCGGATTATTTAGCTCTAGAACCAATAATGACAGAATCATATATTACTCCTTCAAACACAACCACAGAGACAAGTTATAAGATGTCACTATCACTGTCCATGTTGAATACTGATATCCAGATTGCCTAAATAGCTGAAATCCATCAGTGAAAAGGCCTAATCTCATATTTCGACTTTATGCTGCAAAATCTTGATCTATATAATTAAAATGCTTCCAAGCAGGTGAATATGATGGATGATGCATTACCCCTTCTTCAACCTCATGCTCGGAATGCCACCTCATATCATTTTCTGTAGTTTTTGATGCATATAGTCTATGTAATCGAGGAATAAATGAAAAATAATACATCTTCTAAAAGATAACCTTCAATTTTTGTCGTGTATCTACAATAAGAGTTTCCTTCCTAAAACCGATAATGATCACAAAACTTACAACTAATTAAATCACTATCACCGCCCAAATATAACATGCATCCATTTAAACAACAATCAATTTTTTCCACTGGTAGACCAATTCCTCGTAGTAACTTCTTAGTTGTGTAAAAGTTGTTAGTGATCAAATTATTATCCTAAACAATCTCATTCATAAGTTCTATCACCTGATCAAATAATTTTTCAAACATATGATTTTATGATTTAATACTCATTAGTAGAGCCACAAGTGACAATTGTGAATATGTTTTATAACTAGGCCACAACTATTTATCTGCAGCTTTAAGCATTTCATAAAATTTCTGAGCTTCAGGATTAGGTGGTTCATAGATGTAATCAATATTGAAGTCAGCACCAATAGCTTATGTGATCATTCTATGGTATATGTTTGATTATTCTTCACCACAAGCAAATGATTTAATACCATCATCTTGGTCAATATTCAGAGCCATTGTACCTTCTCCATGATAAATCCAAACAAAATTTATTTGGCATAGAGCCAAATTTAGCCAAATGATATCTTATAGTATTTGCAAATCAAAAAGGGATATTCTGACACTTGTGATTATTACAAGGACTCTTAATTTTTTTCCATCCATCAATCTTGATTGACTACATGCAAAATTGATGAAAGTTTCATGCCTATTCAAAAAATATTTATTCAAAAATCTATTAATTATCCTTCTGTACATCCACTATTGATCTGAGCTCATTTTGCCCTATTTTATTTACAAAAAATAATGTCCAATCATTATTATAAATAAATCATTCTATTACTTTAAAATATACAAATAATTAAATAAAATTACTTACAGTTGAATATTTAAAATTTAAATATCATGAAAATCGAGGCAATGTGTTTGCAAAATCTACATTATAAAATAAAGTAATTTATAGCACAATAAAGATTAAAAGATATCACAGTTATACTAGATAAAGGGTGCAAAGTACGATAATGCACAAGAAAAGAAAGCAAAAAAAAGACATTTAATGTTTGAAGGAGGAGAGGGAGAGAGAGAGAGAGAGAGAGAGATAAGGTGGGAAGAAAGAGAGGGGCAGATAAATGGGGAGACACGGGGAGAGAGTGAGAAAGATGAGAGAGAGAAGGAGAGAGAGAAGGAGTGAGAGAGAGGGGGAGAGAACTGGTGAAAGGGAGAGAGAGGGAGAGAGAGAGAGAGGAAGAGAGAGGGATAGAGAGAAAGATGGAGAGAGGGGGAGAGAGAGAGAGAGAGAGCAAAAGCAAGAATGGAGAGCGAAAAAGAAAATAACAAGAGAGAGTGTGTGACACATAAAGCAAAAGAGGAATAGAGTGATAGGAAGAATTAGAGAGGGAGAGAGAGAGACACATAGAGAGTGCTGTGTTAGAATAGAAAATTATATAAAAGAAAATAAAATTTCATTTATATAAACCTATCAAATATTACATCTTTTGTCATACATAAGTTCATAATTGAGCCTGAGGCCCAAGGGAAGGGAATAGGTAAGAGTACGACCCTTATTTGTACTATACCATATATGAGCCTGATCAACAGACACTCTCATTCTACGTGCTTACATATTGTTGATATTATATATTGTGCCATTTAATTTCAAATTAGTTCAACAAATTAATATTATCCCATATATAATTATATGTTAGGATACATATCATAAATATAGTTATAAATAGTTACATATAGTTAAACATATAATTATATATAGATATATGCATACAAGTAGTTATAAGTAAATATATATAAATGTATACAAAGTTATAAACAATTATATAGATTTACATATATGTATACATAATTAAAAATAAAGTTATATTTATTTATATAGAGTTATTTATAGTTATAATAATATTTATATATAGTTATACGCATATAGTTAAACATTGTGTTTTATGCTTTTATACATATAATTATAAATATGGTTACATGTAGTTATAAATATAGTTACACATATAGTTAAACTTATATTTATTCATGTATGTATATATATTTGTTCATATAATTTCATATATTAATAGATATAGTTATGTATAAGTTTGGATATACTAAAATATATTTTTATACTAATATATAAAAATGGTAATTAAATAAATGTTATTAATTAATTTATTTCATTATAGTTATGTATAAAGTTTTTATAGTTATATGTTAGTATAGATATAATATATATAGTTATAAAAAATTATATATCATTAAACATTTAGTTATATATATATATATATATATATATATATTCATACGAGTAGTTAAATTTAGTTATTCATAAATATATACAATGTTATATACAAATATATAGATTTACATATATGTATAAATAGTTAAAAATATAGTTATATTTACTTATATAAAGTTTTATTTAGTTTTACAAATATATATATATATATAGTTATACACATATAATTAAATATGATTTTGTATGTTATTATACATGTAATTATAAATATAGTTACATGTGATTATACATATAGTTACACGTATAGTTAAACATATATTTATACATGTATGTATATATATTTGTTCATATAATTTCATATATTTATACATAAAGTTATGTATAGGTATGGATATACTTAAATACATTTTTTATACTAATATATAAAAATGTATATTAAATATATGTTGTTTATTATATATTTAAATATAGGTTATACATTAATAATATAAAAATTATGTATAGTTATATGTTATTATACATATAATATATATAGTTATAAAAAATTATATATCATTAAATATTTAGTTTTATATATATATATATATATATATATATATATATATATATTCATATGAATAGTTATATTTAGTTTTACATAAATATATACAAAATTATAAACAAGTATATAGATTTGCATATATGCATACATATATGTATAAATAGTTAAAAATATAGTTATATTTAATTATTTAAAGTTTTATTTACTTTTAAAAATATTTATATATAGTTATACACATATAATTAAACATAATGTTGTATGTTGTTATACATGTAATTATAAATATAATTACATGTGGTTATACATATAGTTACACGTATAGTTAAACTTATATCTATACATGTAGGTATATATATTTATAGTAAAATAATTTTTGAATACTAATATATACAAATATATATTAAATATATGTTGTAAATTAGTTATTTAAATATAGTTATGAATAAAGCTTTTAGAGTAATACATATAATAAGATACAATTATTTATAGGTATATGTTATTATACATATAGTATATATAACTATAAATATTTTTATATTGTTAAACATATAGTTATATATAGATATATTCATACAAATAGTAATACATAAATATATAAAGTTATAAATAAATATATAGATTTACATATATATATATATACATACTTAAAAATATAGCTATAATATTTCTACAATTTTCCACATGAGCAGTAAGTTATTTTGAATGGCCATTTACTACTACTTCTATATCGAAGAGATTTTCTACTAAAGCATCATATATTTCTTCATATATCTGCATGCCCATATATATATATATATATATATATATATATATATATATATATATAGGAAAAATATGAAGATATATGCATGGAAATGAAAACAAAAAATGATATAAAAAAATACTACTCAATAATAATAATATATAACTAAAACTCATGCCTTTACATAATGAATAAAAATGATTGATGAAACTTTACATATCGAGTATTCCCATAAAAAATAAAATAACTGAATAAAATAAATAAAATCTCACAATAATATAATATAATATAATGAATAAAAAATATAAAATGATATTATCATTTATTAAATAAAATAAAAATTCACTTATAAATACAAAAAGAAACTATAAATACTCTTAATCTATATGACTCATCTCACCCTAGTATCTCAAGATAATAAAATATAATATTACAATATAATTCTCAATAGTTTTGAAATTTTTATTTTTATTTACAACTTATTAATGTTCTTTATAATTCATTTTGCTGTATTTTTATGATATGTTAATATCTTTTTTATTAAATGGTATTGATGTTCTTGAAATTATATTAATTTATATTTATTTTATTAAGATATGAAATAATATTTAATAATTCTTGACTAAAAAATAATTAGTAAATATGTTTATATCATATTAAACTATAAAAGAGTACTCACATAAAAGAGTACTCACATATATTCACTAGTACTATAAAATAATGCTTCATTAATGATACATACATTTCCATAATACTTCTCATATTATTTTATATTCTTTATTACTATTTATTACAAGATACATCTACCACAAATTTTGTGAAACACGAAACATAGATTCAAGTTTGTAGGTTACAACTAATAGTTATGATACTCAACTAATAACTAAAATGTTCAACTAACAATTACTACTAATATTTATTAGTTTTTTAAATTATTTAAAATAAACATATTACAGCACAGAAAAATTATCGTGTGTTAAAAGATGATGTTATTAACAAGGTATGATGAAGGGTATCCTAACGAATGTTGTCGTAAGGAGAATACTTTTGTATGACATGAAATTCATCAACGTTACAGAGATACCCAAACTCTTAATAATTAATAGTTGTTAATGGTATAAATTATAGTTAATATAAATTTGGTAGAAGTTGAATTGTTAGAGTAATAATAAACTACATTGTTATAGATAAAATCATAAATTGAAGTTAAAACATTTTTTGGTAGAAAAAAATCTATTGTGTTGCATGACATTGTGGGGATTATAAACATTAAAAATTTCTAAATATTTTTAATAGTTTTATATCCTCTATCAAAATCAAAAATGTTATAGATTTAAAATATTATACTTTTTTTATCTACCTACCCTTCTCCCAAACTCAACCCAAAATTATTATTTGGCTTGTATCTGAGCTATGAGGCTTCATGATTAAAATAGGTAAAACTAACGTCGCAACATCTGAACAACATTATAAATGATAGCACCGTGAAAAACTTATCCAACATCTAAGAGGATCAGGCTCATATTTTTAGTGTTAGAGTATTTATCATCTTTTTCCGATTAGTCTACCATGTTGTTGGTTCGGATTTTTATTACCATGCTATTTGTTTTTAAAAATATTATTTTTGATAGTAATTATGCACAAAAAAGTTTGATTCATATATTTTATACTATCTTAACTTGAGTGTCCATGACACATTGCTATATGTTGATCTTATTATATCAGTATGAAATCATTATTATAATATTACTAAACTTGATTCAACAAGTCCACTCATCACTAACACAAGATAGATCACAAGGAATCACACACTAAGAGACATCTATTGAAGGAATATTGAAATTATTATAAATATAAGTGTTTTATTTCAAGAAACATAAATATGAAATTATTATGTTGGAGATAATTTTGAGATAAATGTAATTTCAAAATGTTAGATACATGATATATATAAATCGTTACACACACACACACACACACACACACACACACCATGATAATCTTTGTTAAAGATAAGTGCAACCACAAGAATATAAATTAATCATGTAGGAAAATTATAATAAAGTCTATGAAAAAATTAATATGAATAATTATTTTTATATTATATGTTGACTTACAAGCTTATCACATGCTTACTTGCATGAATATCTTGTGTTAGTATGTATTATTTCAATATCTTGGCTTACATGAGTGATAAGTATTTGATTATGTGCTTACTATGTGTTCTCGTGCATTAATGCCAAGTTCTTGAAAGTGTGCTTGTTATATGATGATGTGCATACCTGCCAAGGATTGACTTGACATGTGAAAGATATGTGTTGGCTTACTAAATGTTGCATCAAGAATTTAAAAAACTTGGAATCTTGTCTATAAATAAAAGTGATTTAGGGTTCCTAACACACAACAACACATATCATGAGAACATTTCAAAGTGAATTGAGAAACTCTTGCTCAATTATTTTCAATGACATGTGTGAATATTATTGAGTTTTCAAGAAGTTGGTAGTTTAGTTCAAACTGGTTCAATCGAGTATAATCAGTTTAATTTAATTTGACATGCTAAACTTTTATTTTATTTATTTTATCTATTTTATCTATTTTATCTATTTTATTTATTTTATATATTTTATCTATTTTATCTATTTTATCTATTTTATTTATTTTATCTATTTTATCTATTTTATATATTTTATCTATTTTATCTATTTTATATATTTTATCTATTTTATCTATTTTATCTATTTTATCTATTTTATCTATTTTATCTATTTTATTATATTTTATTTTTAAATTAAATTATTACTCATTTTTCAATATTTTTTGTAGATATCAAGTCAGCATACCTAAGTATGTATACTAGTTCTGTACAAAATACATGCATATTGATGTATACAATTTTTGTAAATATCAAGTCGGCATACCTAAGTATGTATACTAATTATGTATAAAATACACATGCATATTGATGTATACTATTTTTGTAGATATCAAGTCGGCAAACTAAGTATATATATTGTTTATATATTGTTTTTGTAAATGATCACCATCATAACCACACAGTGACAACGTATTATATCACAAACACATGAAGTATTTGTATGAATAAGTTTATATACGAAATCCAAGCATATTGTATGGTGATTAAAGAAGAAACTCGAAAACAAAAAAAAATAGAATAAAAATGCTTACTCATTCGATTAAGGAATCCAAGATAATCGATGAACGTACCTCAAATCAATAATAAATTAAAACTTATACCTTGAATTAATTTTAGTTGAATCGGCATCAAGAGATAATGACGAAATGAGGAGGAATTCGGCTATGTTAATGTTAGAGATGCGTCAAGTCGAGAGAGAGAATGTATATTTTAGGATAATATTTATATTTTTAAATTTTAAAACATAAAATAAACAATATATATATATATATATATATATATATATATATTAAAAAAATACTCATTAATTTTATTTACTATCAAAATATTTTCAACAAAATTAATGTGCATGTATCAAGGTACAAATGAAAAACAAATACCTTACAATTATTTATTATTATATTAATTAAACTATAAATATATAAGCAATAAAAAAAATATGTTTAGGCTTTAAAAAATATCAAATAGGTATAAAATTAACAAACTTCATATAATAATATATAAATGAAAATATGATTTGTCTTCTAGCCACTCGCCTAAAAGTTATAAAATACAATTAATATTAAAAAAATCTATAAAAATTTATATTTTGTGGTTATAAATTTTTAAGAATTCATTTTGATTTTTACGAAGATAATATGAAATAATTTTAAACGCACAACATTTCAAATTATTTGATTGCATTAAAAATTTTTAAAATTAAAAAAATTACTTAAAGTGAGAAGATAATTAAAAAAATAATATTTATTATTTTATTAAAAACTTAATGTTAAAAGCTAATTGTAAAAATATTACTCAATTGTTTAATTTATATAAATTTTAGTAGGATTAAACATCAATATATTTATTTATAATTATTATTTTATTTTTTTTTACTTTATTGAAAAAAATTATATTTTATTATATTTCAAGATTTTCAAATTCTGTATTATTTATTTTTTAAAAAGTTTTCTATAATCATAAAATTTTTTTAAAACATATAATAATATTAATATTTACTAGTTTATTCGTCAATTCAGATATTTTTGAAAATATTTTATATTTTATCACTCAATGAATTAATTTACATTTAAATTAGTAGAAATTTTAATGTATGTTAATTTAATTTTTAAATTAACGAAAAAATTATTATACTTATTGAATTAATTATTTAATGTTACTTTAATTTAAATTATTTAGTTTCTTAATTAAAAAGTTGAGAAAAATTTTGTATAATTTTTTTAAAAATTAATACATCGTACAAATAGTTATTTTAGTACTTATTAATATATATATTTTTTTGTATTTTTATATATTTTAAATTAATTATTTATAATATTATTATTTTTTTGATTTTACGAGAAGAATGTGTGTTTCAAGGATTCCTCATCTATAGACAAATAACATAAATTTAATAAACAAAATTAAATAAAATATTAAAATAAATAATAATTAAATATAATTATATAATTAAATATTGGCTAGGGAAATATCGTCGCTAAATCCGTAGCTAAATTATGGATTTTATAAGCTAGAGGAAAATTCATCGCTCTATTACGGATGTTATTAGCTCGAGAAAATCCATTGCTAAGTCCGTCATCAAATTACAAATTTTATAAGATAAAGAAATTTCATCCCTAAATCCGTCGCAAAATTAAGGATTTTAAATTATACGAAAATTTCGTCACTAAATTCATCACTAATTTATGGATTTTATTAGCTTGGTATATTCGCTCACTAAATTTGTAGCTAAAATATTGATTTTATTAGCTAGGGAAAATCTGTCGCTAAATCTGTAGCTAAAATACGGATTTTATTAGCTAGTAAAAATACATTGCTAAATCCATAGCTAAATTACTAATTTTATTAGTAAGAGAAAATGTATCACTAAATACATCGCTAAACCCGTGACTAATTCAAAAATTTTATTAGCAAGGGAAAGTCAATCGCTAAATCTGTCGCTAAATCATGGATTTTATTAGCGGAGGAAAATCTATCACTAAATCAATGATTTTTTTAGCAATGGAAAATCCATCACTAAATCCATCATTAAATGAAAAATTTTATTAGCAAGGAAAATTTCGTTGCTAAATCCACTGCTATAAATTAGCTAGAAAAAATCTGTCGCTAAATTTGTTAAGAATTTCAGGCTTTTATTAGTGAGAGATATTTTGTCACAATATCCATCGCTAAAATCCCGACTTTTCTTTAAGAAAAATTACGAAAATTTTCCGTAGCTAATCAGTCGCTAGATTCATTGCTAAAATCCTTGCTTTTCTTGAATTGAAGTTACGAAAATTTTTCGTTGCTAATCTATCGCTAAAATCCATACAATTCATGAACAGAAGTTCCGAAAATTTTTCGTCGCTAAATCCGCCTCTAAAATCCTCACTTTTTTTAGTAGAATTTTCGAAAATTTTTCCCCCGCTAATCCGGCACTAATCCGTTGCTATTATTTTTTATTTTAAAAAATCATCAAATCCTTGCTATTCTCTAGCTAATTCCTTAAAAATTAGACAGAGATTGATCCCTAGCTAAATCGATAATTTCTTGTCGTGAAATAAAGTTTGAATTCAAATCAACTCAGGGTCAGTTTGGTAGTAATTTTCAAAAGTGTTTATAGGGCTAAATATAATTTTAAGTGTTTTTAGGACAAAAAAAATTTTATTAGTAATATTTTAAATAACTCTTTGGAAATCCTAAAAAAAACTTGAAGTACTCTTGTAATAACTACACTAACGTATTTATTTTTTAAATCATCAAAATTATTTTGATGTAATTAAAACATCTATGTATTAATCTTTAAATATAAGTTTATTTTCTTTTAAATTTTATGAAAATTTTAAAATTTTTTTATAATTCAAACATTTTAAATCTTTTAGCAAATATTTTTTTAAAAGATTCATATAATCATAAAATTTTATTTTTATTTTAAATAATATAAATATTTACTTGTTTATTCATTAATTCAGGTATTTTTATAATTTTTTTTATTTAATCATACTATTAAATATTTTAGCTTTTTATTTGTATTAATTTTTATGTATGTTCATTTATTAACTAGAATAGCTTTAAAATGATTAGTTATATAATTAATTATTTAATGTTTATTTAATACAAATATTTAAATAACATAATTAAATTTTTTGGAAAAATATTTTGTATAATTTTTAAAAAAATTTATAATCATAAAAAATAGTTATTTTAGTCTTTATTAATATAAATTTTTATTTGTATTTAAATATTTTTGAAATTATTTATTTATAATATCTTATTTTTATAATTATATGAGAAGTATGTGTCTTTCAAGGTTTGCTAATCCACAGATCATGGCATATATTTAATATAAAAAATTACACAAAATATTAAAACAAATAATATAAAAAAAATTAAATCATTAAAGATTAGTAATGAAAATTATTCCTAGCCTAAATAGCTAGAGAAATATTCATAGCTAAACTCATATATTTTGTGAAAAATATCATTATAGGAATAATCACTGGCAATTAAATAAAAAATCATAAAAAAAATTTCAGATTATTATTTAACGAGGGAATTTGTATCCAACTAATTAGCTAGGGGAAATTGATCTATTAAGTCATTGCTAAAATGCCCACCAATCTTTGTGTTAAAATTTAGGATAATATTAGTTAGGGACATTTTTAAATCTAAAATTTCCAACTCTAATCCATCACAAATTCACTGAAAATTTGTAATTTAATGTAAAATCAAACATCTCTTGCTATTCTCTAGGTAATCCCTCGCTAATTAGTTAGGGATTATTTCTCTAGATAAATTTCCATAGCTAAACAAATATTTTATTATAGTGAAATAGACATATTGATAGATAGATAGATAGACAAAATATAAATATATAGAGACAGATAGATAGATAAACAGATAGATAGATAGATAGATAGATAAATATATAAATAAATAGATAGAAAAACAAATAGATAGATAGATAGATAAACATATAGATAGACTAATACATAGACTAATAGATAGATAAATAAATAAATAGATAGATAGATGGATAGATAAACATATAGATAGACTAATACATAGACTAATAGATAGATAGATAAATAAATAAATAAATAGATAGATATATAGATAGTAAGTTAGATATATAGATAGATAGATGAATAGACGGATAGGTAGAAAGATAGATTGGAAGAAAGAAAGAAAGAAATAAAAATAGATAGATACAGGGATAAATAGAAACAAGATAGACAAATAGATAGATAAATAATAGAAAAAAGATTTATAGATATATAGACAGAGAGATAGACAGGTAGATACACATTCAGATAGACACACATATAGAAAGACCCACTGATAGATAGACACACAAATAGATAAAAAAATAGACAAATAAATAGATAAATAGACATTAAGACAAACACAAAAACAAACAGAAAGATAGTTAGTCGGGCAGATAGTCAGAGAGGTAGGTTGACAAATAGACAGACAAATAGATAAATACACAAACAAACAAATAGTTAAATAGACAAAAAGATAGATAGATAGATAGAAAGACAGATTGATAGACAAATATATTGATAAATTGATAGCCAGATATATATAGAAATATATAAGAAGATAGAAAAATAGATAGATTAAGAGATAGATAGACAAATAAATAGACAGATAAATAGATATATAGATTGAAAGAAAGAGAGAAAGATGGATAAATAGATATAAAGATAGATAGACAGATAGATAGACAAACAGATAGATAGACAGACAGATAGAAAGATAGAAAGACAGATAGATATTAAAATAGACAAATAGACAAACAGAAAAATAGATAGATAGATATATAGATAGACAAACAAACAAATAAATATATAGACAGACATATAAATAGATACATAGATAGAAAGATAGATAGAGAGTCAGGGAGGTAGAAAGTCAATCAGGTAGGTAGACAAATAGATAGATAAATAGACAGATAGAAAAATAAATAGACAGACAAATAGATAGACAAATAGAAAAATAGACATATAGATAGTTTGATAGATAGATTACTACACAAATTGATATACTGATAGATAGACAGATTGATACACAGATTGATACACAGATTGATACACAGATTGATAGATGATAAAAATATACATAGATATATATATATATATATATATATATATATATATATATATGTGTGTGTGTGTGTGTGTGTGTGTGTGTGTGTGTGTAGTTAGATAGATTTAAATAGATAGATAGACATATAAATATATATATATATATATATATATATAGATAAATAGAAATATTGATAGACAGATTGATATATAGATTGAAATATAGATTGATAGAGAAATTGAAAAATAAACATATAGATATACAACAGATAGACAAACAGATAGATAGATAGAAAGATAGACGGATAGATAGATGGAGAGATTTTTAGACTTCAGGCAGGTAAACAATTAGGCAGGTAGGCAGACAAAAAGAGAGACAAACTAATAGACAGATAGATACACAAATAGGAAGACATTAAGATAAACAAATAGATATTTAGATAGATAGATATATAAATAGTTTGATAGACATATTAATTGACAGATTAATAGACTAATAGATAGACTAATTGATAGGCAAATTGTTAGATAGATTGATAGACAGATAGATAGAAAAATAGATAGATAGATAGATAGATCAAAAGAATGATATATAGACATATAGATAGACATATAGACCGATCGATCGATAGATTATTAGAGAAATAGATATATAACCAGATAGATCGATAGATTATTAGAGAAATAGATATTTAGATAGCTAGATAAATAGATAGATAGACAAACATACAGATAAAAAGATTGATATATAGATAGAAATATTGTTAGAAAGATTAATTGATTTATAGATAGAATGATAGATATACATATAGATAGACATATAGATTGATAGATTATTAGAGAAATAGATAGATAGATAAATAGATAGATAGATAGACAAAAGATAGATATCTAAATAGATATATAGATAAAGATATAGATAAAAAGATGGATAAAAGATAGATAGTTAGATAGAAAGATATATAGATAGTTATATAATTAGATAGATAGCCAGATATATAGATAGATAGACATATATATAGATAGATAGATAAAAAAACATACAGATAGATACATAGATTTATATACATATAGATAAACAAATAGTTTGAAGACATTCATACTGACACATAGACAGATAGATAGACATTCAGGTAGGTAGATAATTAGAGAGACAGGTAGACAAATAGATAGACAGATATATAGATAGATAGACAAACAAATAGATATATAGATAAACAGACTGATAGATAGATAGACAGATATATAGATGGATTGATAGACAGATATATAGACAAATAGATAGACAGATAGAGAGATATTAAAATAGATAGAAATATAGATAGATAGTTAGATTGATTGATTTATAAATAGATAGATATACATATAGATAGACAGAAAGACAGAAAGATAAATAGATAGATATTTAATCAAATAGATAAACATGTAGATAGATAGATAGAAAGAGAGACATGCAAACAAACAAATAGACGGATAGATAGATACAAAGACAGACAAATAAATAGACAAATGGACATATAGATAGTTAGATAGATAGATCGATGGATTGATAGATAAATAGATAAAAAAACATAAAGATAAATAGATAGAGAAATAGATAAGTAGATTAATAAACTGATAGATAAAGAGATACATAGACAAACAGACATACATAAAGATAGATAGATAGAGAGAGAGAGAGAGACAAATATAGTGATATTAAGATAGACAAAAAGATAGATAGATAGATAGATAGGTAGATAGATAGACAAATAGATAAATAGAAAGATAGAATAGTAGATAGATAAATAAATTGATACATAGATAGATAAATAAATTGGTACATAGATAGATAGATATATAGAAGTTAGATAGATAAACCGATAGATAGAGATATAGTTAATTAAATAGATTTACAGATAAATAGACAAATAAAAAGATAGATTGATAGGGAGAAGGATAGATAGATTGGTATATAGATTTATAGACAAAATGATTGATAGATAGATAGATTGATTGAAGATAGACAGATAGACAAATAAATAGATTGAGATATAGCCAGATTGGTTGACAGATTAATAAATATATAGATAAATAGAAATAGACATATAGATATACACTTTGATAGAAATATTGATAGATAGATAGACAGATAGATAAACAGATTGATAGTTAGATAAATAGATAGATACATAGACAAATAGATATATAGATGTATTGATACACACAATGATAGAAAGATTTATTAATAGATTGAAATATTGACTGATATTCATATTGATAAATAGATTGATAGAGAGATTTATAAACAATTAGAATGAAATATAGATAGATAGATAGATAATAGATAGATAGATAATAGATAGATAGATATATAGATAGATAGATAGAAAAATAAATTGATAGATAGAAAGATAGACAGACATTATGATAGGTAGGTAGATAGATAGATATACAAATAGATATACAAATATATAGATAATCAATAGATAGATAGATAGAGAGACAAATAGAAATTAGATCGATAGATAGATTTATAGATAAATTGATTGATAGATAGATTGATTGAGATTGATAAACTAAATAGATTCATATAATTATTGAAAGATTGATAAATATTCAATTTGATAGATAGATAGGTAGATAGACTAATAGATAGATAGATAGATTGATTAATTAAATGATAGACAGATTGATATATAGATTTATAAACATATTGATAGATAAATGTATAGACATGTTTATTGATTGATTAATTGATGGATTGATAGATAGATTGATAAAAAGATTAATAGATAGATTGATAGACAGATTAATAGATAGATTGATAAAAAAATAGATAGACAGATAGATAGATAGATAGATAGATAAATAGACATATAGATAAACATATCGATAGATAGATAGATAAATAGATAGATTAATAGATTGATAGATGGATTCATAGACAAATTGATAGATATATTTATAGACAGATTGATAGATAGATTAATATAAAGATTGATAAATAGAATGATAGATAGATAGATATGAAAAGAGATATATAGATAGACATATAGATATATAGACCAATAAACACATAGATAGACATAAAGATAGCTAGAAAGATAGATAGAATATTAGGTAGATATAAAGATAGATAGATATACAGATACAAAAGCATATAGATAGTCAGATAGATAGATAGATTGACATATAGATGGATACATAGATATACAAAAAATAAACAGATAGATTGATTAATAAATAGACAGATAGATAGATAAACACACCGATAGATAGATAGATAGATAAATATATAGATTTACATTTAAATATATAGATTAACACATTTATAGATAGATAGATAAAAAGTTTAATAGATTGATAAAGAGAAAATAGACAAATACATTGACAAATAGATAGACATATAGAAAAACAAACAAATAGTTAGATAGTTAGATAGATAGACACTTAGACAGAAAGATAAATAGATAGATAGATATATAGACAGATAAATAGATAGATAGACTAATAAATAGCAGTTTGATAGACATATGGATAGATAGACAGACAGACAGACACATAGTCAATCATACAAATAGATAGTCATACAGATAAATAGTCAATCAGATGGATAGAATAATAGAAAGATAGGTAGACTCAGTGACAAATAGATAGATAGATAGATAGACAAACATATAGATAAATAGATAGATAGACACAAAGATAGACAAATAGTTAGAGAGATAGATAGATAGACTAACAAAAATATAGATAAAAAATTAGATAGATAGATAGACAGATAGATAAATAGAAAATAAGAGATATAGATATATAGATAGATAGACAAATAGATAGACCGAATGATAGAAAAATAAATAGATCGATAGACATACATATAGATAGATAAATACATAGATAGATAGAATGATAGTTAGACAAATAGAAATAAAATTAGATAAATAGATAGATAAATTGATATATACATAGATAGACATACATACAGATAGATAGATAGATAGATAGACGGAGTGATAGATAGATAGATAGAGAGATAGATAGATACATAGATAGATATACAGATAATAAGATTAATAGATAGAAAAATAGATAAATAGATAAATAGATAAATAAATTTATATATAAATAGATAGACAAATAGATAGATAGAAAGATACAAAAATAGAAAGATAGATAGGTTGACATATTGAATAATTGATTGATAGATATATTGATAAATAAATTGATAGAATGATTGAAAGACAATTTTGATAAATAGATTTATAGAAATATTGATATATAGATTCAGAAATAAATTGATACATTGATTGATAGACAAATTGATAAAGAAATTAATAGATTGGTTGATACAAAAATAGATAGACAAAAAAAACATTTTGATAGATATTTGGATAGACTTTTTGATAGACAGATTGATAGATAGATTGGTAGACTAATTGATAAAAAAATAAATACACTTATAGATAGATAGATAGATAGATAGATAGACATATCAATAGACACGAATCTCCCCTAGCTTATTACGTCGAGACAAAATTCATCACTAACTAGTTATCTAAAATTTTTATTTTTAATATTTTATATTTTATTATAATTGATTATTCTTTAAATTTTATTTTTCACATAATATATCCATTTAGCTAGTGAATTTTCTTTATGTATTTGAGCTGGAGATAATTTTAATCACTGATCTTTAATGATTTAACGTTTTTTAATATTTTATTTAATTTTGGATATTATACGTACGTATGCCATTGTCTATAGATCAATGATCCTTGTAAGACACATTCTCCTCGTATAATTATAAAAATAATTATTAAAAATAAATAATTTAAAAAATATATAAATATAAAAAAAATTAATATTAATAAATACGATAATAACTATTAATAAAGACTATAATAACATTAAATAATTGATTCTATAATTATAAAAAATTTTAAAGATATTTTAAAAAATAAATGAACATACATTAAAATTTTTACAAATAAAAAGATTTATTAATTCATTGTATGATAGAATATAATATATTTACAAAAATAGCATAATTAATGAAAAAAATAGTAAATATTAATATTATTTTAAGTTTAAAAAATAGTTGTATGCCTAAAAATTTTTTTTAAAAAATAATTACTAAAAAATTTGACATTTTTGAATTATAAAAAAATTTATAATTTTTCATAATATTTAAATGATAATAAATTGATATATTTAAAGATAAATACAGAGATGTTTGTTCCTACTAAAATTTATAAGAACTAAGTAATTGAGTTAAATTTATACTATTATCTTTTAATATTTCATCTTTAATAAATTTAATACATATAAATTTTTCTTAATTATCACCTCACTTTAAGAAATTTTGGAATTTTATAAATTATAAATTTTATGGCTTTAAAATTATTTCATATTATCTTAATAAATAGTAATATGAATTCTTAAAAATTTATAAACTTAAAATATATATATATTACATTTTTTAACATAAATATTATTTATAATTTGTAGGAAAGTATCTTGAAGACCAATACTCTTTTCATGTGTGCCTTGCTATATTAAGTTTATAAATTTTGTATCCATTTGAGTTTTTTTTTTCTATTTGGAAGGCTAAACATTATTTTTTGAAATTGTTTATATATTTATTGTTTAATAAATTTGATAATTAAAAATTGAAAGGTGTTTGTTTTTCATGTGTGTCTTGCTTCACGCAGATTAATTTGTTAAAAATATTTTATTGAGTAAAAAAAATAGATGTGTCTTAATGTTTTATATATATTTATTGTATATTAGATGTTTTAATAATTTAAAATTAAAACATTAATGGAATTTTAAAACCTAATAAAACTTAATAAACTTAATACATAGAGATTGCAACTAGTCTTTAACATAATAAACTCTAATAAATTATAAATGTTCCAGAGAGAATCAGAATCACGCCAAAGCTCGCGAGTTGATGAATCAAGAAGTAGCAGGCATGGGGGTTACTAGTTGACCCGCTTGCCTGGCCTAGATGCCTCATCCTCTAGATTCCTAGGGGCATTTTGGTTTTTCCTACCAATGCATAAAAGACAGGGAGGACTTGACCTTATGTTTATTATCTTGTGCATGATTTTGCTCACAAATGTTTCTCTTCATGCCAACTACCAGCACACCAGTGCCCATGTTTTGCTAACTGAACTGACGTCCGGACCAGTTCACTATTTAATATTTAATGTTGTCACCATTTCTGACATGCGTCGAAGGAATCTGATGATCACTTGTGCTTCTTCTTCAACAATCGATCATTTGGATTCCATGATGATTTTGGAACAATGCTTTGGTGCACCAAATGTAGAGATTTGTTTAGAGCCTAGCACGCGAGGCGATCGATGTGCTACTATGAGGATGAAACATGGTTTCAGTACTGTGACTTTGGAGAAAGGGAAATATCGATATGCCACAGAAGAAATAGAAGTCTTTGTCAGAGGTTTTGCTTTTTATTTATTTATGAAATTAGTGATCTTTGATTTTTAATATAAATTGCTTGTTTAGTGATCCTTGTTGTGGCTAATGTGTAGTTTAGGAATTAATTTGACAATTACGGATGAATGTGCTGGGATTTTGTTTTAATTCTTCTGCCTCTGTCTTTTTATGTTGGTTACAAATAATGGCTATCTACCAAATCACTTCTTAATCAACATATAGATTCATGGAATCTGAATATATGTCTATATCCAAATATGTTCATAATCTTTAATTATAATCACATTTCTTGAATTTTTTTGTGTTCTATTAACTTATTATGTTGTGCCAAACATAACACAAAAGGGTCCCCAAGCAATGTCATGCCAGCACGGTAACATTGTAGATCAGCCCAACATGACCTAACAAAATGCCATTCCTAACCTAGGGGTGTTGGGTGATGCATGCTTTGGTAAGCACGCAGTAACAAGGCACTTCCATTTACACTAGCCACTACATTGCCCAGTTATATGGCCCAGCCTACTACCAACAAGTATGGCCCAATCATTTTTTAGAGCTAATTTTTTTAGAAAATCAATTGTGCCTATGCCACTTGTTGTTCTAAAATACCAGGATTGCTGGCGATTCCGAGCACGGAATGAGGCAAGATGGGTGTAGGCCCAATATGATGCAAGTTGTGCCCGAGCTGCCCAATCAACTTTTTACATCTAAAATAACTCAACTAAGAAATATTGTGAATGCATATGTTTAATATATATTTTTAGATTGTAATCATCAATTATTTCAATCTTAATCTCCTCTTGAGGAGTATCACATCTTGTCCTTTGTGTGACACTCTCACATGAAGACTCCATCTCACTCATACCACTAGGAGCCTCAATAAATTCTAGGCCAGTAGAGGTACTATGAGATGTCTCACCACTTCCTCGAGATCAACTAAGATTATAGTATTAGGTTCAAGAACATATTCATCACCACTCTAAGGAATAATAATGGAATTGATATATATCTTATCATTCCTTGTCTAAATATATGTTTTTATAAAATCAAGGCATTGAAAAAAATAATATCAAAGTACACAATTATATATGAAAGATCTTATCATTTGTAACCATAATAATTCTCATTGTCTATGATGCGTAATATCTATATAATATTTAAATACAAGAGTATCCAAAAAGAAAACAATTAATTACACATTTAACTATCATATATCTACTGTGAAAAATCATGAACAAAAAGAAATATACATAAAAATTTAGAGTGAAAGATGAAAAAAAATTTATCTAATAAGCATAAAATAATATGCGATATGAGTTAAAAAATCTAGTCAAAATATTAGAAATTAAAATAACTACTCCCCATTACCATATATAAATGTTAATATATAATTAAAATATCTTTGTCATTTGAATCAAATATTTATTTTTCTTCTGATATACCTCATTCTAGGTAGGAGTTTTTTTTATCAAAAAGTCTCTCTACTAGTATAAAGACCATTAACAAAATAAATATGCCTAAAAATTTTGAATGCAAGTTTGTAAAAATCTTTTTTCAAGATATATAAGCTAACATGGAATATTAATTGAAAACATCTCTCAAAAGATTATTATCACTACTCCCTATGAAAATTTAGAAATACTTTTATGTATTATAAATATTCTAAATATTTCAACCAAATATTTGTATTTCATCACACATACCTCATTTTACATAGGACTATCAGTACAAAATATCTAGTAAATTATTCAAAATTTTTCAAAAAAATTTTAAAAATATATAAAAAATTTAAAATAAAATACTATTTCTTAACATTTTAATAGTAAATCAAATTATATTTTCATAGTTTAATAAAAATTTATAAAAATTAACACAAATTGAGTTGTTTCTTATAAAAAATACATTCAAGACTATTTAGTAAAACTTTAAATAAAAATAATAAAATATTTAAAATAATAGTATATGATAAACCTTACAAATTTTCTAATTATTAAAATAAACCATATATAATTGATGCTTAACTAACTCACTAGTGACATATTAGAAATGAAGTTTTAGAATTTTTTCTAACATACATAATAATCAATACAATTAAATCTCTCATGTATTTTTTTTTCAGAATTTTTAGATTATACAATAATAAATGTTCAATTTGAGAATGTGTAATAAATGAGTTAATAATAACCAACTGCCTAGAAGAGCTTCTGAGACTAAATAAGATTATATGGAATGTATCTTGCTTAATTTCGCTGAAAGTTATATGCATAATCTACGAATCATGCACATAAAAATCAAAATGAGAAAACATACATTATTATTTTGTTGTTTAATAAAATAACTAACTAAAAAAATTATAATAATACTAAAATATTAAAATAATATGTATCAAAAAAAAGCGACCAAACAGTAAATTACTGATTGTACAATTACATTTTAGTCAAGATAATATCAAATGATTCAGATTAAAAAAAATAAAACTAATTACTTATGATATGAATGTTAACATGTATATTTCTGATACAAAAATTTAGATTAAGAAAGAAAATTAAAAATAATAGAAATATTCATATAATAAGTATCCCAATTAAATCTAGTAGCAAATATGAAAAAAAATATCTAAGATACTTATCATGAGTATGCATAACAAGGCCATAGATGTATACATAAAAAAATCTATTTGAATAAATATGAAAGTCTAATGCACATACACTGAACCAAAACATATCCTTCATAACTCATAATATAATGCCCAAGATATTACGAATGTGATGCAACAACATATATCCTATATGGAGTCATATTTAGTGGCATTAATACGATATAAAGGATTTTGAGATCCCACTGAGAAACCTCGCATGAGAGGCTAGAAAAAATTCACCATCTAATTATGAGGATGATTTCGTATAAGAATTATTTCTGAACATTTTTGATTTTTTTCTATGTCTAGCAAAAAATGATGAGATTTTTTTTGAGGTTTCAATTTTTTTTATTTTGTTTTTGTTCATTACTTTGCTGATTAACCTAATAATGAATCGTTGCAGGACATCTGATGTGAGATGCACGAAAAAATTCAGATTCAAAGCCTTCAGACATTATCATGGTCCTTCCTATGCATTCATCCCATCTTTCCCAATTTAAGCTGGATCAAATGGAGGCCAAGCTTCTATTATCTTCATTATTCCAGAAATATTTTTTTGCACTCTCTTTCTCTCTAAACATCATTGTTGGACATCTTATAGATATTTATTGAAGTTGTATACTTATCAACTTAGATTTATGTTTGTTCATGTCTATAATAACTATTTTTATATATCTGTGAATATCTTTGTGTATACCCGAATATTTTGGGTAGAGTTTTAGCATATAATAGGTATGTAAAAATCTTGGCTGGTCCTCCTAGTGCTGGGAACAGCACCTTAGCTTCTGAAGCTGTGAGATGAACGAACAAATTCTAGTCCCACACAAATGCAGGTTTGTTCTTGACACTCTTATTTCGTGCAGATCTACGTCCTCCTGTGTATTGCATTTTTTTTCTCATTTTTTTTCTTTGTTTCTTTCAGGTTTTCTTACTTCAATGGATTCTTGTATGAACCTACAGGTTTGCAAAAAATTCAATACCACACATCTAGTTGTCATTTTAACTTCTATTTCTCTTTTATTTGATACTTTCTAACTTTTTTATAATTAATCATGTACTCATGCGTGAAGCTGGGCAACACAAAAGAATATATTGATGGGCAATTCACTGGAAATCTTGGAGTAATCTTGATTCAGTTAATTTAAAAATAAGCTCATGATTATCTCGTTGTGTGAAATTTCTAGCAAATAACAATTGGTGTTGCATGCACTAGTTTATCTATTTATCAGTGGTATGGTGTTGTGTTTTTGATTGGTTTGTAAAAGTGCTATGTTATTCTCCATGCGCGGGTGTACCATTGTTCTCTATCTACTTGGAGTACTAGAGGACAAAGAAGTAGAAGATGTTGACCATGCCTGAAAGACATATATGTGTGTTTTTTAAGCCCAAGATTATTTTCTTCTTTGTCTTTGATGATATGTGTATTTGCATGAAAGTATATGTGTATATATTTATTATTAGACATGTATATATTTTCATACATACACACCCATTTACACACACACACACACACATGTTTGAATATATAATTGCTCGGGCTGGTATGGTCATCATCGTGCATTACTTACCGATGCAGGTCATAAAAGCCATGCATATTATACATTTCCCAAATTTGTGGCATGAAGATATTTCTGGTCCAAGCCAGCCAGGCAAACAGAGGTTGGTCTTAAATCTCTTAGTAATTATGTAGATATGCAATTATCACATGGTAAAATGCATATGAATGAGGTAATAAGTTTTATTGCTGTAGGTTCTGTAATGATTAGTTCTAATTGTACTAGATTTTAGGATGATGATGTTGATGATGCTTGTGTAGTGATATGTAATTTTATTAGATTTCACAAAACTATATTCAATTGGAAGGAAATATGTAACATAGCCCAAATTTTATAGGCCATGAGTGCCAGGAGGAATATCGGGTCCTATTTTGGGAGAAGCAGCTCGTTGCCTCATCAAAAATTCGCTCAATTTGAAAACGAGTGGTTGGTAGGGAAGTTCAACAGTCGAGCATCATTTCCCACCAAACTTTTATTATCAGCGGTAGCAATGGCAGCAACAGCGGGGGTGACATCAGTAATAGTAGTGGCAATGGCGGCAGCGGCGGCGACATCAGTTATAGTAGTGGCAATGGCGGCAGCGGCGGCAATGGAGGCAGTGATGGTAGAGAAGATAGTGGTGGTATTGGTGACAATGACGTCAGTGGTGGCACTAGTGGCAGCAATGACAGCGAAGATAGTGACTGTGGCAATAGTGGTAGCAGCGACAGTGGCAGGGGTAGGAGTGGCAGTGGTAGTTGCAGCAACGGTAGGAGTGGCAGTGGCAACGGCAACAACATCACCAAAAACAGCAGCGACAACCTCAATAGCACAGAAGTGGTAGCAATGGCAGCGGTAGTAGTGGAAATAGAGGCAGCGACGGTAGTGGTGGTAGCGGCGGCAATAGTGGCAGTGGCGGTAGCAACGGCAGCAGTAGACACGGTGGCAGTGGTGGTAGTGGTGGCAGTGGTGGAAGTAGTGGAGGCAGTAGTGGTGGCAGCAGCGAAGGCAGCAATGGTGGCCGTAGCGGTGGCAGCCGTGGCGGTAGAAGAGGCGACAGTAGCGGCGGTAGTAGTAGTGGCAGCAATAGCAGCAGTGGCGATAGTTGTGGCATTAGCGGATGTAGTGGCGACAATAGCGGCAGCTGTGGCAGTTGTGGCAATAGTAGTGGCGGTAGCAATAGTAGTGGCGACAGTAGTTGCAGCAATAGTAGTGGCGATAGCAGTGGCAATAGTGGTGACAGCATCGGTAGTAGTGGCGACAATAGTGGCAGCAGTGGCGATAGCAGAAATAGCTGTGGCAAAAGCAGCGGTAGCAGTGGCGACAGTAGCGGTAGCAGTGGCAACAGCAGCGGCAGTAGTGGCGATAGTAGTGACAACAGCATCAGTAGTAGTAGTAGTAATGGTGGCAGTGGCAGTAGCAGTGATAGCAATGGCAATAGTAGTAGTAGTAGAGGCAGAGGCAGTAGCGACAGGAGTGGCAGTGGCAACAGCAGCAACATTAACAACAATAAATACTGAGTATATACATACGTATATACTCAGTATATATGTACATATAATACTATATCTTATGTGTACATATACTGAAGTAATATATGTACGAGTGAAATGCTAGTATATATGTACATATATACTATAGTATTATATATTTTTCAAACCATAACTTTTTTTTATTTATTTTGATTTGATTGAGTGGTTTAATTTTTTTACAGATATAGTACCGCATTGTTCTACATACGAAGCTTGTATAAATGTAGGTATTTTTGACTAATGCCGCACCATGATTCAGACAGCTTTATCACAGCAGAAAGATGGTGATTAGAGGAGCAGAGGGAGAGAAAACAATGTCAATGCATGGATAGATTATATTTTATGCACTGTTGGTAGACACATTGATGAATAAAATGTAATAAATTGTGTTATTATTTTGTTTTAATTGTGTAAAATATTGTATTAGAATAAGTTATTAAAAGATGTTTTTTTGTTAATTATAAATTATCATTTATAGTTTCTACTTTTATTCAATTTAATTTAAAAATATTAAATATTTAATTAAAATTTATTAAAAAATATATAAATTATGAACATAGTTTGGAAATTAAAAGAGATAAAGATTTTCCCTTGCTAATTTAGCAAAGGATTTCCCTAGCTAATTGAGCTAGGGAAATCTTTATTTTAGCAAGGAATTTTTTCAATTGCTAAATTTATTTTACAAGGGACTATATCCGTCTCTAATTTTTAGCGATGATCACTTTAGATTGGGAAAGCTTCCATCGTTATATCCATTTAGCGATGGAAACTCTCATTTAGCTTGCTAATTTAGCTAGAAAAATTATTTTTTTTGGCTATGGATTTTTCAGTCGCAAAATTATTAGATAGGAACACTTTCCTTCGCTAAATTTTAGTGACGAACACTGTATTTTTAAAATTTTTCCGATATTAATCCATCACTATATCCCATTTAGTGAAAGAAAATGCCCATTTAGCTAGGGAATTATCCCTAGCTATAAAAGATATTTCATGTAGTGTTTGTATATCAGTCTAACTATCTATCTATCTTATATCTATGTATCTAACAATCTATCTACGTATATATGTATGTGTTTATCTACCAATTTGTTTATTAGACTATATTTCTATATGTCTATATGTCAATCTATCAATATGTCAATGTGTTTATTTGTCTACATGTTTATCTATCTATCAATCTATCTAGAGGTGTCAAACGGGATGAGCAGGGCTAGCCCAGCCCATTTTAGCCGGCCCGGCCATGTTGCCGTGTCGTGCATGGCCCGTCACGGTTTTATGGAGGTCAGCACAACATGGGCCCATGGCACGAATTGGGTAGGTTCGGCCTGGTCAAGCCAAAACCCTAAAATTAAAAAAATTAGGGTTTCACCGGTACTAAAGCGCACTGCCACAATGCTGTGCCACGCGATTCTTCTTTACTTTTGGGGTTTAGCGAGACTCGCCCGTTAGGCTCAACTTCTGTTTCTGAGGCAGTTTCTCAGCTCGTGCCAAGGTACCGTGCCCACAGACCATGGTACCATGCCGGGCCAGGCATGAGATGAGGCCCGATTTGCCTAGGCACGACATGGCATGATTGGTGCCATGGGTAATATGGCACGGGCATGGTAAATTTTCATGTTGGGCTAGCCCAGGCACGACCGAATCATGTCGTGCCTAATTCCGGGCCAGCCCAGGCACTGCCAAATCATGTCGTGCCTTGTGCTGGCCAGGTCCAGCCCGGTCCAGTTGACTCATCTAAATCTATCATTCTATTTGTGTAACTATCATTCTAACTTTATATCTATCTGTATATCAATTTATCTGACTATCTTTCAATATATCTATTTGAGTATATGTCTATATTTCTATGTCTCTAAATGTATATCTATCTATGCATATCGTCTATCTGCTAATCTATCTATCTATATATCTGTCTGTCTATCTATCTATCTGTATATCTACATGTCCATCAATGTGTCTATTTGTCTATATGGTTTTCTGTCTGTCTGTCTATCTATTTGTCTTTTGTCTGTGTGTCTGTCTATTTGTCTATCTATTTATCTATTTATCTATCTATCTGTTTGTCTATCTATCAATCTTTCGTTATATATATCTAAATATTTATCTATATATATGTCTAACTATTTATCTATCTATCTTTCTATTTATATATCTATCTATCTATCTATGTATCTATTTGTCTAATTATCTATCTATCTGTCTATCTATCTATCTATTTGTCTTTTTGTCTATCTGTCTATTTGACTCTATGTCTATCTATCTACATGCATTTTGTCTATTTATCTATTTTTTATATGTCTATCTGTCTATCTTTCTATCTTTCAATCTGTCTTGTATCTATTTGTCTATCTATTTATATATCTATCTATCAGTTTGTCTATCTATTTATATATGTATCTGTCTATCTATCTATCTATTTATCTATCTATATGTGTATCTATCTTCTATGTATATATATATATATATATATATATATATATGTATCTTTCTATCAATATGTTTGTCTATCTATCTATTCAACTATCTTTCTAAGTCTCTATTTGTGTATATTTGTATATGTGTATATGCGTATCTCTTTAAATGACAATCTGTCTTTTTTTGTCTATTTGTCGATTTATCTTTTGTCTGTATGGCTATCATTCTATATGTCTGTTTATATATTTATCTATATATCTATCGATCTTTTTATCTATCTATCTATATATCTATCTATCTTTCTATATATCTATCTATATATCTATCTATATATCTATCACTCTATCTTTATATTAGTCTATCTATCTATCTATGTATTTTTCTATCTATCTATCTGTCTATCTGTCTATTTTTATTTTTATTTATATGTCTATCTATCTATTTATCTATCAATCTATATATCTATTAATCTTTATATCATTCTGTATATATGTCAATATGACTATCTAGATATCTTTCTATTTGTACTATGTCTATATGTCTAAGTGTCTATCTTTCAATTTTTCTTGTGTCTATCTAACTATCTATCTATATATCTGTCTGTCTATATGTCTATATGTCTATCTATCTATCTTAATATCTGGCTATCTACCTATCTGTCTATTTGTGTATAAGTCTATCTATCTATAAATATGTTTATATATATGTCTTTCTATCTTTCTATCTTCTTTCTATATGTCTATCTATCCATCTATCTATCATTCTATCTTTCTTTCTTTCTATCTGTCTATTTTTCTATCTGTCTATCTATTTATCTATTTATGATCTGTCTATCTGTCTATCTGTCTATCTATCTATCTATTTATCTATCTATCTATTTAACTATCTGTCTGTCTGTCTATCTATATATCTTTTTATGTATCTTCTATTTATCTATCGATATATCAATCAATCAATCTATATATATGTGTGTGTGTGTGTGTGTGTGCGTTTCTATCTATATGTCTTTTGCCTATTTGTCTTTCAGTCTATATTTCTATATGTCTATTTGTCAATCTGTCATTCTGTCAATATGTCTATCTTTATATGTATATGTCTATTTATCTATCTTTCTTTCTTTCTTTTTATATGTCCATTTCTCTATCTATCTATCAGACTATCTATCTATCTATTTATTTGTGTTTATGTCTATGTTTCTATCTCTCTAAAAGTCTATCCACACACGTATTTCCTCTATCTACTTATCTAACTATCTTTCTTTCTATCTATCTCTCTGTCTATCTACCTGTATATCTATCTCTCTGTCGGTGTGTCTGTAAGTCTATCTATCTTTCTGTCTATATGTTTGTCTATATGTCTTTTGTCTGTCTATTTTTCAATATCTCTGTTTGTCTATATGTCTGTTTGTGTATCTATCTTTCTATCTATCTATCTATCTATATATTTATCTATCTATCTGTTTTTCTGTCTGTCTAACTATCTATCTATCTATTTGTCAATCTGTTTATCTATCTATCTATTTGTCTATATATCTATATATCAATCTATCAATCTATAAATCTATCTATCTATCTATCTATATGTCTATATGTCTATCTGCCTATCTATCTATATATCTATATATCTATCTATCTACCTCTCTATTTGTATAAATGTATTTTTATCTTTCTGACTATCTATCTATCTATATGTCTATCTATCTATCTATGTGTCTATCTATATGTCTATCTATCTATTTGTTTGTCTATCAATCTGTATATCTATCTATCTATCTGTCTATCTGTCTATTTGTCTATTTCTATATTTCTCTATCTGACTATATATATATATATATATATATATATATATATATCAATCTATCTTTCTTCTATCTCTATGTCTATCTATTTATCTATATTTCGATCTTTATTTTGTATATTTCTTTATTTGTCTATCTGTATATCAGTCTATTAGTTTATCTGTCTATATGTCTATCTTTTTATCCGTCTATCTATCTATCTATTTTTCTATCTGTCTATTTTATCTATCAATCTTCTATCTATCTATTATATGTATCTTTCTTTCTTTCAATCTATCAATGTATCAATTTATATATCTATATATATTTCTAATTATCTTTCTATCTCTCTATTTGTTTATATTTCTATTTGTCTATCTCTCTAAATGACTATTTATCTTCTTGTCTATTTGTCTGTGTATCTATATTTTGTCTGTCTATATGTCTATCTATCTATCTATGTGTCTATCTATATATCTATTTATCAATCAATCTACTAATCTATATATATATATATATATATATATATATATATATATATATATCTATTTATATTTCTATCTATCACTCAATCTTTCTATCGGTCTATCTGTCTATCTATCTATATATCTTACTAACTAACTATCTTTCTATCTATATATTTTTCTATTTGCCTATTTATATATTTATCATTAGTCTATCTTTTTATCTATCTGTCTATCTATTTATCTATCTATCTATCTATATTTCTATCTGTCTATCAATCTTTTTATTTAGTTTTATTTTATTATTATTTACCCTCTCTTTCATCGAAGGAATACCATTTGTACAACTTGCTTGCTTGCTACCTGTATCCCCCTACACCCATTTTTATATTTAGTTACATCCTACCAAACTATTTATTCTTTTAGGCACATATTTAGCTAGTAATAAGTTTTACTTGACTCAGTTTTCCGTGCATTCTTTTTGTGGTCTTGAGGATGCTATGGAGGAAGCTTTGCGATCTCCTTAGCACCCTTCATGCTACTCCACAGCCTTTTCTCCTCATAGCCTCTATTTCTGCCACCCCATTGCCTCTTTTGCTATAACTTTCGTCGCTTTTCAGCTACTATTCTGCACGATAAAGATCATACGAAATATATCTATTATGCCCTACTCCTACCACTTTTTCTTCCCTTTCCCCACCCCCTTAACACAATGTCAATCGGTTTACAAGTGAGGCCAAAGAAAAGTAAAAAATAAGGAGTAAGAAAGAAAGTAGACAGCTTCGGGTGGTCCTGTCGTTGGGTGCTATCTTCATTAGCTTTGCCATCATTTGCCTTTATCATTAGCTTTTCCATCATTTGTCTTTATCATTGAGTGCTTTTTCTTCCCTTCCCCTTCTCCTTCATTTGTCTCGGTCTTCATTAGCTTTACTTTCATTGCAAGGAATCTATACAACCATAAGATGAGCCAATATTCTATTTTCTTGGCTCTTTTAAGTCTTGATCTTCTTCTTCAAAATTGGGGCCAGCCTCCTCATCTACTTAGCATTCTGAAGTAATCTAAGGGCTGACACAGCCTACCTTTCTATGAACAGATCCTAACTCAGGCCCTAAACAAAGTGTAAGACAGCTAAAAAACTGTTACAGCTTACAACAAAAAACAACACACAATAACTGACAAGGTTACAACAGCTGACCCACCACATGAAAGACCAACAACATATCATTTTATTCAATCCATTTACAGACATTGTAAACATCACACACTACTTTTAATTTACTGGATAAACTCCCAGCTTATGCTACTTACGGTTGGCAGTAAACTGTGCTAGCTTTCCTGAAATGAATGAGCAAACTTCATACATATCAATATCAATATTTAAATTACCTTCGCCTGACACCTTCATTCTGCTTGACTTTTTATGTCCGCCCCTCAGGACCAAGGGGGCTCTTTTCCTGCTCCAAGACTTTCACCTGAACTACTTATAAACACAAATCCAACAAATCAAGCATAATAATTATTTCTACTCTTCCCTCCAAGTGTTCTAAGTCTAAATTTTAATTTTTTTGAACTCTAAAATATGGAAATCCTATCTTATCTAATCTTATTAAGCCTTTATACTTTTCTTGAATATTATTACACTCAAATTCTTGTGAGCCCATTATTATCCTTCATCAGCTAATTTATCCGCTAACACATTAGCCTCCCAGAATATGTGTATAATTTGTTTTTTAATTCACACATTAATTTTTTTATATTACATATATCCTCTTCAAATTGCCACATTTTAATCTTATATGTTACTAGATTTACCAAGAGATTCGAATCTACCTGCACTTGAAGATCTTGGAGATTATTATCTTTGCATATTTGTAATCCCTTTTTTTAAGTCATAACCTCTGCTTGCAATGCTGAAGTGGCAGAGGCTTTCATTGTAAATGCTTTTAAAATTGTACCTTCATTATTTCTTATAACTCCTCCTCCTCTTGTAGCTCCCATCTTTCTCTTAAAGCTACCATCCGTGTTTAGCACTAAACCATTTTATGGGGGCTTTTCCCATCTAATAATTTTTATCCCTAGAATCTTCATTATTCTTGTTGAGAGGCCCCATTCTTTCTTTTATTCTCATCCATTCCAAGACTGCTCAACTTAATAGGGCTATAAGCCGAAATAAATGCACATTCATTCTTGATCTCTTCTAGTATATTTATAATTTTCATATGAGTACCTTCAAATCTGCTTTTATTTCTATCTTTTCATATACACCAGATTGTGATATGTGGTATGTAGTTCCTTATCTATTTTAGTATCTTATTTTTTGTTTTATTTCTCCCCCAATTTTTTAATCTTTCTATAAGAGATCCATGGCAATTTTCTTTGTCTTCATCCTTTTCTAATCTACCCCATACTTTTTCAGCTATCTTTCCTGTTGAGAATAAGTGATCCAAACTCTCGATTTCTTGATTGCAACATTCACATCTAGACTCTAGTTTTATTAATTTCTTTTGGATATTTTCGTCAAGTGGAATAGCTTTTGAGATCAGTTTCCACATAAAGATATTCATCTTCTGTGGAAGCTCCTTAGCTCAAGCTTTTCCATAAATTTATTGAGAGATTTTTTTTAATTCTCACCAGACCTTTTATGCTTTTTAATGTAATTTTCCATTGTGCATCAAGGGTCCATTTCCATCCACTCTTAGTTAAGATAGAATGATTCTCCACTATATCTCATTGCTTGTACATTAGTTTCGAACTTTTTGACGCTCTTTTTGGATTATTAAAGGCATTGTTACCAAGGCCATATCTAGCTTTTATATAATCTCACCAAAGGCTGCCATTTTTGTTATCTTTATCTTCCACTAGATTTTGCAAGCCCAAGCTTTGGCTATATCATTCAATTTTGAAAAGCCCATCCAGCTTCCTCGACTGGATAACATAAATCTAACCATTTTTTCTAGTGGAGTTTATTTTTACCATCCTTTTTGCCCCATAAGAAATTCGACATTTTTTTTTCTAATTTGTTTGTAATAGTTCTTGGAGGCTGTAAGGACATTAAAACATGCGCCAACGAACTTTTCCGTACATAGGTAATCAATGTTATTCTTCCTGACATACTTAGAAGGTCTTCCTTCCAACCTGTAATCTTTTGTCTAATCTTTTCTACTAGAAAAACTAAGTATTCCCATTTCAATCTACCCTCATAAATTGGGCACCCAAGGTACATTAATGCACCTTTCTTTTGAGTAAATCCAGTGATTATTTTTATTTTTATTTTTTGGCCAATGTTTTCCCGGGTTTTTTCTACTATCATAAATTGACATTTATTCTTGTTTAGTAGCTGCCCGATTTCTTCTTCTAGGATATTTAGGAATCTCATCATGTTTCTCATGGAGCGGCTACTAGGTGTATTTCTTGGTTGCTTATACATGAGAATTTTCCCCTCCCTTGTTTCTTTTTTTAAATTTACAATGAAGAGTTCCAGATATATTTTAAATAAAGAAGGGGAGAGAGGGTCCCCTTGTCTAAGACCTCTTGAAGTTTTAAATTCACTACCCTCTTGTCCATTTATAAGTATTTTATCCCATGTACTAATAATGCATCTATATATTAAATCTATCCATAATTTTGAGAACCCCAATTTTCTCATTAAATAGCATAATGTTTCCCATTCAACTCTATCAAATACTTTAGAAAAATCTAATTTCAGGATTAAGTTATGGCCTCTAGTCTTAACTCCTAGTTCTATAATCATTTCTGATGCTAGATCGATGTTTTCTTTCATCAGCATATTTTTAACAAACCCTGATTGTTCTACTGAAATGATAGTTGGGAGAACCATGCTAAGCCTATTTTGGTGAACTTTTGCCAAGAATTTATAAGTTGTATTACATAAACTAATTGGCCTATAGTCCTTTCTAGTCTGTGAATTTTCTTTCTTAGGAACCAGAACAATGTAAGAATTAGCCCATGCCTTGTTAATTTCTACCCCGGAAAAAATCTAGGAGATGGTAGCAACTAATTCTTATTTAATAATGGGCCTGCTATGTTGAAAGAATCCATTATTCTTTGTTAATTTCCGTAGGGTATGCTTCTAATAATTTGTTATCCTCTTCTGAAACTCTTTTCTTAATGTTTTGAATTAATGTCCTTCTAGTTCTATATGGCTCGTATAAAAGTTTTTCGCATAATGGGCCTGCTATCTATCTACCTATATGCCTATCTATCTATCTATATATTAGTTTATATATCTAGTTTCTATCTATCTTTATTTCTATATCTTTATTTATATGTCTATTTATCTATCTATCTATGTATATATCAATCAATCTCTCTATCTATCTATCTAACTAACTATCTTTCTTTCTATCGATTTATATATCTATCTTTCTATCTATCTATATCTATCTATTTATCTATCTGTCAAAATATCTGTCTTTCTATCTATCTACATATCTATCTATCTTTTTATTTATTTATCTATCTACCTTTCTATCTATTTGTCTGTCTATCTATTTATCTATCTATTTATTCATCTTTCTATCTATTTATCAATTTGTCTATCTATATGTCTATATATTTATTTATCTTTCTTTCTATCTATTTATATATCTATCTATATGAAAATCTACATGTCTATCTATTTGTCTCTCTATCTATCTATTTTTCAATATATATCTTTAATTATATGTCTATTTATCTATATAGCTATCTATCTATCAATCTATAGGCCAATCGAACTATCTATCAATAGGCCTATCTATCCATCTATCAATCTGTCTATAAATTTGTCTATCAATCAGTCTTTCGAATAATCTATAAATCAATCTATCTTTCTATCAGTCTATCTATCTATCTATCTATTTATATATCTTTCTATCTTTCTATATATATATATATATTTGTCTGTCTATCTATATATCTATCTATCTATCTATATATCTATCAATCTGTATATTGATTTGTCTATCTATCTAAATATCTATCTATATGTTTATCTATCTATCTATTTATCTATCTATCTGTCTATCTATCTATCAGTTATCTGTCTATCTATATCTCTATCTATCTGTATCTCTATCTATTTATCTTTCTTTGTTTCTTTTTTTGTATCTAACTGTCTATATATATATGATTATCTACATATCAAAATATCTATCAATCTATCAGTCTATCTAACTATCTATATATCTTTCTACCTTCTATTTATCTATCTATCTATCTATCTATCTATATGTTTGTCTATCTATCTAACTATTAGTCTATCTATTTATTTATTATTCAATCAATCTATCTCTCTATCTATCTAATTATATGTCTGTCAATGTTTTGATCTATTTATATGTCTAACTATCTTTTTTTTCTTTCGCTCTACTATCTTTCTACCTATTTCTCTATCTAACTAACTATCTATCTATATATCTATTTGTTTATCTAAATGTCTATCAATCAATCTATCTATTATTCTATCTATATATCTATCTATTTGTCTATCTATGTTTCTATCTATCCACCTATTTACCAATCTATCTATCTGTCTATCTATCTATCTATCTGTCTGTCTGTCTACCTATCTATTTTCTATCTATCTTTATTTATATCTCTCTATCTATATGTCTACCTATCTATCTATCTAATTATCTATTTGTCAATCAATCAATCAATTAATCAATCTATCTATCTATCTATCTTTCTTTCTATCTACCTTTTTTCTATGTATTAATCTGTCTAATAATCTGTCTATCTATCAATCATTCAATCTATCTGTCTATATATATATCTATCTTTCTCTATATATAACTAACTATCTATCTATCTATATTTCTATTTATCTATTAATCTATCTATCTATCTATCTATATGTCTGTCTGTCTGTTTATCTATCTGTATATATATATATATATATATATATATATATATATATATATATATATATATATATATATATATATATCTATCTATCTATTCATCTATTTTAGAGGTAGAATGATGTTCCGGCCCGGAACGAGGCACGGCACGTTTCTGCCATTCCCTGCCTAGCACTGCATAAAGATTTTTCGTGCATGTTCTTGTGCCCTGCTTGTTTACCACATGAACCTTCACGTGCTGTGCCGAGGTCAAATGGGCCTCATGTCGTGCTTGGCCCAGCACGGTTCCGTGGCCTGTTGGCACAATACTTCGTCACGACCCGCTAAACCATCCCTGCCATAGAAGTTGAGCCCAATAGTTCTGAAAATTACCTGGGCTCGGGTCCGATTCCATCCCCCCTTCCCCACCCACCCTGTTGGCCTGCCCCCAATCCCCAAAGGTTCGAAATTTAAAAAAAATAAAAAAAAAATAAAATTTTTTGAATTTAAGTCTTTGGATTTGGCCTCCAACGGCTATGGGGCTGAATCCTATGGCCCACATGATTCAGCCCCAAAAAGATCAATAAAATATTAAAAAAAATAAAAAAATATTTATTAAAACAAAATTTCTTAATTATATTCTATAAAAACCCCCCTCTCTAATTTTTATGTGTTTCAAAAATATTAATTCTCACTCTTTCTAATATCTCTCTCCTAATATTCTCTCTCTTGGAATTTTCGCACGGCTTTTCGGGACTCGCAACTTGCACTCGGGCTTGGCTTTGGAAGTTGGATTCTTGGTAATGGTGTGGTACAAGTGCTTTACCTCTACTGTGCTTTATAGATATTTTTATTTTTTTAATTATTCAACTAAAACTTTTAAATAATAATTATTATTTAAAAAGAATTAGTTTTTTTACTCTTTCTCTCTCTCTCTCTCTCTACCCTTTAATCTATCTTCTTGTCTAAAAAAGCAAAAAAAATGACTATTACTAATGAAAATAATTTAAATTTAGAAAATTAAAATTTTACACAAAGTTCTGAGGCTGTTGAAATTTTTGTTTCTTGAGTTGTCTCAACCCATACATCTAAAAAACAAAAGGCTAGGGGGACTTTTGTAGTTTGGACTCATTTTAATACAATAAAACAAAAAAAAATGTTAGGGGTGAGGAAGAAGAAATAATACTATGCAAATATTGTAATAAAATTTTTACTTGTAAGAGTGTGGTAGGGACTGAGCACTTTAAGAGGCATGTCGAAATATGCACCAAAAAACATGGTGCATTAGATCTTAGACAAACCCAACTTAGCAATTCTTTTTTTGATGCTGGATCGGGTTCAATCTCAAAGTTTACCCCCTTCATATACCGCAGTGAGTTGGGTAGGGAAGGCATGACCAAACTTATCACCTTGATTGGTCTTCCGCTTAGATTTTCAGAAGATCCAAGGGTAGTGAGCATCTGCAAACATATTTTGAGCCTGTTTATCAAAGGATTCCTAGGTCCACATCTAAGAATGACATACTAATATTTTATAAGTTAGAAAAATAAATTATAATTAATGAATTTATGGTATATAGTGGTGTGGTGTCTGTGATGTCCGATATCTATGTATATATCTATAAATCTATCTACCTATATATCTATTTCTATCTTTCTTTATATATATCTATCTATTTAGCTTTCTAATTATCTGTGTCTCTATCTATATATCTATTTATCTATTTGTCTATCTATTATCTATCAATATCTATCAATCTATCTATCAATATCTATTTATCTATGTCTGTACATCTATTTGTCTATCTTTCTATCAATTTATCTTTCTATCTATCTTTCTATTTATCTGTCTATCTATCTAGCTATTTATCTGTTTATCTATCTATCTATATATCTATATGTATATCTATCTATCTATTATATATATATCTCTCTCTATATCTATCTATTTATTAGTCTATCTATTTTTCTATCTATCTATTTATTAGTCTATCAATTTTTCTATCTATCTATCTTTTTATCTATCAATCTATTTATATAAATATGTGTCTATTTATATTTCTATATATCTGTCTATTTATCTGGCAACCTATCTGTCTATTTTTTTGTCATCTATCTATCTATCTATCAATCTTTCTATATATTTATCTATCTATTTGTCTATGTAACTAACTATCTATTTATCTATCTATCTTTCTATTTTTCTCTCTATCTATCTATCTATTTATCTGTCAATGTATCTGTATATCTATCTATATATCAATATATCAGTTTATCTATCTATCTATATATCTGTCTATCTATTTGTCTTTCTATCTGCCTATCAATCTATGTATTTATCTTTGAATCTATTTATCTATCTGTGTATATATCTATATATCTATCTGTCTATTTAACCATCTTTTTTTATCTATCTCTCTATCTCTCTGTCTATCTTTCTATCAATCAATCTATCTATGTATCTATCTATTTAACTATCTGTCTATCTATATGTTTTTTAAATTATCTATCTATTACTCTTTCTATTAATATGTCTATCAATCTGCCTATTAATCTATTTATCAATCTGTTGATCAATCTATCAATCAATCAATTTGTCTATCTATCTGTCTATCTATTTGTCTATATCTGTAACATTCTATATACCTATCAATAAATAAATAAATAAATAAATCAATCAATCAATCTATCTGTTTGTCTGTCTATCTCTCTAACTATTTGTTTGTCTATCTATCTATCGATATATTTATCTATCTATCTATGTATCTATATGTCTATCTATCTAAAAATCAATTTTTCTATCTTTCTGTAAATCTATCTGTCTATATATCTATTTATCTTTCTAAATAATTATCTATCAATCTGTCTGTCTATCTATTTATATATTTGTTTATCTACATACCTATCTCTCTATCTATCTAAGTGTCTAAATATATATATATATATATATATATATCTCTATCTATCTATCTTTTATATGTCTATCTATCTGTCTAGCTATCTATTTATTTATCTATCTATCTGGCTATCTATTTGTCTATCTATCCATCTATCTATCTATCTAACTATCTATATATCAATCTATCAATTTTTTTGTCTAACAATATATCTATCGATCTATTTATTATATTGTCTATAAATCTATATATCAATCTTTCTATCAATTTGTCTATGTATCTATTGATCAATTTATCTATTTGTCTATATATTTTTTACCTTATTTGTGTATATATTTACTGATCTATCTATCGATATATATATATCTATCTATCTATTTATCTTTCTATCTATCTATTTGTCTATATATATATATATATATCTATATCTATCTATCTATCTATCTGCCTATCTATTTGTCTATATATCTATATATATATATATATATCTATCTATCTATCTATCTGCCTATCTATTTGTCTATCTATCCATCTATCTATCTATCTATCTATCTATCTATATATCAATCTATCTATTTCTTTGTCTAACAATCTATCTATCAGTAGTTATAAATCTATCTATCAATCTTTCTATCAATCTGTCTATTTTTCTATGTATCTATCGATCTATTTATCTATCTGTCTATCTATTTTTTACATTATTTGTGTATATAACTACTGATCTACCTATCGATCTATATATATATCTATCTATCTATTTATCTTTCTATCTATCTATTTGTCTATATATCTATCTATATATCTATCTATCTATATTTCTCTCATCTATTTATCTATTAATCAATCAATCTAACTATCAATCAATCAAGCTATCTATCTATATATCTATTTGTATATATGTCTTTCTATCTATTTATTTGCATGTCTTTCTATCTGCACATCTTTATGTCTTTCTATCTTTCTAACTATCTGACTATTTATCTATCTATCTATCTATTTAGCTACATACCTACCTATCTGAGTATCTATCTTTAAATATATATCTATTTATCTATCTTTCTATCTATCTATCTATCTATCAATCTTTTTGTCTATAAATATGTCTATCAATATATCTATCAATCAAATTATTAATCTATCTATGAAATATATCTTTCAACCTGTCATTGTATATTTCTATCAATTTTTTAATCTGTCTATCTATCAATCTATATGTCTATTTGTCTATCTCTCTCTCTCTCTATATTTATAATTTTCTATATATCTGTCTATTTATCGGTCTATCTATATGTATATCTATTTGTCTATCAATTTATCTATCAATCTATCTATTTATCTATCTATCTATTTGTCTATCTATTTATTTGTCTACCTATATGTCTATCAACATATCATTCAACCTGTCTATCAATATGTATATCAATCATTTTATCAATATGTCTATCAATCAATCTATCAATTTGTCTATCTTTCTATCTATCTTTCTGTCTATCTATCTGTCCATCTATCTGTCTGTCTATCTCTTAATCTATTTATCTATTTATCTATCTATCTATTAGTATATCTATCTATCTATATATCTATCTGTCTATCTATCTAGTTATCTATCTAGCTATCTATTTATCTACATTTCTATTTGTATATGTTTTTATCTAACTACATGTCTATCTATATGTCTATCTATAGTTCTATCTACCTGTCTGTCTATATGTATATCTATTCATTTATCTTTATTTCTATTTCTCTATCCATCAATCTATATGTCTATCTATCTATCATTCTGTCTATCTTTTAAATTATCATTTTGTCTATCTATCTATCTATCTATCTGTCCATCTATCTCTCAATGAATCTATCTATCTGTCTATATTTATGTCTATATATATATATATATATATATCAATCTAATTATCTATCTATTAATCTTTAAATTTATCTATCCAACTTTTTATATATCTATCTGTTCATCTATCTATTAATTTATCTAATTATCTAATAATTTATCACACTATATATTTATCTATCTAGCTGCCTAATAATCTATCGATCTATCTATTTATCAATCTATTAAACTTTCTATATATCTAGTTTTCTATCTATCTATATATTTCTATCAATATGTCTATCTATCTCACTTTGTATCTTTGTTTCAATCTATCTATTAATATGTCTATTAATCTTTCTATTAATATGTATATAAATCTTTATATCAATTTTTCATTTAATCTGTCTCTCAATCTAATTATCTATCTAAATATCTATTTATCTATCTGTCTCTCTGTCTATCTTTCTATCTATCTATATATCTATCTATCTTTCTATCTGTCTATCTATTTATCTTTATATATGTCTATCTGTCTGTCTATATATCTATTTATCTACATATATATCTGACTATCTATTTGTCTATTCATCCATCTATCTATCTATATATCAATCAATCTATTTATTTATCTAACAATATATCTATCAATATATCTTTCAAATTGTCTATAAATCTATCTATCAATATTTCTATCAATATTTCTATCAATATTTCTATCAAATTGTCTATAAATCTATCTATCAATATTTCTATCAATCTGTCTATGTATCTATATATCTATCTATATATTTATCTATATGTCTATCTATTGTTTACATTATTTGTGTCTCTATCTACCAATCTATCTATCTATAAATATATATATATATATATATCTATCTATCTAGCTATCTATTTGTCTATATACATATCTTTCTTTCTTTCTCTTAATCTATCTATCTATTAATCAATCCATCTAACTATCAATCAATCTATCTATCTATATGTTTGTATATATGTCTTTCTATCTATCTGTCTGTCATTCTATTTGTATATCTCTATATCTTTCTATCTGTCTAACTATCTGAATATCCACTACAAGAAAATATTGATTTAGCTTGGGAATTTTAGCTAGGGATCAATCCCTAGCTAAATTGATAGGGATTAGCTTGGGATGTCAGTTTTGTAGAAAAAACATTCAAGGAACATACCAAAAGGGGGCTTTAGTATTGATGACAGCTGATTTATCTTCTCTAAGTATTGCTTGTAATTTGTTGAATTTGAAGTGTAATGAGCTAGAAAATAGAGTCTGTAACTTGCTATTAATAATGTTAAAGGTGGAAGGAGTCTGTATAGGCAGTATATGCGCCTGTATGACTCTGTAAGGGTAGTCTTCATACAGCAAAGCCAATAGAAGGGACACGGAGTGAAGCTTCAACAAGTTCACAGAGTGATAAAGGAAGAGTCTGAATATACACCTCTAAGAACCAAGGAGACCTGTCAAGTAGTGGAGCTCAGTAAGGCATCAACGGGGTGAAGGGTCAACAAAAAGCCAAGGTATATGGAGCAGCGAGAGGTGATGTTGAAAAAGCAAAGTTAAAGAGCCAAATAAAGTTATGAAAGGCAGGAAAAGATTACAAACATAGTTTGAACAAAAAAGTCCAGAAAAGTGCATCAAAACTAGCAAACATTCTTCATAATGCATAGTTAAATGAAGAGAATCAAAAGTATAAATCCATAGAGCTAGGCTTTATCTTTTATTTTTGAGAAAGGGTGTAAAAGGGAAAATGGTAGTATTAGTTTGTACAAATAGTATTTCTCCGCCAAAAGAGAGGGCATAATAATAAAACAAACCTTAAAAAAATAGGCATTACTCTATTAATCTCTCTCACTCTCTCTCAATCTATCTCTCTCTCTCTCTCCCCCCCATCTCTTTTCCTCTCTTTCTCCCTCTCTCTCTCTTCATCTCTTTCTCTCTCTCCATCTATATATATATATATATATATATATATATATATCTCTCTCTCTCTCTCCATCTCTCTCTCTCTCTCTCTCCATCTCTCTTTCTATATATCTCTCCCCATCTCTTTATCCCTCTCCATCTTTCTATCCCACTCCATCTCTCTATCCCTCCCCATCTCTCTCTCTCTCTCCATCTTTCTCTCCATCTTTCTCTCCATCTCTCTCTCTCTCTCTCTTCATCTCCCTCTCTCTCTCTCTCCCCCCATTTCTCTCTCCATGCCTCTCTCTCTCTCCATCTCTCTCTCTCTCTCTCTCTCCATCCCTCTCTCTCTCCATTTCTCTCTCACTCTCTCTGATTCTCTCTCTCTCTCTCTCTCTCTCTCTCTCTCTTTGATTCTCTTTCTCTATCCATCTCTCTCTCTCTCACTATCTCCAATTGTCTCTCTCTCTCTCCATCTCTCTGTCTCTCTCCATCTCTCTCTTCGTCTCCCTTTCTCTCTTCGTCTCCCTCTCCCTCCCTCTCCCTCCCCTGTCTCTCTCTCTCACTCACTCTCCCTCCCTCTCCCTCTCTCTCTCTCTCAACTTTTCCTATGCCACAATAATGAGATGTCTTACATAATATCATTATTTATTTTGATCATATTGTAGGTTTACATTATTTTCTCTTTACTTGAAATGTGTGGAAAAGTGGATTCAACTTTAAATATGACTATTTTTTTATTATTCATGTGTTGGATGAAATCATTTCAGATATCTCATAATTTATTCTTAGTATTTCATGAGAAATATCACCATATAAATTGAAATAATAGGCAATGGAAACAAATTAACATATTATAGTTATGGAGACCGAAATGAAAAAGAAGAATGAGCAGATATCTCATTTGAAGGAATAAATATATGAAATTAAAGAACAAAAGAATGAGCAGTATACTAATTTGATGGAATAAATGCAAGTAATTAAAAAATTAATGATGAGATGAAGAAAATTAAGAATGTAATGCAACTGCAGATGTCCATTATGGAGTCAGAGTTAGCGGCAATGAAGCAACAAATAGTATTCCGAGATCCAGATGCGAAACCACACAGGAGAGGCTAGAATTCCCTACAAATTATGAGGATGATTTCATATGAAAATTATTTCTGAACTGTTATTTATTTTTGGCTATCTGTAGGAAATAATTATGATATTTTTTTGAAGGTTTAAATTTTTTTATTTTGGTTTAGTTCTTTGCTTTTCCAATTAACTTAATTATGAATTAGCGGTTGTGGTGGCATCAGCGCCAGCGGCGGCAGCACCGGCAGTGGCGGCAGCAACTATAGCACTAGCAACGATGGTAGTGGTGGCAGCAACTGCATCACTGCCAACGGCGGCAGTAGCTGCAACACCGGAAAATGTGGCACCAGCTATAGCATTGACAGTGGTGGTAGCAGCTAAAGCACCAGCAAAGGTGGCAGCACAGGCAGTATCAGCAACAGTGGCAACAACGGCATCAATAGTAGTGCAGTGGCAGTAGAAGCAGTAACAGCAATGGTAGTAGCAGCGGCAGTAGTAGCAGTAGTGGCAGTGGGAGCAGTAGCGGTAGCAAGGCAGTGGTGGTAGCAGCTGCGGTAGCAAGGCACCAGCGGCAGCAGCAGTGGCAGTGGCAGTAGCGGCAGTAGTGGCAGTGCTAGCGGCAGTAGTAGCAATGCCAGCGGTAGTAGTAGTGGCAGCGGCAGCAGTGGCAATGCCAGTGGCAGTAGTAGTGGCAGCAGCAACGGGAGCGGCAGCAGCGACAGGAGTGGCAACGAAAGTGGGATAGCAGTAATGACAACAAATGTGGTATATACGAACGTAGATAGTCAGTATATACGTACATATAATACTACAGTATTTTATGTACATATATACGTAATATTTATGTACTCAGTATATGTATATACATAATACTATAGTTTATATGTACATATACTACAGTAATATATGTACGAGTAAAATACTAATATATATGTACATATTTACTATAGTAATATATATTTATTAAAATATAGTTTTTTTTAATTAAATTTGATTTGATTGAGTGGTATAAATTTTCTTACAGATATGGTATCGCATTGTTTCTCATATGAAGCTTGTATAAGTGAAGGGATTTTTCAATAGATATGACGTACCATGACTCGGACAGCTTTTACGTAGCAAAAGTTGGTGATCGGAGGAGCAGAGGGAGAGAAAGCAACGTCAATGCATGGTTAAATTATACTTTATGCACAGTCGGTAGATACATTGATTAATAAGATGTAATATAATTTATTATTTTTTTGTTTTAGTTATTTAAAATATTGTATTATAATAAGTTATTAAATGAATTTTTTTTATTTAATTTAAAATTTTCATTTATAGTTTCTATTTTTATTAAATTTAATTTAAAAATATTAAATTATTTAATTAAAATTTTGTCGAAGCTGTATTACAATCAACTTTAATTTGTGTTTGTTCATGTCAATAAAAACTATTTATATATATATATATATGTGAATATGTTTGTGTGTCTCTAGATTTTTTGGGTAGAGTTTTAACCTATTATAGGTATGTAAAAGCCTATTATCAGCAGTGGTAGTAGTGGTAGCGGTGGCAGTGACAACATCAGTGGCAGTGGCGGTAGCACCGGCAAAAGCAGTAGCACCGGCAGCACCAACAGTGGCGCCAGCATTGGCAGTGGCGCCAGCACCAGAAGCACAGGCAGCGGCAGCGCACCGGTAGTAGTAGAGGTAGCGGTAGTAGTGGCGTCAGTGGTGGTGGCGGTAGTAGCACCGATAATGGGCAGCACCGGCAGCAGCACCACACTAGCAGCACCAGCACACCGACAACACCGGTGGCAGTGGCAGTAACAACGGTAGCCACGGCACTGGTAGTGGTAGTAGTGGTAGGAGCAGCAGCAACAACAAGAGTAGCACAATGGCAACAAATGCAATATATACGTACGTATATAGTCAGTATATACGTACATATAATTCTACAGTATTTATGTACATATATAGTGAGTATATATGGACTCAGTATATATGTATGCATAATACTAAAGTTTATATGTAAATATACTGTAGTAATATATTAACGAGTGAAATGCTAGTATATATGTACATATTTACTGTAGTAATATATATTTATCAAAACATAGTTTTTTTTAATTTATTTTGATTTGATTGAGTCGTTTAAATTTATTACAGATGTGGTGCCGCATTATTTAACATACGAAGATTGTATAAGTGAAGGGATTTTTCAACAGACATGAAACACAGTTACTCAGACAGCTTTTTCACAGCAGAATGTTTGTCATCGGAGGAGCAGAGGGAGAGAAAGCAACGTCAATGCATGGATAGTTTATGCAAAGTCGATAGATACATTGATTAATAAGATATAATATAATTTTGTTAATTTTTTGTTTTAGATATTTAAAATATTGTATTAGAATAAGTTATTAAATGAATTTTTTTGTTTAATTTAAAATTTTAACTTATAGATTCTGATTTTATTAAATTTAATATAAAAATATTATATTATTTAATTAAATTTTAGTTTAAGTTGTATGACAATCAACTTTAATTTGTGTTTGTTCATATCTATACTAACTATTTTTATATATCTGTGAATATGTTTGTGTGTTCTCAAGTATTTTGGGTATAGTTGTAGCCTATTATAGGTATGTAAAAGCCTATAATCAATAGTAGTAGCAGCAGCAACAGTGACAATTGTGGCAGTGATGGTAGCAGTGACCGTGACGGCAGTGGTGGTGGCTACAAAAGAAGCAGTGGCGGTAGTAGTGCTAGTGGTGGCTGTGGCACCGGCGGAAGCAGCAGTAGCAGCAGGGGCACCAGTGGCATCGGCGAGAGTGGTGGGAGAAGTGATAACAGAGGCTGCGGCAGCAGCGGCAGTAGTAGAGGTTGCACCCAAAGTAGCATTGGCAGTGGCGATAGCAGCAGCAGCACCGAAAGTAGTGGCACCAGTGGCAGAGGTGGCGGCGACAGTGGTGGCAGTAGCAGTGGCGATGGTAGTAGCGCTGGCAATAGTGGTAGCGGCATTAGTGGCAGTAGTGGTAGCTATGGCATACAGTGGCAACACCGACAGTGGGGGTAGCGGCGGTAGCTGTGGCAGCTACATCGGCAGTAGTGGCGACAGTAGAGGCAGCGTCAATAATGACGACAACAGCAGTGGTATTAGCATATACGTACATATAATACGTATTAGCATATACATACATATAATACATATATAACAGAGGCTGCGGCAGCTGCGGCAGTAGTAGAGGTTGCACCCGAAGTAGCATTGGCAGTGGCGATAGCAGCAGCAGCACCCAAAGTAGTGGCAGCAGTGGCAGAGGTGGCGGCGACAGTGGTGGCAGTAGCAGCGGTGATGGTAGTAGCGCTGGCAACAGTGGTAGCGGCATTAGTGGCAGTAGTGGTAGCTATGGCATACAGTGGCAACACCGACAGTGGGGGTAGCAGCGGTAGCTGTGGCGGCTACAACAGTAGTGGTAGTAGCGACAACGACAGTGACAGCGGAGGCAGGAGCGGTAGTGGTAGCGAGAGTAGCATCAACAACAACAAATGCAGTATATACGTACGAATAAATTTAGTATATACGTACATATAATACGATAGTATTTTATGTACGTATATACTGAGTATATTTGTACTCAGTATATATGTACACATAATACTGTAGTTTTTATGTACATATACTGTAGTAATATATGTACAAGTGAAATGCTAGTATATATTTACATATATACTACAAGATTATATATTGATCAAAGCATATTGTTTTTTTATTTTAATTTGACTGACTGGTTTAAATATCTTACGAATATGATACTACATTGTTCCTCATACAAAGATTGTATAAATGATGAAATTTTTAACTAGACAATATGTACAGTGACTCGGACAGCTTTTTCATAGTAGAAAAATGGTTATCACAGGATTATAGGGAAAGAAAGCAATGTCAATGAATGGATATATTATATTTTATGCACTATCGGTAGATACATTGATGAATAAGATGTAATAAAATTCTATTTTTTTTATTTCAATTATATAAAATATTGAATTAGAATAAGTTATTAAATGATTTTATTTTTTGTTTATTATAAATTATTTATAGTTTCAATTTTTATTCAATTTGATTTTAAAATATTAAATTATTTAATTAAAAAATTTAAAATAAATTAAATTCTGAAAATAGTTTTGAAATTAAAATAGCTAGGGAAAAATCCCTTGCTAAATTTGCAAGGAAAATCTTTATTTTAGCAACAGATTTTTCTGTCTCTAAATTTATTTAGCTAGGGACTATTTCCGTTGCTAAAATTTAGCGACCATCACTTTAGCTTGAGAATCTTTCGTCACTTTTATCAATATATCTATCAATCTAATTATCAATCACTCTATCAATTCTATCTATCAACCTAGTTGTGTATATTTCTATCATTTTTTTAATTTAATTATTTATCTATCTATCTATCTGTCTATCTATCTATTTATCTATCTATATTTATATTTTTCTAACTATCTGTCTATTTATATGTATATCCATCTATCTTTTTGTCTATCTTTTTGTCTATCTATATGTAAATCTATTTTTCTATCTTTTTATCTATCAATCTATCTATCTATTTATCTATCTATCTGTCTATCCATCTGTCTATCAACCTATCGTTCAACCTATCTATATATATATATATATCAATCATTTTATCAATATGTATATCAATCAATCTGTATATCTTTCTGTCTATCTATCTGTCTATATATCTCTCAATCTATCTATCTGTTTATCTATCTATCTATTAGTATATCTATCTATCTTTCTAGCTATTTATCTATCTATCTGTCTGTCTATCTATTTGTCTATCTATCTATCTATATATTTATCTACATTTATATCTGTATATGTTTTTATCTAACTACATGGCTATCTATATGTCTGTCTATCTGTCTGTCTATTTGTATATCTATTTATTTATCTTTATTTATATTTCTCTGACTATCAATCCTTATATCTATCTATCTATCATTCTGTCTATCTTTTAAATTATCATTTTGTCTATATATCTATCTTTCTTTCTTTCTATCAATCTATCTCGCATTGAATCTATCTATCTGTCTATATTTATGACTATTTATCTATATATATATATTTATCAATCTAACTATCTATTTCTATATCTTTCAAACTATATATCCAATTTTATATCTATCTATCTGATTATCTATCATTCTATCTATTTATTAATCTATCTAACTATCTAATAATTTATCAAACTATTTATTTATCTATCTAGATGTCTAATAATCTATGAATCTATCTATTTATCTATCTATTAAACTTTTTGTATATCTAGTTTTTTATCTATCTATCGATCTATCTATATATTTCTATCAATATTTTTATCTATCTCACTTTCTATCTATGTTTCAATCTATCCATTAATATGTCTATTAATCTTTCTATTATTATGTCTATAAATCTTTATATCAATCATTCTATTAATTTTTCTATCAATCTAATTATCTATCTAAATATATATCTATCTATGTGTATATCTATCTATCTATCTATATATCTATCTATTTATATATCTATCTATCTATCTATCTATCTGTCAATATATCGATCTTTCTATATATTTGTATATCTTTCTATCTATCAAATAATCTATCTATATATATATATCTATTTATCTATCTATCTTTCTATCTATCTATTTATATATCTATGAACTATCATCTTTCTATCTTTCTATCTATCTATCTATCTATGTATGTATCTATCTAAAAATTTGTTATCTACCTGTCTATCTATATATCAATCAATCAACCTATCTATCTATCAATCTATCAATCTATCAATCAATCAATAAATATGTCCATCAATTTGTCTATTAATTTATCTATTAAATTTTTTATCAATCTACCTATCAATCAGTCTATCAATCTATCTATTTATTTGTATATCTATCTATCTATCTATTTGTCTATCAATTTAGCTATCTATTTATCTACAGGACTATATATTTATCTATTTGTCTATCTATATATCTATCTATTTATCTATCTATCTTTCTATCTATCTTTCTATCTATCTAGATTTTATATATCTATCTATATTTTATATATCTATATATCTATCTATGTATTAATCTGATCTATCTATCTATCTATCTGTTTGTCTGTCTATCTTTCTAAATCTCTAAATATTTATCTATCTCTCTATCAATCTGTATATCAATCTCTCTCTATCTATCTTTCTATATGTCAAAATATTTGTATATCTAGATGTATGTCTATCTATCTGTCTATCTATCTATTTGTATGTCTATATTTCTATCTATCGATCTTTCTATCTGTATATCTATCTATCTATCTTTATGTCAATCTATCTGTCTATCAATATATCTATAAATCTATCTATCAATCTGTCTATCTATCTTGTCTATCTTCTGTCTATCTATCTGTATATCTATATATCATCCATCTTTTTATTTATCTACCTTGCTATCTTTATATCTGTCTATATGTCTATCTATTTGTCTATCTATCAATTTATTTGCATATCTATCTTCCTATATATTTGAAAATCTATCGGTCTATCTATCTAGATATATTTGAATGCATTAATAGAATCTATTATAATAGGTAAAGCATGATTAGAAAAATGGTAGCTTCAATAAGCTCTTTTAATCCTTCCTCATGCCTAGTTACTCTTTAGGTTGTGTTTTATTGGATAGAATTGAAGGGGGATATGATTTGATGATAGTAAAACAAAGTAGGATTAATAATCTCATCTTTGATTTAAAAATTTTATGAATTAGCATGGAATAAACTTAGAGTTTATAGTCATTTATAAGTAACTACCAATTATAATTGATATATTTTCAAATCCAATTTTCAATTTCTTGTGGAATTCAAATAATGGATGTATATGTTCAAATGTTCAAATGTTAAATTCCAATTTTCAATTTTCAAATCCATTTGGTCTTCAATTTCATGACTTATTCAAATGTTAAAATAGATATATTTTTCTATCTAATAAGATATCACATCTTTAAGTGATGACAAAAATCCGTCCAAACACTACGAACAAAAAGTGTCGAATTCAAGATTTATCATGCACGATCTCTTCAATCTTTTAAGGTAAGATTGTAAAGATAAGATATTGGTAAGATTTTTTTTATATTTAGCTTTCATATTTTAAATGATTCTATATATTAGGATAAGATAAGATAGATATGTAGATCACATTCATGCCCAAGTACAGAAGGCTCTCGCTCTAACAAGATATATAAAAAAAAACAAATATCTCAACAATTTTACACAATAACTTTGAAGAGACTATGTTTGAAGAGACTCTATAATACAAAAGTTTCTCAAGTGATCAATCATCTTAAAATATTATTCTCTCATAAATAAATTTAACTTCAAAGTTATTAAGAAAACCAATATTAGTATTTATATAATTACACAACACAATTGTAAAAGATAATATATGCAATGAAAATAATATACCAAAATACCTATATGCAATATCTCATCCTTCTAATCCTACAACCCAAAGATTAGTAATATGAAATAATTTTAAAGCCATAAAATTTAATATTATTTGATATAATTTATAATTTATAAAATTTCAAATATTACTTAAAGTGAGCATATCATTAAAAAAAGATATATTTATTATTTTTTAAAAAAACATAATATTAAAAGCTAATAGTAAAAATATTACTCAATTATTTAATTCTTATAAATTTTAGTAGGTAAAAAATAAAACTTGAATTTAAATCAACCAATGGGAAAATTTAATTTTTTTAGAACAAAAAAAATATCATTAGTAATATTCTAAATAAATCTTTTAAACCCTAAAAAATACTTGAAGTGTTATTTTTATAACCACTCGGGAATATTTTTTTTAAATCATTAATTTTTTTTTGATGTAATTAAAACATCTACGTATTTATCTTTAAATATCAAATTAATTTCTTTTAAATTTTATGAAAAATTTAATTTTTTTTTATAATTCAAGCTTTTTAAATCTTTTAGTAATTATTTTTTAATAAGTTTCCTATAATCATAAAAATATTTTTTTAACCTTAAATAATATAAATATTTACTTTTTTATTTATTAATTCAAATATTTTTGTAAATATTTTTTATTTAATCATACAATTAATTATTTTAGCTTTTTATTAGTATAAATTTTTATGTATGTTCATTTATTTATTAAAATATATTTAAAAATGAGTATAATTATAGAATTAATTATCTACAATTTTTTAATACAAATATTTAAATTTCATAATAAAAATTTTAGAAAAATTTTATCTATAATTTTTTTTAAAATTTTATAATAATTAAAATTGTTATTTTAGTCTTTATTAATATAAATTTTTTCATATTTATATATTTTTGAAATTATTTTTTTATAATATCATATTTTTATAATGATTTGAGGAGGTGTCTTTCATGGATTCCTCATCCATAGATGATTAAAAACCTTCAATATACAAAATTACAACAAATAGTAAAAAAATAATATATAAAAAATAAAAAAATAAATTAATATAGATTAGCGACAGAAATAATCCATAGCTCAAATAATTAGGGAAAATTCCCTAGCTAAATGCATATATTTTGTGAAAATTTTCATTTAAGGACTAATCGCTTGCAATTAATAAATAATCATGAAAATGTTTTTTCAGATAATTATTTAGTGATGGAATTTGTCTCAATCTAATTAACTAGGGAAAGTTCATCGCAAAAGATATTGCTAAAATTGCAGCTAATCTTTGTGCGAAAATCTACAATAATATTAACTTGGGATATTTTTCGATTAAATGTTTCCATCTCTAATCTATCACAAACTGATCACAAATTTGTAATTCAATGTAAAATCTAACATCTCTTGATATTCCCTAGCTAATCCCGTGCAAATTAGATAGGAATTATTTTTCTAGCCAAATATTTAAAGTTAAATAAATATTGTATTATTCTGTTTTTTTATCTATTTGTCTATGTATTTATTTATCTATTTGTATAACTATATGTCTATCTATTTATATATTTATTTATCTATGTATATGTCTAACAATTTATCTTTCTTTCTTTATTTCTAGCTATTTTTCTATCAATTAATCTATCTATATGTCTATATATCTGTCTATCTTTCTATCTATTTATGTATCTATCTATCTATTTATCTATATATCTAACAAAATTTCTAACTAACTAACTATCTATTTGTCTATCTATCTATCTAATAATCTATATATATATATATATCTATCTATCTGTATGTCTATCTATTTATCTATCTATCTATCTATATATCTATTTATACATCTATCTATCTAACAATTTATTTATCGATCTATCTATCAAGCAATAATTCAATCAATCTATCTATTTGTTTGTCTGTCTATCTATATGTTTATAAATCTATTTATATATCTATCTATGTACCTATCTATATATCTATTTATTTGTGTATCTATTTGTGAATCTATTTTTTTATCTATATGTCCATCTATCTATTTATCTATATATATATATATATATCGATCTATTTGTTTATCTATTTGACTATCTATTTACAGATATATATATATATATATCTATCTATATATCTATCTGACTATCTATCTATTAGTTTATCTATCTATCTATCTATCTATGTGTCTATTTATCTATCAAACTTTTTATCTATCTATCTATATATCTATCAATCTATCTGTCTATATATATATATATATATATATATATATCTATCTATCTGTATATTTGTTTATCTATCTGTGAACTTTTTTGTCAATCTATCTATCTATAATCTATCAATCTATCTATCTATAATCTATCTATTTATCTATTTGTCTTTCTATTTGTTTATCTATCTGTCTATCTATTTGTCTAACTATCTATCTATCAATATATCTTTCTATCTAATTATTTATCGATCTTTCTATCTATCTATCTATTTTTTGTCTGTCAATATATCTATCGATATATCTATCTATATATTTGTCTATCATTTTGTCTAACTATCTATCTATATATCTATCTATATATTTGTCAATCATTTTGTCTAACTATCTATCTATATATCTATATATCTATCTATCTAACTATCTGTGTATCTATTTGTCTATTGATTTGTCAATCAATCAATCTATCTATCTATCTATTTGACTATCTATTTGACTATCTATTTTCTTATCTATTTGCCTATATATTGTCTATATATTTATCTATATATCTATAAATCAATCAATCAATAAATCTATCTATTTAACTGTCTATCTATCTCTCTATCTATCTAAGTTTCTATCTATCTATCTATCTATCTGTATATGTCTATCTATTTATCATTCTATCTATCTATCTTTATATATGTCTACATGTCTATAGTTCTGTCTATCTATCTATCTATTTTCCAATTTATCTATCAATTTGAATTTCTGTTTGTCTGTCTATCTTTCTGTCTATGTATTTGCCTTTATATCTGTGTAAATGTCTATCTATTTGTTTGACTATCTATTTGTATATCTATCTTTCTATCTTTTATATATCTATCTATCTGGATGTATTTCTGCCTATTTATTTGTCTCTCTATCTTCTATCTATCTAACTAAATATCAATCAATCAATCTATCTATCTGTCTATTTATATATTAATCTATATCTCTTTATTTTTGGGTATCTGTGTCTGTCTATCTATTTGTATATCTGTATGACTAACAAACTAACTATTTGTCTATCTATTTGTTTATCTATGATTCTATATATCTAACTACCTATTTGTTTATCTATCTATCTATCTATATATCTGTCTATCTATTTATCTGTCTATCCATCTATCTTTCTTTCTATGTATTAATCTATATAAAGATTTGTCTGTCAATCTATGTATCTACCTATCTATTTGTTTGTCTGTCTATTTGGAGGTCTATCTTTCTATCTATCTGCCTATCTATCTATTTGTTTGTCTATTCGTGTGTCATCTATCTATATGCTTGTCTATCTTTTTATCTATATATTCATTTTTCTATCTGTCTATCTTTTTGTTTAACTGTTTGTCTATTTGTTTGTCTATTTTTCTATTTATCTATCTTTAAATCAATCAATCAATGAATCTATCAATCTATCTATTTTTCTATCAATTTATTTATCTTTCTTTTTATTCCTATGTCTATCTATCTTTCTAATTATCTATCATTCAAAAAGTATATTAATCAGTCTATCAATCTATCTATCAAACAATCTAAATCTCTTTCAATATATCTATCAATCTATCTATTAATCTATCTTTCAATCTATTTATCTATATGTTTATCTGACTATCTATCTATCCATCTACTATCAAAAATATATATATCTAGCCGTGTATCTATCTATCTATCTATTTGTCAATCTGTCTATCAATTGATTTAACTTACTATCTTTCTATCTATCTGTCTATATATATATATATATATCTCTATCTATCTATCCATATGTCTATCTCTTTATGTATCTATGAATCTATCATCAATTCTATCTATCTCTGTATATGTTTATCTATCTATTTGTCTATCTATGTGATGTCTATCTATCTATCTATCTCTCTATATATCTTTCTATGTATCTTTATTTCTTTGATTATGTTATTTTTCCATCGATCTTTCTATAAATATGTATATTTATTTGTCTATCTATCTATCTAACTAGCATTCTATCAATCTATCGATTTATCTATCTATTAGTCAATCAATCAAATGATCTATCTATCTATCAGTCAATTAATCAATCAATATATATATATATATATATATATATATCTATCTATTTATTTATTTATCTATCTATTTGTCTACAAATCTAGCTATCAATCTATATATCAAACTAATTATCAATTTATCTATTAATATATCTATTAATCTGTCTATCAAATTGAATATATATATCTAACTATGTATTTTTCTATCTATCTACTAATCAATCTATCTGTCTAATTCTCTATCTATTCGTCTATCTATATGTCTATCTATCTGTCTATCTATCCGTCTATCTATCCATCTATCTATCCATCTTACTATATGTCTTTCTATCCTCTATCTATCTATCTATATACATGTCTATCTATTTATCTATCGACCTATCTATCAATGTGTCTTTATAATTTTCTAACTATCTTTCTATCTTTATGTATATCAATTAGTCAATTTGTATATCTATCTATTTATCTATCTATATATATACTTATTTGTCTATATATATATATATATATCTATTTGTCTATCTATATGTCTATCTATATATCTATCTATCTATATATCTATCTATCTATCTATTTATCAATCTATCTAACTATCTGACTAGTCTATAAATATATCTATTTATTTGTGATCTATCAATATAATAATCTATCTATATATTAGTCTATTTATCTATATATCTATATATCTATCTATCTATCTATATGTTTGTCAATTTATCTATCTATCTATCTATTTTTCTAACTATTTGTCTATCTTTTTATCTATTTGTCGATCTATCTGTATATCTATCTATCTAACTATCATTCTATCTATTTATCTATTAATCTTTCTATCTATTTGTATATAAATTTGCTTAGCTGTCTATCTATTTTTTTTCTTTCTACCATTCAATCAATCAATCTATCTATCTATATATCTTTCAATCTATTTATCAATCTATATATCTTTTTATCTATCTATCGGTCTATATATATATATATATATATATCTCGTTCTATTTATCTATTTATCTATCTATCTATCATCTATCTATGTCTTTTTATCTATTTATCAATCTATCAATCTATCTAATTATCTGCCTAAATATATATATACATATCTATATGTTAGTCTATCTACTATGTATCTATCAATCTATCTGTATTTCTATATGTCTATCTATCTATCTTTTTGTATATCTATTTGTCTATATATATATATATATATATCTATCTATATGTATGTCTATCTATTTAACTATCTATCTATATATCTTTATATCGGTCTATCTATATATCTATCAACTTATTTAAATTTGTATATGTATCTATTTATCTATCTATCTTTATATTTGTCTATCTATAATTTGTCTATTTTTTTGTTTATTTGTTTGTTTATCTGTCTATCTATCAATCTTTCTATATGTCTATCTATATATCTATCTGTCTCTCTATCCACATATATGTCGATATGTCTATCTTTTTATATGTTTATCTATTTGTCTATCTATAAGTAGGTTTATATATCTGTCTATTTGACTGTGTATCTATCTATTTATCTTTCTTTTTATCGGTCTATATGTATATTTATTTATTTATTTATCTTTATGTCTATCTGTCTTTCTATCTATCTCTCTAGCTATATTTCTGTATATATAATTATGTTTGTTCATCTATATGTCTATTTGTCTTTCTATCTGTCTATATATCTATCTTTCTATCTCTTTCTTTATCTATATGTCTTTTTATTCGTCTTTTTATTTATCTATCGATCTATTTTCTTATTGGTTTGTCTATCTTTTTATCTAGTTGTCTATCCATTTGTCTATCTATTTTTGCTTCAATCTATCTATCTATCTATATATATGTATATCTTTTTGTCTATGTCTATGTTTATCTATCTATCTATCTTTTTTGTCCACCTATTTTAATATTTATCTATTTATCTATCTAGCTAACTATCTATCTATTTATATATCTATCTATCTTTCTTTCTTTCAATTAATCTATCTATATATCTATTTGTATGTCTAATAATCTATCTATTGATCCATGTATTTATCTATCTATCTATCTTACAATTTATCTATAAATCTATCTATCTATTTGTCTATCTGACTATATATATATATATATATATATATATATATATATCTCTCTCTCTCTCTCTATGTCTATCTATATATTTATGAATCAATCAATATTTCAAAATGTCTATCAATAAGTTTATCAATATGTCTATTAATCTATCTATTAATCTATCTATCTATCTATTTATTTATTTGTCTATATATCTACCTATCTATGTATATGTCTGTTTATCTATCAATCAAGCTATCATTCTATCTATATGTCTATCTTTTTTTCTATCTATCAATCTATATGTCTATCTTTCTATTTATCTATCTGACTATCTCATATATATTTGTATCTTTCTCTCTATCTATTTATCTATTTATCTATCTGTTTATCTTTAAGTATATCTACCTATCTCCTTATCCATCTATCTATCTATATATTTATTTATCCATCTTTCTGTGTAATAATTTGTTTATCTATCTACCTATTTGTCTATATTAATATATATATATATATATATATATATATATATATATATATATATATATATATGACTATCTACCTACCTATCAATATGTCTATTTATCTATCCATCTATATTTCTGTTTATTAATCTGCCTGTCTATCTATCTAACAATCTTTCTATCATCCTAACTATAAATTTGTCTATCAATATATCTATGAATTAATATAATAATCTATCTATAAACCTATGTAAAAATCTGTCTATCATCCTTTTTAACAATATGTATATCAATCGATCTATGAATCTATTTACCAATCTATCTAACAATCTATCTATGAATCTGTCTATCTATATATCTATCTATCATTCTAAATTTTTATTTGTCAGTTTATCAATCTATATATCTATCTATCTATTTATCTATCTATCTGTCTATCCATCTATATATTTTTATCTCTATGTGTTTGTCTGTCTTTCTATTTGTCAATCTATCTATCTATTTATCTATCTATTTGTTTATTTGGTTGTCTATCTATCTGTCAATTTACCTGTCTATCTATCTGTGTATCGGTGTACATACCATTCTACCTATCTGACTATCTATTTGTATGCTTATCTGTCTATATGTATATCTGGTTATTTATATATTTGTCTATCTATCTATCTATATGTCTGTCTGCATGTCTATTTATCGGCCAATGATCTGTATATCTATTTATTTATAATTCTATAGAAAATCTATCTATCTGTATGTATATCTTTCTGTCTATCTATCTGTCTGTCTATCTGTCTATCTTTATATCTATTTATCTATCTATCTATATGAATATCTATCTATCTATTTATTTATTTATATGTTTGTCTATCTATCTATTTATCTATCTCTTTGTCTATATATCTATTTATCTATCTATCTATCTATGTATATATCTATCTATCTATTTGTCTATCGATCTATCTATCTATTTATCTATCTATATATCTATCTAAATATCTTTCTGTCTATCTATCTATCTTTTTGTCTATATATTTATCTATCTATTTATCTTTCTATCTATCTAACTATTTGTTATTTTATCTATTTATCAATCTATCTATCTATCTATCAATTTTTTGATCTATCTATTTATCAATCTATCCATAAATTTGTCTACTAATATATCTATTAATCTGGCTATTAATATGTCTATCAATCAATCACTCAATATATTTTTCTATCTCATTATCAATATGTCTATCTATCAATCTATCTAAATGTTTTTCTATCTATCTATATATCTGTCTATCTATCTGTCTCTCTATTCTCTATCTATATGTATGTCTATATGTCTAACTATATTTTTATCTATCTATCTATCTGTATGTCTTTTAATCTAGCTTTCTATTTATCTATCTATCTATTTGTCTTTCTATTATTCCAAGTATCTATTTATATATCTGCCCATTTGTCTGTATATATATCTATCTATATGTCTACCTGCCTATCTATCTATGTGTCAATTTGTCTATCTACCTATTTATATAGCTATTTGTCTATCTATCTTTCTATCTGTCTGTCTATATGTTTTTCAATATGTATGTCTATGTGTCTATCTATATTTCTATCAATCTATCATTTTGTCTATCTATATATTTGTCTATTTATCTGACTATCTATCTATTTATCTATCTATCTATTTATTTTGATATCTATTTATTTATCTACTCTTTATCAATCAATCTATATATCTGTCTATCTATTTATCTATCAATTGATATATCTATCTATCAGATAATTTATCTATCTATCTGTCTATCTATTTATCTATATATATATATATATATATATTTATTTATTTATATATTTAGTTGTATATTTTTTTGTCTTTCTATCTATCTATATAACTATCTTTCTATATATCTATCTACTTTTTATATATCTATCTCTCTCTCTCTATATCAATTTGTATATCTATCTGGCTGTCTATTTATTTATTTATTTATCTGTCTATATATAATTCTATATCTATATATTTATCTATATGTCCATTTATCAATCAATCTAATCATCTATCTAAAAATATATCTATTTGTCTAATTATTTATTTGTCTGTTGATCTATCTATCTATCTGTCTAATATCTAACTATCTATTTGTCTATCTATATGTCTATCTATCTTTCAATAAAAATGTCTATTTATTCATTGATCAATCTACCTATCTATTTGTCTATAATATATATATATATATATATATATATCTATCTATCTATTAATCTTTCTTTTTCTCTATCAATCTATATTTTTATATATTTATCTATCTATCTTTCTATTTATTAATATATCTACCTGTCTATATGACTATCTATCTATCTATTTGTCTATATATTTGTATATCTACCTGTCTATATATATATTTATCTTTCTGTCTTTCTATGTATCTATCTATCTATTTAACAATCTATATATATATATATCTAACTATCTGTCTATATATCTATCTTTCTATCTATCTATATTACTCTCTATATGACTATATATCTATCTATCTATCATTCAATTATCTGTCTATCTTTTGGTCTATCTATCTATATATCTATCTATCTTTCTATATGTCTATTTATCTGTCTAATTATCTATCTATATATTTGTCTTTCTTTCTATCTAGTTGTCTATTTGTATATCCGTCTATCTATCTATCTAACTATCTATCTATATATCTATCTATATATCTTTCTTAATATATGCTTATATGTTTATATATAGATATATATATATATATATATATATCTATCTATCTCTCTATCTGTATGTTTATCAATCTCTCTATCAGTATGTCTATCTATCTATCTAAATATCTGTTTGTCTATCTATCTATCTATCTATGTATCTATCTTTCTATCTATCAATCTGTCTATCTATCTATATTTCTATCTATTTGTATATTAATCTATCTATATTGGCTTTTTCCATCACTAAAATAGAATAACAATGGATTAACAATAGAAATTGTCCCAAGCTAATGTGCTCATCACAAAATATTAATGAGAAAAATCCCTAGCAAATATTTTAACGATAGAAATTTCCTAGCTAATTATAAATTTTCCCTTGCTAATTTTAATCGTAATTAAGAATAATAATTAATATTTTTTGATTGAAATTGTATAGAAAATTTTCTAGCTAAATTAGCTGGGAAAATTCTCTAGCAATTTTCATTACAAATCTATTTTCACAATTTTATTTTTTTACAAAAAATTTGATTCCATATTTTTAAATTTTTATAATAAATTGAATAAAAACATATATTATAAGCCATTATTTATAATTAACAAAATGAAAAAGTAGTTAATAAATTAATTTGATACAATAAATACATAGGTAAAACAAAAACATTACATAGGTATATAATCATTTTAAACTAAATCATCACCCTCATCATTAGCTTATCCATTTGTGCTAGGCTCTCCTTTGTGGATACTCTACTAAAACTTTGTGTGTTATCTATCTTATCAAGGCTGCTAATTGTTATTCCATATAGGTCATCTTCTATTGTATTGTATTCTTCATTTCTTTCATCTCATCATTTACTTGTTTCATTTCTTACATAGACATCTAGTCAAAATTAAACAATACGAAGGATGGCAACATATTAATTTAGCAAAATTTAAATTTATGACCATCACTTATATACCATTTACCAATATGCATGATGAATACTGATTCACAAAATTATCAAGTTTTGGGCACATATATAGCCTTTACCAATCATTGTGTAAACTTTAATCCATAAAACAAATATTAAATTTCCAACATACTGTTTTAGAACATGGAAGAAATAAAATTATTACCTAGTAGCTATTGGAATCATCAACTTGAAAGAATCCACTAACAGATTGTTGACCATTGCTAGAGCCATATGGCACGTTGTGAGAATGAAGCTTGTATTCCATCTTCTCCTGCATCAATTTCAAAATTGACCCGTACATAATATGGACGAAGAAATCAACATTACTCAGATGAAAATCTTTCAGTTTATTGAACTTGCATGATACTAGAATTGAATATCATATTTGAAACTCATGATGCATTTTAGTTTTGAATAATAAGTATCCGAAAACACATAAAAAATCTGATGTACATAAAATATAGAGCTCATGAAATTTTTTGGCTTCCAGTCCGACAAAGTTTCACATTACTGTTTCTATCAATTAGGTATATCTATATGAATTTGCTTGCAAGGCAGGTGGAATCTAAGTTTTGAACCTCAATTCCTTTCGAAGAAGTGATTGACGTTGATGTGAAGGATGGCTGATCAATGTCTAAGTTTAGTTACAGAGAAAATGAAAATATCAAGAAGATTTTTGGGCTGCAACAGCATAAGCAGTATGACAGTGTCAAAGCCTTGAGATATGGTCATCTCATGAAAATGGTAGATTAGGATCATGATGGCTTGCACATTAAAGGTTTAGTGATCAATTTCATTCACTATTCATGGTTATCTTTGTTTAGGGTTCTATCGTTCTTGGTTGATTTTAACACCCTAATCATAAAGGCAACACATATAAGTGGAAGAGGTGTACCTTTTTACATCAGTTGAGTTTATCACATAATACTTTGGCCAAGTGAGGAGGATGTTCATCATGCACAACGTAATGAAATAAAGAATTGCATTAGCTGCTAAAAAAATGCCATCGTATCTACTACTTAGTTTCTTCATCAAACAAAAATATAGCAATAGCCCCAAATATTATAACCTAAAAATGCAAGAAAACTATGGATGCTTTCTCTTATAAATACAAACTATGATGCATATGTGCAAGGGGAATTATAGTTATCAAAAGGGCAGCGGCTCTAACGGACTAAGAAGGGAGTTAGTAGCAGAATCGGGGTAATGGTGACATTAATAGTGGTGGCACAAAATATAACAGCTAACACTGGGGTGTTAGCTGTTTTTTTCTGCCGACTCTATGATGGGCCAAAACAACATATTCAAATTCTTCTAGTTATGCAAACGATTAGTCAACCTAATAAGGACTCATATTTTAACTAAGAAAACTAAAAAAAAAACAGCATTCTTCATGCATATTTTTGCCTAGTCATATTCATTATCACCAAAGCCAAAATAACCCCACCAAATGTGATATGGAAACCCCAACTTAAAAAATATGAAACAAATTACAACATGATTAATGCTACATGCCAAATATGCATAAAGAAGCAACAAAAAAAAACCTCTTGTTCACTCAATGGCTTGCATTGCATCAACTGGTTAATTTACTCATCTACGTTTCCTTTTTCACTTGAATGGAATCAATCGGAGCTCATCTTCTTCCACACCTTACTTTTGGCTTTGATATGTTGTTGTGTTTAAAATATTATTATAAATGTTACATATATATATATATATATATATATATGTAACACTTTTATAAATATTATATAGTATATATACCAAATTTATATAAACATTATAAATACTATATATTTATTGAAAAATTTATATGTTATATATATGTTTAAAAATAGGTATAAACATTTTATATGTTATATAAATGTTATATAAAAAATTATATAAATGGATTGTTTTATGTAAATATTGTATAAATATTTGTAAACATTTATACATATTTATAAAAATTTATATATATCATTATATTTTATATAAACATATCAATTTTATATATAATGTTATATGTTTATATATATTAAAACATAGACATTTATATATAATGTCATATGATTATATAAATGTATAAAAGTTTATATATAATGTTATCTATTTATAATATATTTGGAGACAATCAAAACAAAATCCATATATTTCAACCACTTTAATTTGATCTCTCATTCTTCTATGAGAGATCAAATTTAATAAAGCATATCTAGTCGAATTACTATTGAGGTATCACAATAATATATAATCCATCAAAAAATAAAAATATAATTATCTCAAAAAAAACATCATTAAAACAAAATCATGATATAATATATATCAGTCATAAATTTTAATTTTCTAAATAATGTGATTCATGAATTCATGATATGACTTAAAAAATAATCTAAATTAGGCTTCAATTTTATGCAAATGCTTTAAAATCAAAATATAATTGCAACTAATAATGGCATGGTGGTTCGATTGGTAGGGTATTGAATTCACAACTACTTGAGGATTACGAGTTCAATCCGAATTCCTAATTAACTATTAATAACATCATTTGTTTGGTCAAGAATTCATTCCTCTTGTTGTTTGGGTAGATTGCCTTGGGTCAGATACTACCCAATTATACACACACGCACGCACACACGCACGCATGTCTTTATACATACACACATATATATATATATATGTGTGTGTGTGTGTGTGTCTATACATACATATATATGTCTATATACACATATATATGTCTATACACACACACACACACACATATATATATACATACATATATATCTATATACATATATATATATATATCTATATACATACATATATATATATATATATATATATATATATATATATATATCTATGTCTATATACTTACAATACATACATACATATATATATATTTTTCTATATACCTACACACACACACGCGCGCACATATATATATATATCTATAAACATACGTAAATATATATCTATATATCTATATACAAATAAATAAATAAATAAATATATATATATATATATATATATATCTATATCTATATCTATATACATACATATAATCTATTTTAATGTCAATTCAATTAAAGTAATCAATGTTGATAACTATAATAAAAAATGACATTTAATCAATCCATTGAGCTTGGTTTGTGTAAACATGTATGTGTACTCAATGCACAAGGTTCTTGTCTAACATAATATTAGAGAAAGGTATATAAATATATATCTCAACAAATCTGATTGTCTTGAACTTAAATATCTGATTGTCTTACCATTGATATATCAAAGAGGTCATATCTGATTGTCTTGAACTTGAGGCTTATTACTATTGTGTGAATAAATGTATCATCACATCAAAACATGATTTATTTTAATTTTAATTTATGCAAAGTAGTCAATATTGATGGACTATCATCAAAAATAGCATTGAATCCATCAGTTGAGCTTAAATATAAAAAAGAGTACAACTGTGTGTGTACTTTGAGGAGAGATGTGAAGGAAAGGTACCTGAAAAATGTTCTCCAGCTCCCTAAATACAAAGTTAAGAACTTCATGAGACTTACCATGTGAATAAAATTTGGAATCATCTTCTCTAGAAAAAGTAGATTGTATTTAAAAAAAATAATAATACCTAAGAGTAAATTCTCCAGGCTGTTTCCAGCTAGGATATCTCCTCATCAAATACATAAATAGTTTCCAAAACTGTAATTAACAAACTACATGAACCTTCAAAGCAAAAAGTAGCAATCAACTTTGGTTAGAAAAATAATTGGTGGGTCTTGTTTGTAATCTTTTGAGAGTTTCTATGGTAAAGTAAGTTTCATGATCATGGCATTGATCCGCTTTGATCTTGATTGAAGAGCCTGCAAGACCTGTCAGTGATTCTGTGACTTTTAGCTGACTTACAAATGACTTTAAGAGGCCAGTACCAAGCTTCTTTATCTTCCCATTGCTCATGATGAACAAGAATACCTACAATGAACAAAAAATCAATTAACATATACATACATATATAGCTAGACAGAGAGAGAAAGAAAAAGAGAGACAAAGAAAGATTATATATGCACATGAAAAAAATATTACATCGTTATAGATAAAAAATCTATTCATGATGATTAAGGTGATAGTTGGAGCACAACATAATCTATGGGTGTATTTGGATTTATATTCCTCAATTGTATGTACTTCCTTTTAATTCAATATGTTTCTTTATATTCATCTATAATTATAGCAAATAAGAATATTAAGCTTGCGGTGCATATCCTAGAACATGCAAAAAATAAAAAAAATGAAAAAAGATAATCAAATCAAAATTTTAATATTACGGTGCAAGTCTAAAATAACATGCATAGAATCATGGGTCCAACCGAGATTAAGAAAAAAAATAGCTGAATTTGTAGAATTTAAATTCCAAATTAGAAACAAAAGTCAATAAAAAATATAATAGTGATCAGCTGAGAAATAAAAGAAAACGCAGAACTGATACCATCAACACTAAATATAATTTTAAGATCCAAATCAAAGAAGATGAGTTTTTAAGAAATGCTCATATTCTTCTAACATCAACTTGAATGTCAAGCCAGATGAACCACATGATAATCTTTCGGAAAAAAGAAACAATTATTTATTAGGAATCAAAAACTAGATTATCAGTTAATGATAGATTATACACCGGCAACCTGTATCATAGCGATATACAATTGAAACAGATACATCACATGAGAATTTGTTGATGAACTTGAGTTACTTTGTTTTGAACATGAAAATCTGTTTTGATATATCATGGTGTTTTTTTTTCTTGAGTTATAGAAGCAGAAAACAATAAACATACTTTTTTTTCTTAAATTACAGAAGCAGAAAACAATAAGCATACATTTTGTATTTTAAATCCATAAAACCTTAAAAAAATAATCATTAGAAGAACAACGTGTACACTAAGCATATGTTGTTTTACTTATGGTGGAGAGTCAAAATCAAATAAGTGATGTGAAAATAGAAGAAAGAAGAATCGAAATTGGGGAAAAAAGAAAAAAAATTAAAACCAATTAATCTGTACCAGCCAAACTTCACCAGTGGAAATCAAATTGTGGGAAAGAAAGAAATATAATTCATATTCTGAAGGAGAAGAGCATTGTTAATCTTACTTGGTAACAAGAAGAGGTAAACTTATGAGTTACACGTGCTCTCATAGTCCCAATTCGCTTCTCCTCACTTCCTCTTCACAAAGATAGATAAAATATGTGCTTGTATCCCTTAGCATTTTTATATTTCACAGAAACTATAAATAAAAAATGAATGTAAATATATAGAAAAAAAAAGAAACAAAAATATATAAGAAAACAAAAATTATTAAAAATAAATAATTTAAATAAAAAAAATAAATAGATTTTTATTTAACTATAAATGATATTATTTTATAAATAAAAAATAATAATATAATATTATAATAAAATATTTCACACACACACACAGACACACACACACACACATATATATAATGGTTATAAAATTTTAAGAATTCAATTTATTTTTTATGAATATAATATGAAATTATTATTATGGCATAAATTTTCATATTATTAGATATATGAAAATTATAATATTATAAGTTAATAGTAATGATCTTATTCAATTGTTTAATTCATATAAATTATTGTATGGACAAAAAACACTACAAGAAAAATCCCATATAGCTAGAGATAATTCCCTAGCTAAATGGGCATTTTCCTTCGCTAAATGGGATATAACTATGGATTACCGATGGATCGGTTCCCTATCTAAAGTCCTTCTTACTAAATTTTAGTGACGAAAAGTATCCCTAGCTAAAAAGTTAGCGACAAAAAAATTTCTTGCTAAAAAAGACAAAATTCCTAGCTAAATTAGCAAGATAAATGATATATTCCGTTGCTAAACGAAAATAACGACGTATGATTCCCTAGCTAAAGTGCTGGTCTATAAATTTTAGTGACGGATATAGTCCCTAGCTAAATAAATTTAAGGATGGAAAATCTGTCGCTAATTTTAATATTTCCCTTTCTAAATTAGCTAGGGAAAATTCCCTAGCTAATTTAATTTCAAAAATAATTTCAGGATTTAATTTATTTTAAAATTTTTTAATAAAATAATTTAATATTTTTATATCAAATTGAATAAAAATTGAAACTATAAATAATTTATAATAAACAAAGAATAAAATCATTTATATCTTATTCAAATTTAATATTTTACATAATTGAAACAAAAAAATAACAAACTTTTATTTCATCTTATTCAGCAATATATCTAACGATAGTGCATAAAATAAAATATATACATTCATTGATGTTACTTTTTCTTCCTCTACTCCTCCGATCATCATTTTTCTACTGTGACAAAGCTGTCCGAGTCACGGCACATAATGTCTAGTGAAAATTTTCATCACTTATAAAAGCTTTGTATGAAGAACAATGTGGTATCATATATGTAAGAAATTTAAACCACTCAGTCAAATTAAAAAAAAAATCATGTTTTGATACATATATAATCTTATAGTATATATGTAAATATATACTATCATTTCACTCTTACATATATTACTACAGTATATGTACATAAAAATAATAGTATTATGTGTACATATAAATTGAGTACAAATATACTTAATATATATGTACATAAAATACTACAGTATTATATGTACGTATATACTGAATTTATTCGTATGTATATATCTCATTTGGTGCTTTTACTGCTGCTCCCGCTGCCGCTCTTGCTGCTGCTGCCATTGCCACTATCGCTGCCTCTCCTGCTGCTGTTGTCTTTGCCGCTGTCACTGCCAATACCACTACCACTGTCACCATCACCACCACTGCCTCTATTGATTCTGCTACCACCAATGCCACCGCTACCGCCTCCGCAACCACCACTGCCAATTCCGCCACTGCCAATTCCGCCACTGCCACTATTGCCACTACCACCGTGGCCATCACAGCTACCGCTGCTACCCTAGTTGTCGGTGCTACCGTTGCATGTCGCAACTGTTGCTGGCATCTCTAGTGATATTGCTGCTTCCGCACTGCCACTTCTACCACTACTTCCGGTGCTACCACTGCTTCCGTTGTTGCCGCTGCTATCGCCACAGCCACCGCTGCTTTCGGTGCAGCCATAGCCGATGCCTCTGATGCCGCCACTCCCGCCAGTGCTGCCACTACTTCCGGTGCAGCCACTGCTGCTACCATCGATGCCACCTCTACAACTGCTCCCACCGTAGCCACCGCTACAACCACTCCCACCGTCGCCACCGCCATTGCTGCCGCTATAGCCCTCACTACTGCCAATGCCACCAGTGACGTCGTTGCCATCCCCATAGCTGTTGCCTGCTATCGCTGATATTGCTGCTGATAATACGTTTTTACATACCTATAAAAGGCTAAAACTCTACCCAAAAAATTCGGAGACATACAAACATTTTCACAGATATATAAAAATAGTTATTATAGAAATGAACAAACACAAATTAAAGTTGATTGTCATACAGCTTAAACTAAAATTTAATTAAATAATTTAATATTTTTATATTAAATTTAATAAACATAAACTATAATGAAAATTTTAAATTAAAAAAATTCATTTAATAACATATTCTAATTCAATATTTTTAATAACTAAAAAAAATTATATTACATCTTAGTTATCAATGTATCTATAGACTGTGCATAAAGTATAATTTATCAATGCATTGACGTTGCTTTATATCTCTCTGCTCCTCCGATCACCAACTTTTCACGATGAAAATGCTGTCCGAGTCACAGTGCTTCATGTTTGTAGAAATATTCATTCGCTTATATTAGCTTCGTAAGGAAAATAATGAGGTACCACATCTGTAAGAAATTTAAACAACCAAATAAAATCAAAATAAATAAAAATAAAACTCTGTTTTGATAAATATATATTACTACAACAAAAATATACATATATACCAGCATTTCACTCGTACATATATTACTGCAGTATTTGTACTTATAAATCATATTATTATGTGTACATATATACCGAGTACATATATACTCAGTATATATGTACATAAAATAATGCAGAATTATATGTATGTATATAATGACTATATACGTACATATATCGCATTTGTTGCTATTCCTACTGCTCCCGTTGTCGTCGCCGCCCTTGCCACAACAGCTACTGCCGGTGCTGTCGCTGTTGTCAGTGCTGGCACCACTGTGGATGCTATCGGTACTGCCACCGCTGCGGCTGCTATCGGTGCTGCCTCTGCTGCCACCACTACCATTGTTGTAGTTGTGGTCTCTACTGCCACCGATGTCGATGCTGCCATTGATGTTGCTGCTGCCTTTATTGCCTCTCTTGCCTCCGCTGCTCCCGTTGCCACCATTGCTGACGCCGCTGCCGCCACTACCGCTTCTAGTGCCACTGCCGCCACTGCCATCACTGCCACTGCCACCACCGCTTCCACAGCTATCACACCTGATAATGGACTTTTACATACCTATAATAGGCTAAAACTCAACCCAACAAATTTGGAGAAACACAAACATATTCACGCACGCACACACACACACACACACACACATATATACAGTTAATATAGACATGAACAAACACAAATTAAAGTTGATTGTCATACAATTTAAACAAAAATTTAATTAAATAATTTAATATTTTTAAATTAAATTTTATAAAAACAGAAACTATAAATGAAACTTTTAAATTAAATAAAAAAATTCCTTTATTAACTTATTCTAATACAATATTTTAAATAACTAAAACAAAAAAATAACAAAAAATATATTCCATCTTATTAATCAATGTATCCACCAACTTTGCATAAAGTATAATCTATCAATGCATTGACATTGCTCTCTCTCCCTCAGCTCCTCTGATCACCAACTTTCTGCTGCAAAAATGCTGCCCAAATCATGGTACATCATGTTTGTTGAAATATGTCTTCACTTATACAAGCTTTGTATGAGAAATAATGCGGTACCATATCTGTATGGAATTTAAACCACCAAATCAAATCAAAATAAATAAATAAATAACTATGTTTTGATAAATATATATTGTTGCAGTAAATATATACATATATACTAGCATTTCACTCGTACATATATTACTGTAGTATATGTACATATAAACTGTAGTATTATGCATACATATATATATATACTCACTATATATGTACATAAAAATACAATAGTGTTATATGTACATATATGCTGACTATATATGTACGTATATACCGCATTTGTTGTCGTTGCAACTACTCTCGCTACCATTACCGCTCCTGCCACCACCACTGCTGCTACCACTATAGCTGCCGATGCCGTTATCGCTGCTAACACTTCCGTAGTCGGTGCTATCAATACTGCTACCACTATTGTCGGTGCTACAGCTGCCGCACCTGCCACCGTCGTGGCAGCCGCTAATGCCATAGCTACCATAGTTTCCGTAGCTGCGTTTGTGGCCAATGACGTCGCCTCTGCAACTGCTATCGGTGCTGCTAATGCTGCCGGTGCTGTCGCCACTACTACATTCAATACCCCCTCTACTGTCGCTACCGTCACCACCGCTGCTGCCGATGCTACCATCATTGCCATCACTACCCCTGCTACTGCTGCTGAAAATTGTTTTTACTTACCTATAATAGGCTAAAAATCTACCAAAAAAATTTAAAGACACAAAAACATATTCACAGATATATAAAAATAAATATTATAGATCTTAAAAAACATAAATTAAATTTTATTGTATTACAGCTTCAACAAAAATTCAATATATGTCTAGCAATTATGTTTAGAGATAAAGAGATTGCAAAAATAAAATGTTTTTATTATATTAAAGATAAGATAAGCTAGCCCTCTTTTTGAAAAAGTTGAAATCTCTAAATATGAGACCCATGCATTGGAAAGACCGTGGTAATATCTGAATACTTTGAATCAGAAAAGCAAAAAACAAAACCAGAATAAAAAAAATTGAAACCTGCAAAAAATATCATAATTATTTGCTACACCATGTCATCTATTTTGATTGTAGTTGCAGTTAGCTATTTTAAAAACAAACTAAGTTTTGTAAGGACATTCCAAACACTTAGTGGAAGTAATTCATGGAATGTAATTGATATTAATCTCTGAATAAATATATGACAGTCATGACTTTTCATTATAAATAACTTAAAAATTCTTCATATCCACGCATCTACCCATATTTTACACATATCCATCAGAGAATTTCAAATTTTAATACATTCACATAATATTTGTCTTGCCTTCTTATCAAGTGTGTAGCTAGCTTTAGGGAATTTTTCTGTTTCCTCATTCAGTTTCAATTCAGGACGCTAACAGTAATCATTCAGCTCTGGTCTTGATTTTAAAGTGACTTTTGTTTTTCTATCTTCATTAAGGACGGTGTTGAAAACATTGTCAAAAAAATTTTTTCAATATGCATTACATCTATGTTATGACGAATTAAATTGGACTTCCAATAGGGAAAGTCCCAAAATATACTATGTTTCTTCCAGCCAAATAATTTGCCTATTGGTCAATTACTTCTAGTATCATCCTTTTTAATTACCTTCTACAAACCCAGAATATGAATCTTTGTAATAATATCATCTCTTGAACGAATTGCTGGTGTAACTATTATCACAAATTTATTTTTTCGAAATGCAATTCTATTTCTTTGAAATGGATGATTCGTAGGTAGAAACTTACGATGGTTATCAAACCATTACTGTTTACCATTAAATTTGAGGGTAAATGCATCAGAATTTATCAGGCAATATAGGCATGTGAATCATCCTGTAGTACTCCAGCCAGACAACATTGAATATACAGGAAAATCACTTACCATCCACATAAGGGCTACCCGCATAATAAAATTTTGCTTCTTTAAGATATCATATGTATTCACGCCAACATCTCATAAATGATTTAACTATGAAATAAGAGGCTGTAAGAAAACATCGAGCATGTCTATGAGATTTTTTAGCCCTAGAACCAATATTGACAAAATCATATATTACTCCTTCAAACACAACCATGGAGGCATGTTATAAGGCGTCACTATCATTGGCCATGTTGAATACTAAAGTCCAGATTGCCCAAATGGCTGAAATCCATCAGTGCAAAGACCTAATCTCATATTTTGACTTTATGCTGCAAAATCTTGATGTATATAATTAAAATGCTTCCAAGTAGGTGAATCTGATAGATGACGCATTATGCCTTCTTCAACCTCATGCTCGGAATTCCACCGCATATCATGTGCTATAGTATTTGATTCATATAGTCTCTATAATTGAGGAATTAATGGAAAATAAAACATCTTCTTAAAGACAACCTTCAATTTTTGTCACGTATCTACAACAAGAGTTGCCTTCCTAAACCGAAAATGGTCACAAAACTTACAGCTAATTAAAATAACTATCACTACCCCAATATAACATGCATCCATTTAAAAAATAATCAATTTTTTCCACTGGTAGACAAATTCCTCGTAGTAACTTCTTAGTGGTGTAAAAGTTGTTAATGATCAAATTATTATCCAGAACACTCTTTTTCATCAGTTCTGTCACCTTATCAAATAATTTCTCAAACATATGATTTTCTAACTTAATGCTCATTAGTAGAGCCACAAGTGACAATTGCGAATGTGTTTTACAACTAGGCCACAACTCTTTATCTGCAGCTTTAAGTGTTTACATCATGAAAAGGATTATTCTGAAACTTGTGATGATTATATGGACACTTAATTTTTTCTCCATCAATCTTGATTGACTAAATGCAAAATTGATGAAAGTTTCAAGCTTAATCAAAAAATCTTTATTCAAAATCCATTAATAACCCATCTGTACATCAATTGATGATCTTAGCTCATATTGCCCTGTTTTATTTACAAAAAATAATGCCCAATCATTATAATAAATAAAAGATTCGATTACTTTAAAATATACAAATAATTAACTAAAATTACTTACAGTTGAAGATTTAAAATTTAAAAATTGTAAAATTCAAGGCAATGCATTTGTAGAATCTACATTAATAAATAAAGTAATTTTTAGCATGATAAAGATTAAAAGATATCATAGTTATACTAGATAAAGGGTGCAAAGTACGATAATGCACAAGAAAAGAAAGCAAAAAAAAGACATTTAATGTTTGAAGGAGGAGAGGGAGAGAGAGAGGGGCAGAGAAATGGGGAGACGGGGGAGAGAGATAGAAAGAGAATGAGAGAGAGGAGTGAGAGAGAGGGGGAGAGAACTGGTGAAAGAAAGAGAGAGGGAAAGAGAGAGAGAGGAAGAGAGAGAGGGATAGAGAGGGAAAGAGAAAAAGAGGGAGAGAGGGATAGAGAGAGGGATAGAGAGGGGGAGAGAGAGAGAGAACAAGCAAGAATGGACAGCAAGAAAGAAAATAATAAGAGAGAGAGTGTGACACACAAATAAAAAGAGGAATAGAGTGATAGGAAGAATTATAGAGGGAGAGAGAGAGAGAGACATAGAGAGTGCAGTGTTAGAATGAAAAATTATATAAAAGAAAATAAAATTTCTTCTGTATAAACCAATCAAATATTACATCTTTTGTCATACATAAGTTCATAATTGAGCCTGAGGCCCAAGGGCAGGGATTAGGTAAGAGTACGACCCTTATTTGTACTATACCATATATGAGCCTGATCAATAATCACTCTCATTCTACGTGCGTACATATTATTGATATTATATCTTATGTCATTTAATTTCAAATTAGGTCAACAAATTAATACTATCCCATATATAATTATATGTTAGAATACATATAGTAAATGTAGTTATAAATAGTTACATATAGTTAAACATATAAATATATATAGATATATGCATACAAGTAGTTATAAATAAATATAAATAAATATATACAAAGTTATAAACAATTATATAGATTTACATATATGTATAAATAAATGTATTCATAATTAAAAATAAAGTTATATTTATTTATATAGAGTTATTTATAGTTATAAGAATATTTACATATAGTTATACACATATAGTTAAACATTGTGTTGTATGTTTTTATCCATATAATTATAAATATTGTTACATGTAGTTATAGATATAGTTACACGTATAGTTAAACTTTTATTTATTCATGTATGTATATATATTTGTTCATATAATTTCATGTATTTATACATATAGTTATGTATAGGTATGGATATACTAAAATACATTTTTTACTAATATATAAAAATGTTAATTATATAAATGTTGTTAATTAATTTATTTAAATATAGTTATATATAAAGTTTTTATAGTTATAATTTTATAAGATAGAATTATTTATAGTTATATGTTAGTAAACATATAATATATATATTTATAAAAAATTATATATCATTAAACATTTAGTTAAATATATATATTCATACGAGTAATTAAATTTAGTTATACATAAATATATACAATGTTATATACAAATATATAGATTTAAATATATGTATACATATATGTATAAATAGTTAAAAATATATTTATATTTAATTATATAAAGTTTTATTTAGTTTTACAAATATTTATATATAGTTATACACATATAATTAAATATGATGTTGTATGTTATTATACATGTAATTATAAATATAGTTACATGTGATTATACATATAGTTACACGTATAGTTAAACTTATATTTATACATGTATGTATATATATTTGTTTATATAATTTCATATATTTATACATATAGTTATGTATAGGTATGGATATACTAAAATACATTTTTATACTAATATATAAAAATGTATATTAAATATATGTTGTTAATTATATATTTAAATATAGGTTATACATTAATAATATAAAATTATGTATAGTTATATGTTATTATACATATAATATATAGTGTTATAAAAAATTATATATCATTAAACATTTAGTTATATATATATATATATATATATATATTCATATTAATAGTTATATTTAGTTTTATATAAATATATACAAAGTTATAAACAAGTATATAGATTTACATATATGTATACATATATGTATAAATAGTTAAAAATATAGTTATATTTAATTATATAAAGTTTTATTTAGTTTTAAAAATATTTATATATAGTTATACACATATAATTAAACATAATGTTGTATGTTGTTATACATGTAATTATAAATATAGTTACATGTGGTTATACATATAGTTACACGTATAGTTAAACTTATATCTATACATGTAGGTATATATATTTATAGTAAAATAATTTTTGAATACTAATATATATAAATATATATTAAATATAAGTTGTAAATTATATATTTAAATATAATTATGTATAAAGCTTTTATAGTAATACATATAATAAGATACAATTATTTATAGTTATATGTTATTATACATATAGTATATATAACTATAAATATTTTTATATAGTTAAACATATAGTTATATATAGATATATTCATACAAATAGTTATACATAAATATATAAAGTTATAAATAAATATATAGATTTTCATATATATATACATACTTACAAATATAGCTATATTTAATTATGTAGAGTGTTATATAGTTATACATATATTTATATATAGTCATACAACTTCGATAAATATCTAAAATATGGCCAACAATGATGTTAAGAGAGAGAGAGAGAAAAGAAATACTATATTTCTACAATTTTCTACATGAGTAGGAAGTTACATTGAATGGCTATTTACTACTACTTCTATAGCAAAGAGATGTTCTGCTAAAGCATCATAAATTTCTTCCATATATTTGCATGTCCATGTATATATATATGGAGAAAAAATATGAAGATATATGCATGAAAATGAAAAAAAAATGATATAAAGAAAATACTACTCAATAATAATAATATATAACTAAAACTCATTCCTTTACATAATGAATAAAAATGATTGATGAAACTTTACATATCGAGTATTCCCATAAAAAATAAAACAACTGAATAAAATAAATAAAATCTCACAATAATATAATATTATTAATAAAAAATATAAAATGACATTATCATTTATTAAATAAAATAAAAATTCACTTATAAATACAAAAAGAAACTATAAATACTCTTAATCTATATGAATCATCTCATTCTAATATCTCAAGATAATAAAATATAATATTACAATATAATTCTCAATAGTTTTGAATTATTTATTTTTATTTACAACTTATTAATGTTCTTTATAATTCATTTTGCTGTACTTTTATGATATGTTACAATTTTTTTATATTGTATTGATGTTCTTGAAATTATATTAATTTATATTTATTTTATTAAGATATGAAATAATATTTAATAATTCTTTACTAAAAAATAATTAGTAAATATGGTTATATCTTATTAAACTATAAAAGAGTACTCACATAAAAGAGTACTCGTATATATTCACTAGTACTATAAAATAATGTTTCATTAATGATACATATATTTACATAATACTTCTCATATTTTATTATATTCTTTATTACTATTTATTACATGATACATCTGCCACAAATTTTGTGAAACACGAAACATAGATTCAAGCTTGTAGGTTACAACTAATAGTTATGATATTCAACTAATAACTACAATGTTTAACTAACAATTACTACTAATATTTATTATTTTTTTAAATTGTTTAAAATAAACATATTGCAGCATAGAAAAATTATTGTGTGTTGAAAGATGATGTTATTAACACGGCAGGATAAAGGGTATCCTAACGAATGTTGTCGTAAGGAGAATACTCTTGTATGACATGAAATTCATCAACATCACAAAGATACCCAAACTTTTAATAACCCATAGTTGTTAATGGTATAAATTATATTTAATATAAATTTGGTAGAAGTTGAATTGTTAGAGTTATAATAAACTACATTGTTATAGATAAAATCATAAATTGAAGTTAAAACATTTTTTGGTAGAAAATATCTATTGTGTTGCATGACATTGTGGGGATTATAAACATTAAAAATTTCTAAATATTTTTAATAGTTTTATATCCTCTATTGAAATCAAAAATTTTATAGATTTAAAATATTATACTTTTTTTATCTACCTACCCTTCTTCCAAACTCAGCCCAAAATTATTATTTGGCTCGTATATAAGCTATGAGGCTTCATGATTAGAATAGGTAAAACTCACATCCCAACATCTGAACAACATGATAAATGATAGCACCATGGAAAACTTATCCAACATCTACGAGGATCGGACTCATATTTTTAGTGTTAGACTATTCATCATCTTTTTGCCGATTAGTCTACCATGTTGTTGGTTTGAATTTTTATTACCATGCTATTTGTTTTTAAAAATATTATTCTTGATAGTAATTATGTACAAAAAAGTTTGGTTCATATATTTTATACTATCTTAGCTTGAGTGTCCATGACACATTGCTATATGTTGATCTTATTATTTCAGTATGAAATCATTATTTTAATATTACTAAACTTGATTCAACAAGTCCACTCATCACTAACACAAAAGAGATCACAAGGAATCACACAATACGAGACATCTATTGAAGGAATATTGAAATTATTAGAAATAAAAGTGTTTTATTTCAAGAAACATAAATATGAAGTTATTATGTTTGAGATAATTTTTAGATAAATTTAATTTACAAAATGTTAGATACATGATAAATATAAATCTTTACACACACACACACCATGATAATCTTTGTTAAAGATAAGTGCAACCATAAGAATATAAATTAATCATGTAGGAAAATTATAATAAAGTCTGAAAATATCAATAAGAATAATTATTTTTATATCATATGTTGACTTACAAGCTTATCACATGCTTACTTTCATGAATATCATGTGTTAGTATGTATGCTTTCCATGTCTTGGCTTACATGAGTGATAAGCATTGATTATGTTCTTACTATGTGTTCTCATGCATTAATGCTACGTGCTTGAAAGTGTGCTTGTTATATGATGATGTGTATACCTGCCAAGGATTGACTTGACATGTGAAAGTTGTGTTGGCTTACTAAATGTTGCATCAAAAATTTAAAAACTTGGAATCTTGCCTATAAATAAAAGTGATTAGGGGTTCCTAGCACACAACAACACATATCATGAGAACATTTCAAAGTGAATTGAGAAACTTTTATTCAATTATTTTCAATTACATGTGTGAATGTTATTGAGTTTTCTAAAAGTTGGTAGAATAGTTCAAACTGGTTCAATTAAGTATAATCAGTTTAATTTAATTTGACATGCTAAACTTTTATTTTATTTATTTTATTTATTTTATTTATTTTATTTATTTTATTTATTTTATTTATTTTATTTTATTTTATTTTTGAATTCAATCATTACTTATTTTTGAATATTTTTTGTAGATATCAAGTCGGCATACCTAAGTATGTATACTAGTTATCTACAAAATACATGCATATTGATGTATATTGTTGTTGTAAATATTAAGTCGGCATTCCTAAGTATGTATACTAGTTATGTATAAAATAAACATGCATATTGATGTATACCATTTTTGTAGATATAAAGTCGGCAAACCTAAGTATATATATTATTTATATATTGTTTTTGTAAACGATCACCATCAGAACCACACAGTGACAACATATTATATCACAGGTGCATGAAGCATTTATGCGAATAAGTTTATATACGAAATCCAAGCATACCGTATGGTGATTAAAGAAGAAACTCGAAAACAAAAAAAAAATAGAATAAAAATGCTTACTCTTCGATTAATCAATCCAAGATAATCGATAAACATACTTCAAATCAATAATAAATTAAAACTTAAACCTCAAATTAATTTTAGTTGAATCAGCGTCAAGAGATAATGACGGAATGAGGAGGAATTCGGCTCTGTTACTGTTAGAGATGCGTCAAGTCGAGAGAGAGATAGAGAATGTATATTTTAGAATAATATTTATATTTTTAATTATTAAAACATTAAATAAACAATATATATATAAAATAAAAAAATACTCATTAATTTTATTTACTATCAAAATATTTTTAAAGAAATTAATGTGCATGTATCAAGGTACAAATAAAAAATAAATTCCTTACAATTTTTTATTATAATATTAATTAAACAATAAATATATAAACAATAAAAAAATATGTTTTGCCTTAAAAAAATATCAAATAGGTATGAAATTAACAAACTTCATATATTAATATATAAATGAAAAGATGATTTGTCTTCTAGCCACTCGCCTAAAAGTTATAAAATACAATTAATGTTAAAAAATCAATAAAAATTTATATTTTATGGTTATAAATTAATAAGAATTCATATTAATTTTTATGAAAATAATATGAAATAAGTTTAAATGCTCAAAATTTCATATTATTTGATATAATTAATAATTTTTAAAATTCAAAAAATTACTTAAAGTGAGAAGATAATTAAAAAAAATAATATTTATTATTTTATTAAAAACTTTATGTTAAAAGCTAATTGTAAAAAAAATACTTAATTATTTAATTTTTATAAATTTTAGTAGGATTAAACATCTATATATTTATTTATAATTATTATTTTATTTTTTTTAACTTTATTGAAAAAAATTATATTTTTATTATATTTCAAGATTTTTAAGATTTGTCATATTTATTTTTTATAAAAGTTTTCTATAATCATAAAATTTTTTTAATACATATAATTAATATTAATATTTACTAGTTTATTTGTCAATTTAGATATTTTTGAAAATATTTTCTATTTTATCATTCAATGAATTAATTTACATTTAAATTAGTAGAAATTTTAATGTATGTTAATTTAATTTTTAATTTATCGAAAAAATTATTATACTTATTTAATTAATTATTTAATGTTACTTTAATTTAAATTATTAAGTTTCTTAATTAAAAATTTTAGAAATTTTTTTGTATAATTTTTTAAAAAATTAATACATCATAAAATAATTATTTTAGTCCTTATCAATATAATTTTTTTTGTATTTTTATATATTTTAAATTAATTATTTATAATATTATTATTTTTTGATTTTACGAGAAGAATGTGTGTTTCAAGGATTGATCATCTATAGACCAATAACATAAATTTAATAAATAAAATTAAATATAATATTAAAATAAATAATAAATAAATATAATTATATAATTAAAATATGTCTAGGAAAATATCGTTGCTAAATCCGTAGCTAAATTATGGATTTTATAAGCTAGAGAAAATTCATCGATGTATTATGAATTTTATTAGCTCGAAAAAATCTATCACTAAATCCGTCGCTAAATTACAAATTTTATTAGCTAGGAAAATTCCGTCCCTAAATCCATCGCAAAATTATGGATTTTATTTTCTACGAAAATTCCGTCGCTAAATTCGTCACTAATTTATAGATTTTATTAGCTAGGGATATTCACTAACTAAATTCGTAGCTAAAATACGGATTTTATTAGCTAGAGAAAATCCATCGCTAAATTCGTAGATAAAATATAGATTTTATTAGCAAGTAAAAATCCGTTGCGAAATTCGTAGCTAAATTACTGATTTTATAAGTAAGGGAAAATTTGTCACTAAATCTATCACTAAATTCATCACTAAATCATGGATTTTATTAGCAAGGGAAAATCAGTCGCTAAATATGTCGCTAAATCATAGATTTTATTAGCGGAGGAAAATCCGTTGCTAAATATGTCGCTAAATCATGAATTTTATTAGTAGGGGAAAATCTATCGCTAAATCAAGGATTTTATTAGCAAGGGAAAATCTATCACTAAATCCGTCGCTAAATGAATTATTTTATTAGCAAGGGAAATTCTGTTGCTAAATCCATCGCTAAAAATTAACTAGAAAAAATCTGTTGCTAATCAGTCGCTAAATCCGTCGCTAAAATCCCTGATTTTCTTGAATGAAAGTTATGAAATTTTTTTTGTTGCTAATCCGTCGCTAAATTCATCACTAAAATCCATATTGTTCATGAACGGAAGTTTCGAAAATTTTTTGTTGCTAATCCATCGCTAAATCCGTCACTAAAATCTCCACTTTTCTTTAGCAGAATTTATGAAAATTTTTCCCATGCTAATTCTTCACTAATCCGTTGCTTTTTTTTAATAAAAAAAAATCATCAGTTCCTTGTCGTTCTCTAGTTAATTCCTTGCAAATTAGATAGGGATTGATCCCTAGCTAATTTTTCCTAGCTAAATCGATATTTTCTTGTTGTGAAATAACGTTTGAATTCAAATCAACTTAGGGTCAGTTTGGTAGTAATTTTCAAAAGTATTTATAGGGCTAAAAAAAATTTTAAGTGTTTTTAGGACAAAACAATTTTATTAGTAATATTTTAAATAACTTTTTTGAAATGCTAAAAAAAACTTGAAGTATTCTTTTAATAACTACACTAACATATTTATTTTTTAAATCATCAAAATTATTTTGATGTAATTAAAACATCTATGTATTTATCTTTAAATATTAGTTTATTTTCTTTTAAATTTTATGAAAAATTAAAATTTTTTTTTATATTTTAAAAATTTTAAATCTTTTAGTAAATATTTTTTTTAAAAGATTCATATAATCATAAAATTTTATTTTTATTTTAAATAATATAAAAAAATACTTGTTTATTCATTAATTCAGGTATTTTTATAATTTTTTTATTTAATCATACAATTAAATATTTTAGCTTTTTATTAGTATTAATTTTTATGTATGTTCATTTATTAATTAAAATATCATAAAAATGATTAATTATATAATTAATTATTTAATGTTTATTTAATACAAATATTTAAATAACATAATTAAATTTTTTGGAAAAATATTTTGTATAATTTTTTAAGAATTTTATAATCATTCAAGATAGTTATTTTAGTCTTTATTAATATAAATTTTTATTTGGATTTAAATATTTTTGAAATTATTTATTTATAATATCTTGTTTTTATAATTATATTGGAAGAATGTGCCCCTCAAGGTTTGCTCATTAATAGACCATGGCACATATTTAATATTAAAAATTACACAAAATATTAAAACAAATAATATATTAAAAAATTTAAATCATTAAAGATTATCAATGAAAATTATCCCAAGCCCAAATAGCTAGAGAAATATTCATAGATCAACTCATATATTTTGTAAAAAATATCATTATAGGAATAATCAATGGCAATTAAATATAAAATCATAAAAAAAATTTCAGAATATTATTTAACGAGGGATTTTGTATCCAACTAATTAGCTAGAGAAAATCCATCTCTTAAGTCATTGGTAAAATGCCCACCAATCATTGCGTTAAAATTTAGGATAATATTAGTAAGGGACATTTTTAAATCTAAAATTTCCAAGTCTAATCCATCACAAATTCATCGAAAATTTGTGATTTAGTGTAAAATCAAACATCTCTTGATATTCTCTAGCTAATCCCCCCCTAATTAGCTAGGGATTATTTCTCTTGCTAAATTTTCATAGCTAAATAGACTTTTTATTATAGTGAAATAGACATATAGATAGATAGATAGACAAAATATAAATAGATAGAGACAAATAGATAGATTAACATATAGATAGATTGGTTGATAGATAGATAGATACATAGATAGATAGATAAATAGATAGATAAATAGATAGATAGATAAATAGATAGATAAGCAAATAGATAGATAAATAGATAGATAAACATATAGATAGATTAATAGATAGATAGATAAATAAATAGATAGATAGATAGATAGATGAAAAGACATATAGGTAGACAGATAGATTGAAAGAAAGAAAGAAAGAAGAAAGATAGATAGATAGATAGACAGACATATACATATATACATACATACATACATTGATAGATAGAAACATAGATAGATAAATAGATAAATAGATAAATAAATAAATAGATAGAAATATAGATAGATAGATCGATAAATAGACATATAGACAAATAGATAGACAGATACATAGATAGATAAATATATAGATAGATAAATAGAACGATATATAGATAGATAGATAGATAAATAGACAAAAAGATAAAAAGATAGATAAATAGATAGACAGATAGATAGATAGATAAACTGATAGATAGATATACAGATATATAGATAGATATATAAATAGATAGATATAGGGATAGATAGAAACAAGATTGACAAATAGATAAATAGATAATAGAAAAAAGATGGATAGATATATAGACAGAGAGATAGACAGATAGATAGACAGTCAGATAGGCACACATATAGAAAGACACACTGATCAATAGACACACAAATAGATAGAAAAATAGACAAAAAAATAGATAGACATTAAGACAAACACAAAAACAAATAGAAAGATAGATAAAAAGATAGATAGATAGAGAGAGAGAAAGAGAGATTGATCGACAAATATATTGACAAATTGATAGCCAGAAAGATATAGAAATATATAAGAAGATAGAAAAATAGATAGATTAAGAGATAGATAGACAAATAAATAGACAGATAAATAGACATATAGATTGAAAGAAAAAGAGAAAGATAGATAAATAGATAGAAAGATTAATAGACAGATAGGCAGACAGAAAGATATAAAGAAAGATAGATATTAAAATAGACAAACATACAGACAAACAAATAGATAGTTAGATAGATAGATAGAAAGACAAACAAACAAACAAATATATAGACAGACAGATAAATAGATACACAAATAAAAAGATAGATAGAGAGTCAGGGAGGTAGAAAGTCAATCAGGTAGGTAGACAAATAGATAGATAGATAGACAAACAAATAGATAGGAAAATAGATAGACAATAGAAAAATAGACATATAGATAGTTTGATAGATAGATTAATACACAAATTGATATACTGATATATAGACAGATTGATACACACATTGATAGACAAATAGATAGAATGATAAATAGATACATAGATACATAGATATATATATATATAGTCAGATAGATATAAATAGATAGACATATAGAAAGAGAGAGAGATATATATATATATATATAGATAAATAGATAAATAGAAAGATAGATAAATAGATTGATATATAGATTGAAATATAGGTTGATAGAGAGATTGAAAGATAGACATATAGATATACAACTAGATTGACAAACAGATAGATAGATAGAAAGATACACGGATAGATGGAGAGATTTTTAGACTTCAGGCAGGTAGACAATTAGGCATGTAGGCAGGTAGGCAGACAAAAAGACAGACAAACTAATACACAAATAGATACACAGATAGGAAGACATTTAGATAAACAAATAGATAGTTAGATAGATAGATAGTTTGATAGACAGAATAATTGACAGATTAAAAGACTGATAGATAGACTAATTGATAGGCATATTATTATATAGATTGATAAGACAAATAGATAGACAAATAGAAAGATAGATTGATTGATTGAAAGAATGATATATCGACATATAGATTGACAGATAGATCGATAGATTATTAGAGAAATAGATATATAAATAGCTAGATAAATAGATAGTTATACAAACATATAGATAAAGAGTTGATATATAGATAGAAAGATAGATAGAAAGATTAATTGATTTATAGATAGAATGATAGCTATACATATAGATATACATATAGATCGATAGACTATTAGAGAAATTGATAAATAGATAGATAGACAAAAAGATAGATATATAAATAGATATATAGATAAAGATATTGATAAAAAGATGGATAGAAAGATATATAGATAGTTAGATAGAAAGATATATAGATAGTTATATAATTAGATAAATAGCCAGATATATCTAGGTATATATCTATTTTCCTAATCTTCGCCCTTCATAATGAAGATTTATGAGTTAAGAAACTCTCTTCCAAATTTCAGATAGATCAGACCACAAACGAAGCGGGATCGGACCTATGATGAAATTTAGACAGTGAAGAGAAAAAACATTGATTTTCTATCTTAAAACCCGAAAATATAGATACTATTTCCGTACTGAAATATGACTATTCGGGACTCAAAATCCAATCTGCACCGTTCATAATATAGATCTATGTCTTAGCATAAACATATCCAAAATTCAGAACGATCTGACAGTTAAAAACAACGATCAAAAACATACACTAAAATCGTTCGAAATCGAAACAAAATCAACAACTATTGGTTCTAACTAGTATAACTTTTAAATGGAATCTACAAATATAATCTGCACCGTTCATGATCTAGATCTATGTATTATTTCAAACATATACTAAATATAGAACGATCTAACGGTTAAAAACAATGATCAAAGCCTTATACTTAAATCGTTCGAAATTCAAACAAAATCAACAACTATCGGATCTAACTAGTAAAACGTTCAAGTGGAATTTACAAATATAATCTTCACCATTCATGACCTAAATCTATGTATTATTTAAAACATATACAAAATATAGAACGATCTGACGGTTAAAAACAATGATCAAAGCCTTATACTAAAATCATTCGAAATTGAAACAAAATCAACAACTATCGGTTCTAACTAGTATAACTTTCAAATGGAATCTAAAAATATAATCCACACCATTCATGACCTAGATCTATGTATTATTTCAAACATATACAAAATATAGAATGATCTGACGGTTAAAAACAATGATCAAAGCCTTATACTAAAATCATTAGAAATTGAAACAAAATCAACAACTATCAGTTCTAACTAGTATAACTTTCAAATGGAATCTACAAATATAATCTGCACCGTTCATGACCTAGATCTATGTATTATTTCAAACATATCCAAAATATAGAAGGATCTAACGGTTAAAGAATTAAAACGAACTCTTACCTCGAACTTACCAATGCTAAAACTGATTTCAAAATCTCCAAAAAATAACTTATGATCTACGAAAATCCGACCATTGAAATTTCGATCGGAGAACATCCAGTGGTTTCTGGTGTTGATTAGAACATTATATCAAAATTTGAGATCGATCAGCTTCTATTTGATGGTCCGATCGACATCAAATTCCATAGATATCCTCTCCTTCTTCCCTCTTTTCTTTTCTCCTCCTTTGTTTCTTCCCTCTCACGGGTTTTTTTTTTAATATTTTTATCCTCCATCCGTTTTTGGCTCCCCCCACTTCCCCTTATGCTCTCTCTCCTCCAAAAAAACAAAAAAAAATGCCCCCTTCCAATAATTGTTTCTCCCCCTTTTTTCTCTTTTTCTCATTTTTTTTTATTTTATTTTTTTAGTTTTTTTAAAGTTTTGCTCAGCTCTAAATTAAAAAAACAATAATAAAAAAATAAAAAAAATAAAAAAATAAAAATAAAAAAATAAAAAATAAATTAAAAAAATTTAAAAAATTAAAAAAAATAAAAAAAAATAAAAAAATAAAAAAATAAAAACTGCTTTTTTGGGGTCTACAGATACTAAAATAAAAAATAATCATGATAGTAAAATAAAATAAATTATTTTTACTTATATTAGTTTTCTATTAATTACTTACCATGATGTTTCTAAAAAGAAGTTAACTTAAAAAACATCATTAAACACAATATAAGTACCAACGGAATTTAATTCGTCGATAAACTCTATCAGTAAATTGTGAATTTCTTGTAATGACCCCTCTATATAAATGTTGATAGTTAATAATTTACCTTCAATTATAAATAAAATTCTAAGTTATCTTTGATAAAATTCCTTGAAATTTATAAATCTATTGCAAAACTATTTCAAATCTATTGCGAAATTGCAACAACTGTAATTTTGTTGTCAATCAGTTGCACATTTGCAACGAAATCGTTTCGTTGCAAACTTGCAACGGCCAAATCCGTTGCAATGTCGTCTCAAAGAATAGTGCCAAATTTTCCCGCCATGTTTTACAACAGAAATGAATCCATTGCAAATTTCCGTTGCAAGTCCGTTGCAATTTACTTATCATACTTTCATTATAATTCCGTTGTAAATCTGTTATTGTTTTGCAATAGATATGTCCGTTGCAATAATTTCCATTGCAAATCAGGTTTTTTCTTGTAGTGTCTATTTCTCTACCTAGCTACCTCTATATCTTTCTATCTCTATATCTTTATACCTCTCTATCTCTCTACCTAGCTAACTACCCACCTTAATACCTACCTACCTCCCAAGCTAGATAGCTACCAACCTAACTAGATATCTATCTATCTTTCTATCTGTCTATCTATCTATCTATCCTTCGATATGTCAACTTATATACCTATCTATTAGTCTATCTTTTTTATCTATTTTTATATCTCTCTATATCTTTATCAATATATATGTCTATCTGTCTATTTGTCTAATTGTCTCTCTATCTCTCTATCTCGCTATTTATATCTCTATCTCTTTATCTATATAACTACCTAATTATTTATCTTTCAATCTCTCAATCTTTCAATCTGTATATCTGACTATATGTCTATCTATCTATCTATCAAATTATCTATCTATCTGTCTATCTGTCTGTCTATCTGTCTGTCTATCTATCTATCTACCTGTCTAGCTATCTATTTGTCTACTTATATATATGTCTATCTATATACATGTCTATATATATATATATATATATATATATATATATATCTATCTATCTATCTAAATATCTATCTTTCTTTTTGTCTATCTTTCTATCAATCAATCAATCTATGTGTCTTCTTGTCTATCTATCTGTCAATCTCACTATATATCTATCTTTTTATCTTTCTATCTATATATATTTCTATATGACTATATGTATATATATCTATCTATCTTTCTTTCTTTCTATTTGTCTATGAATCTTTCAATTTGTCTACTTATATGTCTATCTAAAGGGTCTTTATATCTGTTTATCTATCTATCTAACTAACTATCTATCAATTGATCTATCTATCTATATGTCTATCTATCTGTCTATTATCTAAGTGACTATCTATCTATCAGTTAGTCTCTCAATCTAACTCTATGTTTGTCTATATGTCCATGTCTATATGTATGTCTGTCTATATATCTGTATGTCTGTCAATCTGTCTGTCTATCTATCTGTCTATCTATTTTCTATATGACTATCTATCTATCTATCTATTTATACTATCTATTTATATACCTTTGTGTGTATCTATCTGTCTATCTATTTGTCTATCAATTTGTCTATTTATCTGTATATCGATCGATCTATCTATCTATCTATCTATCTATCTGTATATATATATATATATATATCTCTCTATCTATCTATATATCTAACATCTATCTATCTATCTATCTATATATATAACTATCTATCTGTCTATCAATATCTCTATTTATTTTTCAATTTATGCGTCTATATATATGTCTATTAATTTGACTATCAATCTTTCTATATTTCAATCAATCTGTCTATCAATCTATCTATTAATTTGTGTGTATATATATATATATCTATCTATCTATTAGTTATCTGTCTATCTGTTAATCTTCAATCTATCAGTCTGCTAGTCTATAAGTCTTTCTATTTGTCTTTCTCTCTATCTTTCTATCTATCTAGCTAGCTATCTATCTATCTATAAATATAGCTATTTATCTTTCTATATGTTTACTTGTCTATTTGTTTTATTGTCGATCTGTCTATATGTCAATCTACTATCTATCAATCATTCTATCTGTCTATATATCTTTATATCTTTCTTTCTTTCTATCTCTCTCTATCTCTATATCTCTATTTCTCTCTATCTTTCTAACTCTCTATATCTATATCTCTCTATCTCTATATCTTTCTACCTCTATATCTCTCCATCTCATTTGCTCTCTACTTATCTATGTCTCTACTTCTTTACCTCTTTATCATTCTATCTCCTAATCTCTTTACCTCTCTATATCTCTTCCTACCTAACTCCCAACATAAATACCTACCTACCTACCTTTCTAGCTACCAGAGTAACTAGCTATATGTTTATGTGTCTAATTATCTATCTTTCTATATATTTACGAGTCTACTTATATATTTGTCTATTTGTGTATCCAAATACCTCTTTATATCCCTATCAATCTATATGTCTATCTGACTTTCTATCTATAATTTTGTTTATCTATCCATCACACTTTTCTCTATCTTTCTATCTGTCTATTTGTCCATTTATCTATTTTTCTATCTATCAATCTAGTTGGCTATCTATCTATATGTCTATCAATATATCTATATGTCTATCAATCAATATATCTATTTATATATAATCTGTCAATCTATATTTTTATATATTTATCCATATATCTATCTATCTATCTTGCTATTTGTATATTTATCTATTTATATATTCATCTAAATATCTATCTTAATTACTCACTATCTATCTGTCTATCTATCTACCTATTTATATGTCTAAATAACTATCTATTTATCTATATATATGTCTATCTATCTAAAAATTTTCTATCTACCTATTTATCTATATGTCGATCTTTATCATGTATATATCTATCTGTCTACCTATCTTTCTATAATTTTATCTATTTGTCTATCAATCAATCAACTATTTGTCTATCAATCTGTCGATTAAATTATCTATCTATCAATCTGTCTATCACTCTGTTTATAAATTTGACTATTTATTATCTATCTATATAACTATCAATCTATCTGTCTATCTATTGGCCAAAAAATCTGTCAATCAATCAATCAATCTATCTGCATATTTATCTATCTATCAATTTATTTATCAATCTATCAATCAATCAATCAATCTATCTATCAATCTATTTATCAAATTGTTTATCTATCTGTTTGTCTATCTATATGTCTGCCTGTCTATTTATCTATCCAATTATTTGTTTATCCATCTGTCTATCTATTTTTTTTTCTTTTGGTCAATTAATATGTAAATGTGTCAGTGTGTTAGTTTATCAGTCAAAATGTCTATCTATATGTATGTCTTATCTATCTATCTATATATGTGTCTATCTGACTAGCTCTCTATCTATTTATATGTCTATATGGCTATATGTTTATCTATCTATCTATCTATCTATCTATGTATCTATAAATCTATCTATCTATCAACTTGTTTATCAATCTATCTATATTGTGTTTAGCTATCTAATATCTATCAGTATATGTGTGTGTGTGTGTGTGTGTTGTGTCTATCTATCTATATATCTATTTAACTATTTATTTGTCTATCTATTAGCCTATCTATCTATATATCTATGTATCAATCAATCAATCTATCTATCTAATTATTTATCTATTTATCTATCTACCTATCTATAAATTTCAATATATCAATCGATCAGGCTATCAATCAATCAATCTATCTATCTATAAAAGTATTTATCTATCTATCTATTTGTTTATATATCTTTCTATCTATCTATCTATCTGTCTATCTATCTGTCTATCTATATGTGTGTGTGTGTGTCTATCTGAATATCTACCTACTTGAGTGCCTACATGCTTGATTATCTATCTAACGAAATGTCTATTGATTTATTTATATATCTATTTTTCTATCTATCTATATATATACCTATCTATCAATCTATTTGTCTATCTATCTATTATCTATATATCAATATATCTATTTATTTTTCTAACTATCTTTTTATCTGTCTATCTAGGTATATATCTATTTATACTAACACACAGACAGACAGTGAAGAGAAAAAAAACATTGATTTTCTATCTTAAAACCCGGAAATATAGATATTGTTTCCGTACTGAAATATGACTATTCGGGACTCAAAATCCAATCTGCAACCGTTCATAATATAGATCTATGTCTTAGCATAAACATATCCAAAATTCAGAACGATCTGACAGTTAAAAACAACAATCAAAAACATACACTAAAATCGTTCGAAATCGAAACAAAATCAACAACTATTGGTTCTAACTAGTATAACTTTTAAATGGAATCTACAAATATAATCTGCACCGTTCATGATCTAGATCTATGTATTATTTCAACATATACTAAATATAGGATCAATATTTCAAACATATACAAAATATATTTCAAAATATAGATCTATGATCTACAATATGACTATTCGGGATCGGAAAGACATATGATTAATTATACTCCTATTTAGAAATTTTGTAGTTAATTTACTTTAAGCCTAATAGGATCATACCGATAGCTAAACTACCTTAGGTCCAACTCATTAGTTCCAACCCATTTACTTTAGGTTCAAACCTATTAATCCAAGCCTAACATATTTAGGTCCATCAACTTTAGTCCAACCCATTAATCAAAGCCCACATATTTATGCCCATCAACTGGGTTCAAACCCATTAATCTAAGCCCATCAAATTAGGCCAATTAAATTAGGCTCAACCTCATACCTAGAAGTCCACCAATTTGACCCAAGCCCACTATATAGGTTTAACCCATTAGGTCCAACCCATTTACTTTAGGTTCAAACCTATTAATCTAAGCCCAACATATTTAGGCCCATTTACCTTAGGCCCAACCCAACTTATTAGTACCAAGCCCACTTCCTAGGTTCAACCCATTTACCTTAGGCCCAATCCAACTTATTAAGACCAAGCCCACTTCCTAGGTCCAACCCATTTACCTTAGGCCCAATCCAACTTATTAAGACCAAGCCCACTTCCTAGGTACAACCCATTTACCTTAGGCCTAACCCAACCTATTAGGACCAACCCATTTGCTTAAACCCAACTAAGTCCACTTTATAGGTCCAATCCATCTACCTTATGCCCATTAACTTAGGCCCATCCTATTAGAGACTTATCCAATTAGATCGAATTAGACCCATCCATTTAGGCCCAATACATTAGTTTATGCCCAACCCACTTAGGCACATTCTATACTTAGATGCTCATCCAATTAGGTCCAATTTATTAAATTAAGCCACATATTTAGAAGCCTAACATAATATCCCGAACCCTTTAGGTTAATTTACCGACCCTTAGGTCATTCGATCAAGCCCCTTTGCCACGTATTTTGATCAGCTCTTTAGCTTGTCAAATTCCACTCTTAATTTATTCACAATTTATCATTTTCTAAAAAAAGAAAAAAAGAAAACAAAGTCTTCAAAAAAATCAATTTCTAAATTTTATTTTTTTTCCTAATTTTCAATTTCATCTTTTAAGTTTTTAATTTCAAAATAATATTTTTCTAATTTATCAAAATTCAAGATATCTAATTTCAAAAGTCAATTTCCTCGTGTATTTTTTTGAATGATGATGATGGTTGTAAAAACTAATTTTAATAACTTAAGAAAACTCGTTTATTGATTGTAGTATTCCCCAAAGTAAAAATTGAAAATTGTTATTAATAACAAATTTTGAAGATATAGAGAATACTATTTTGATTTTTAGTATATATATATAAAGTGAAAATTGAAAATTGTTATTAATAACAAATTTTGAAGATATAAGAAAACTATTTTGATGTTTTTTAAAAATTTATATTTATATATATATTTTTTACATTGTTCTGATTTGGGATAACCTAATGGAAACAACTGTAAGAATGAAACAAAAATAAAGGAAAATCAAATTTAACTTATTCATTTTTTACCATTTTTCTTCTCCTTTTTTGGGGGTTTTAATATGTAGGTACGACATTTTGAATTCTTTTATGTTTTTAAAATATTCTTTATTACATTATTAATTCACTTTAGAAACTTATTAATTTTTTTAACTTTTTTCCTTTCTTCCATTTTCAACTCTCCTTCACTTCCCAGAAATTTTAAAATTAAATACTTTTTCATGTATTTTCTAAAATCCAAATTTAATTCGTTTCCACTTTTTTACCACTTTATCTTTCTAGGGAAAATCTAAATTTAGGAATTTAAATTCACTAAAACCAAACAAAAAAATAATAGTTTATTTTGTCAATTTTTCATTATTTTGCACTCTGGTTCTATAATTACAAGTACGACTGTCCTTTTGGCAGATTATTTTTTATGACAATTTTGACTTCTTTTGGTAAGTTTTTGAAAATTTCTCACATTTAAATTTATAAATCTGTCACATAAAGTTGGTCCAAGTGGATTGACCCTATCCCAATAATAATGTATTTCCTTTTGTTTTTTTAAGAAAATAATATATTTCCTTTTTTGATTCCTTAGTAATTCAGAAGAATCAGAACGTCAGTTGAAAAACAAATATTAAAAATAGTGCTATTGATATATTATTGTGAAAAATTACTATCACTTCAATTTTATTATTTAAATAGTATCCATTCATTTTTTATTTTTCAGTGTTTCTACTTTAAATTATAATAACCATCGAATCATTTAAATTTTTATTAAAAAAATGAATTTCTATTATTTAATTTTGAAAATATAAATTACTAATTTGTTATTAGTAAATTTATAATCATGTGTGATGGGAGAATTGCTTCCCAAAATTTCCCAAATTGCCCCCACCACTAATTTTCACGGAGAATAAATAAATAAAACAGAAATCAAACCCAAATTAAAATCAAACCTAAAAGCCTAAAAGCCCTAATTTTCCCTCTCCCTGTAGGTTTTGGTCTTTTTGCTGCTGCTGGTCCTTTTCCCTTGCCTCTCTCCGGCTGCTGCAGGTTTAGTCATATTCACGGCTGCTGCAGGTTTGGTCCCCCTCTCAGTGTTTGGTTCTGATTTTCTGTATTTATTTATTAGAACTACATGATTTTTGGTTCTTTTCTTTGCGATTTGGTTTGATTTTACCTCATGTTTTTAAGGGTATTGATTTTACTTCTGACTGTATGGATCACCACTGAGATTCCCCAAGAATTTGAAGTCGATTTCATCATGGATTGACCCTAGTTAGGACAACTGCAGAATCAATCCTCAACTTTACCTTTATTGCCCGTATGATAAAAACAAAGGTTTATTTTATTTGAAAACTCAATTTCATTCAACAATTTTTTACTTTATTTCATTGTCTTTTATAAAAATAACCTTTATTTTATTTTAAAACATGCATGTAAATATTTATCATGAAAAAAATATTTATATCCAAAAGACTTTAAAACATGCATGTAAATACTTATCATGACAAAAACACTTGTCTATTGTACTTGTCCGTCCCACTGTTTGGTTGTTGAATTTTGTTGATATCCTGCTTTCATCATTCATATTCATTAGCATATGTTTCATGTGCTTTTGTAATTCTTTTTACTTTGCTAATGAAGAAAAGCTAGTCACTTGATTGAAGATTTTATATTGATTTCGAATTAAGTTGCTTAGAGAGGTTTCTCTTCACAGGATCTGATGGTGTTGGATTTACACCACATGTTATTAGCCTGTAATTTTTATTTGAAAGGAAAAAAGTAGTTGTTTCATTTTGGGAGTTCTATTTTTGTGTCCTTATTTAAAAAAAACAAAATAAAATGGAAGCAACTAGAAGTAGGCAATTCAGACATGGTATATTGTCTATAAGTAAATAGTAGGCAATTTTGTCTCTGCATCAAGTTTATTTGAAGATAGACAAATACAAGCATATTTATTCCAGCAGAGCAATAAAGGGCCATTGAAGTGAGGTCGATACTTACTTTCCAAGTGTTTGATGATGCAAAATTAGTCCAAGTCCAACACCATCAACTCCTGCAAATTTAAAAAGTTTAACAAAAAATAAGAACTTTTTGGTGCTGAAAAAAAAGGATGATGATGACTTGATGAGGACCTTTTAATCAGCATTTGTATTGACTCACTAAGGACTTACACAGTCATTACACAGTCATTTGTATTACAAGGATTTATACATTGCCTAGGTATTGAGACTTTTTTTATGTCTTCCAATTTTTTGGAAAAAATATTTAGTACAAATATAGCCTCTTTTTGGTTTTTAAGCAATTTTTATTCAATAAATAAATAAAGATAAACTTCTTTGATTCGTTAATCATTTGATCTAGGGTAGAAGACAAACTGTTAAAGTAGTTTGCCCAATATTTATTTAATTAAGATAAGTTTTGCTATTGAAAAGGTTAACAAAAATCAAAACTGATTACTAACATTAAAATGATATGAGAAGGCACAAACTTCTAAATTAGTATCACTTTATTCAAAGTACTGATTTTTTTCTGGTTGAAAATGTGTACCCTTTCTAATGTTACATATGTTAATTTATTTTGTTAGGGTTGATTTTGGATGTTAGTATGTTTCTAATTTTGAAAATATAGTTCTTCATTAATCTTTGAGGGTTGATTTTAAATCTATATTGTGGGGCTTAGTTGGTAGAGATTGACTTCATTTGATTTATGGTCTTTAAGCTTGGCTATTGTTTCTAATATTGGAGATAAACTCTGGATGAGCCTCAAAAAGATGAAAATTTTTCTGTTCATATCATTATCTAAGAATTCCAAGCAGGATGCAAATTTTCTCATTCTAGGCATTTTAATGAAAGATATGATGAAATTTAGCCTTCTTCTTTCTATTTTATGGATATAGAATTAAAATCTTGTCTTTGCAATTTGCATATTGCTCCATGCTTTTCCTAAATTTGTTGTAAGTCTAAGAGTTTGTTGAAGATTTCATGCCTCCTTAAGGTATATATTCTTTAGGGTTCTATATGAGTTTTTTTGGATATTAGTTTAGTTTTTTTTTAAAAAAATTTTTTCTACGTGGTTTTTTAGTTTGAAACCCATGCTTTTATATGATGTTAGATACATGTATTATAGTTGTTAAGATATAACATTTTGAAAGCCTTATTGATAAGTCTATATAAGAATTTTAGTGGCCTTTTGTATTTTTATGAACATCTTGGCCGTACTTTGAATATTTTGCAGGTAGCTAGATTGACTCGTCCCTAGATTGCCAATTATTGCTGAGGCTGCTGATAGGCAAGTACTTTTAACACCAATTTGGTCTTTAAATACACTGTTTCCAGCTTTGATTGTTGTGTACTAGGAATGCTAATTTTTGGTGGTTGGCATTTTGTGTCTTGGGAACCCGGAACCTGGAAAAGGTGAGGGAAAGAAAATAAGGAAGAAAGAAAAAGCTAGGGAGAGGAAAATAAATTTTTTTTTCTTGTTTGGTTATTCATGAAAAACTTAAGGGAAAAATATAAGGAATCTATTTTCCCTTGTTTGATTATCTATGACCTTAAAGAGAGATGATGATCAGTACTTTCCTAATTTCATTGTATATCAATCAACTGACTAATTTATGTTACATATCAGGGCATGTAAAATGAGTTACAACAGAGAATGGATGTATTTAAGGCTAACAAATGGATTGCCTAACCAATCATTTATATCAGAAGGTAGTGACGGTAATCACATTAGATGTCCATGTAATAAGAAGAAGTGCCAGAATAAGAATTTTGTTGATGTTAACGAGGCAAGGTTTCATCTTTATAAATACGATTTTGTCCCTAATTATCGTGTGTGGTACTTGCATGGTGAGACCGAATCATCTATATATGGGGAGGAGGCATTATATAATGTGAATGCCACTAACCATCATGCAGTAACAAATAATGTTGGATCATCGACTACATTTGTTCAGATGGTTTATGATGCAGTTAGTCCACAATTTAATACTAATATTGTTGAGGAATCTCCAAATCCAACCGCACAAAATTTTTATGACATGCTTAATGCTGCAAACCAAGAAGTATGGCCTAATTGTCAACACACTCACAGTTATCAGCCATTGCTCGAATACTTCACATCAAGTCAGAGCATCGATTGTCTGAACGGTGCTATGATGCTTTGTGTCAGTTTATGAAGGAGTTTTTGCCGGATGATAATGTTATGACCGAT